>JAOTQJ010000001.1:25168522-25212574 GCA_025642045.1 Solanum sejunctum | reverse complement strand
TCGTGACAAAAGGAGGAAGTCTTAATTTGGATGGCATATTCTAATGTACCTTTAGAGGATTATATTATCTTCTTCTATGAGGGAATGGAACTTAGGCAATAGTTTTGCCTCTTTCTTTCGCTTCATTGTGTGGGGGTGGGGCCCGGGGGTAGGGAGGAGAAGTAATTTCACTGAAAGAGTTGATAATGTGACACAGATAAGTGAGGATATGGTAGATAAAAATTATCATTCTATTTTGTATGTTCAATGGTTAAGGTCACATCTTTTACATAATAAAATATTCAAAATGGAAATGCTATTCCACAAAGATCTGTTAATACATAATTATCAAAGAGAAACCATGGCCCATTAATATCCACAAAATGAAACTTGACACAGAATCAAAGGTGTGAGGGCTTAAAGAGTGACATGAATTGCACTAACATTTCATCTATCTACTCACTGGGAGATATTTAAAGAAGGAAGAAGATAAGGGTGAAAATCAGAAATAGAACCCAAAAGTCAGCAAAACACTCTTAACACAGAGACAGTATTCAACTTACTGCAGGATCTGTGAAGATTATCAACTGCCTATCAGCAGTCGATAACAAGAGGTTAGTGTTATCCTTGTTCAGGGCCAGAGCCATAACATCTTGACCCTCTCCAAGCTTCATAATGTGAAACACCTGAAAACCAAAACATCAGCTTCTAGTTCATATTTATATATATATATGCGAAGCATGGTGGGAAATGGGTCCTATTATCAAGCAGCTAAGAAAAAGGGATGTCTAGTTATTGGTTAAAAGGTGCTAAGACAACCAAAACTTGGCAAAGCAGCAAACAAACAAACAAACTAGACGGTCAGCCTTACAGTTCCTCACTGAATGATGCCAGTATTAACTTAAGACAGGAAAATTGAAAAACAAATACGGTCCAAAGGAAGACTTCACTCTACCTTTAAAGTATACATGTTGATGAAGCAGATTGACGGGACAGAGATATCTAATTTATTTCCTTCAATGTTTGCATCTAATTCTCCATCAGAATTTCTAAGTTCTGGCTTTTGCCACTTCAAAGACTTGTTGTCCGATGGTCCATCATTTTCAGAATACGGATTTACCCCAAGCAAAGCATTTTGTCCATCAACAGACACCTCCATGCAACTAATAGTGGAGCATTGAGGAAACTGAGTCTTAGCAATAAGAATCCCATTAAGAGTAAAGGTGCTTAGTGTTTTATGGGATTTGTTCCAAGCCATTATAATTCCATCAGATGACAGACAGACAGAATGTGCCTCCACTCCAACAAGCCTTCTGACCAATCGACCCCTTCTTATAGTATGTAGCAAGACATCTGACGAACTGGAGCATGAAACCACAATCCCAAGATCTGAACTCACACAGCAACATAATATTTCCCCAAGATGGCCTCTAAGGACATGTATGGGACCCTCAATTCGATGCCTCTTACTTTTATCTCTCGAGTTGTTTGGTGTAGTACTGGTTGAAGGTGTGCTTGAACCAGTGGAAGCCTCTGCTGTACTGCTACTGCGCGGTGTTGATCCCCTATTTATTCTCCAGAGAAGCACTGTGGCATCTCTAGAACCTGTAACAAGATAATTGCTATCTGAAGACAAAGCCAGGCATGTTACAGGAGCACAATGTCCTCTGGCTACTTCTAAAGTTTTTGCCCCATCTGATGATATAAGCCGCACGCTGTTGTCTACATGGCCACCTAGATCCAAGTGCAGAAACTCCTATTAGTCAGTATGTTTAGAATTGTATGCAATAATACTGATCTCGCTTCACTGAAAAGTGTTGCACTCAAATGATTCTATACTTTTTAATTTGACTTTGTTTTTCCTGCCAACTAAGGAATCCATGGGCACATTCATATATCAAAATATAAGTTCTAGACTTCTGGCACATGATTTCCAGACACAAGCTCTCTAGAAATTCTAAATTGAGAAATCAGATGAATGAAGAAAATAACAAAATGACCACTAATATATACTCCTTCCCATTTCATTTAATGTGGTGATGTTTGACTGGTGTGGAGTTTAACAAAGAAAGAAAGACTTTACGAACTTGTCGTTTCAAAGATACCATGACATTTCTACGGCTATAAAAGCACGTCATTAAGGACAAAATGTGAAGTCACAAAGTTTAATTGTTTCGGAACATTTTGGAACAAATTTAAAAAGAGTGCAAACTTCAAATGGAACAAAGGGAGTAATTCCAAACCATATTTGCAAAACATGAAAAGCAGTAAAGCAGCTGAGGAATCTTACGTTATGTAAGGAATGAGCATTAAATTGTTGTTATAAGATGGAAGTATGCTAACTATTCACTAACCCCCAAAACAAAAGAACAAAGGTAAAGATATTTCTAATTGGTATAAATGAACTAAAATATTCATTCTTCCACAACGGTATTTAGATAACTAAGATACTTTCTAGATTTAAATAAATAGAATATATACTGCTTGCCTGTAAGAATTTCTTTGTCACATGTAATTGCAACTATGGATGAGCCTCTAATTCCAGAAGCTGCAAATGCTAGGGCTTGAGGGAAATGCCATTCCTCTGATTCAGAGCCAGTTGGCCCCTTGAACATTCGCATGAATGATCCACCAGCTGAGCCAGCACCAGGTTTTCCATGTTGGAAGAGGAAAGGTGCTCCCTGACCATCTGGTGTGTTTGGTTGCCATTTATGCTGAGCTACATGAGCTGCCGGCGCATTTGTATCGACAATTACGAGTGAATCAGAAGATGCCTGCATTGCTGCAGCAGGTAAATTGCAGCGCTCCGGGTGGGGAACCGTATATGGTTTAGCATCTCTAGGATTCCGGAAGATGGTCTGTGCAAATGAGGGAAGTGTGAGAGTTACATTTGGGCCCACCAATTATGATAACATATTACCATTTAACTGAAAATGAGCCATACTATCTGCTAAAAACTGCATAATGGATCATAAAAACAAGATACACTGATACCTTCACGCCGGAAGGAACTTCAGGGATTAACAATAATTTCTCTAGAATCACAAGACAGACAAATAGACTAGCTCAAGAGAATAGAAGACAGCAAGAAAAACAAAAAAGAAATCATGATTTCCTAGAAGGGCTTCAGGGGGAAGTGTGACTAGAAAGTTTGACAAAACAAAATGTAGAGGCCCGAAAATAAAGGGACATATACACATATAAAACACTGGTGATATTCTACCACCAAGGTGGAAAGATAAAACTATTCATAGAACTGGCCAAAATGACTGAGAAAACTTGTGTTCTTCAACCAGACCATTGACTTCCTTTTCTTTCCCTAAAGAGATATTTACATCACCTACAACAATTAAAGACTTCACCCTTCTATATGAGCAAAAGATAGACAGTACTAGAGCTACAGTTCCCTAGTACAAATTAATCAAAAAGATAAAACTTTTTTTTTTTTTGAGAATTAGTGCTGTAATTTAATCAAAAAGATAAAACTACTGGTACTCATTTGGACCAACTTAAATTTTACTCTTACATATGTTACAGTTGACTCTGAAAACTTAAAAGCAGAGAACTATGAATACAACAAACTCACCTGTAGCTGGAGAACATCTGCCAGCGCCATCCTTTTCATGTGTGGGACAGTAAGAAGTTGAGATGGTGTTTGTCCAAAATAAGCAATCTGATCTTGCATAGAACGCTGCTGGACCTTTTGACAAGATTTAGCATTTTAAATTACTCATACTCAAGTCAGTCAAAAAATCAAAGCAAAAAGAACAGGAACAAAAGCATACTGGATCCTTTATCTTGTCAATATCCACTGTTCCTTCATATGTCAAGTAAAAGAAAACATTATTTGCCTGTATAGCTTCTTTTCCTCGTTGCTTATACCTGAATATGCAAAGAATTTTATTTGACAAGAAACTAGAATGAAAAAGCAGAGACATAGTTAAGAGAAATAGCCAATTAGGATGCATCCAAAACAACTTATGCACTCTTCAAATTGAAGAATTCTCAAGGAAAGCAATAAAATTACTTAAGCAAAACTAAATTATGTGAATGGTCTTTCCAAGCGAAAGACAGACAATACCTACCCAAAAATGAGATCTATCCATTCATGTAGATGAGCAGAGACGTGCTCACTCTCAAGTGCCATCCGATGCTTATGAATAAAATCAACTTTGTTTTCAGCCCAAGGCGGAAGCCTCACAGAGTCTGAAACAGAGATAAGAAACAAATGATGACAGTTGAAAACCACGAAAACTTTAGCTCTGTAAGCTGCTATATTCAAAATTAATTGTATTTCATACCCAGCTTTTCTCCCAACTGTGTTGTACCAAATTCAATTGAATTCTCATTTGTTAGCATCTCCGGAAGATAAAATAGCTCCGGAACCTAGGTTTTAAGAACAATATATGAGTGCACAGAGCAAAAGCTTTAACTGACTCCAGAAACAACAAAAGATAATAAATCATTAGCAGCAGAAAGCATTATCTGCATCTTCGGTTTCTAATTGGATTTACTTCCCTTTCCAGGACATGCCAAATTGACATCCAAAATGCAATACTTTTGTCACTTTATATATCACAAAAAACAAAAATCAATCTATCATTTCACTTCAGGACCCACTTGATATAAAAGTGTTTAGTTGACTATCCAACTTAAATAAACTCTACTAATTTGCTACTCCCCCTATTTCAGTTTATATAAGCCTATTTCCTTTTTAATGTGCTTCAAAAGGAATGACCCTTCATAGAATTGAAAATAATTTAACTTTCATTCCCATTTTAACCTTAGAGACAAGCTTTTAAAGTCAAATAAATGTTATAACATGTTAAACTTAAGTTTTAAATGCTTTACAACTGCATAAATGATGTCATGTTTAAGACCACAAGTCCAGAAGTTCTAATGTCTTTCTTAAACTCCGTGCCCAGTTAAATGGGACCGGACAAAATTTAAACAGAGGCAGTACTTTTCTCTTAAAAATTGAGTATATCAAATAATAATATTCAATTTTTTTTTTTAATTTTTGAGATGGTAACAATTTATAATCAAAAGCACAAAGGTTGCGCTGACCATGACTGCCAAGAGATTCCAAAAGTATACGCAATGATAATATATTTAAATTGCAACAGTATTGGGGTGGCAGAAGAAACATAGCTCATACCAACTCTTTAACATCACTCATCTCCTCAAGAACACTTCTCCAAGTGGCAGCAATATCTGAGAACATCCTGTCTGCATGATCAAATTTGCCACCTTGGAGCTGAATAGATAGGGTAGTGAAGGGCTCCAGCCTGATTAGATAATATAACACCTGGTGTACATTAAATTCATACCAAAGGGTTAGAACAGAATCTGTAAGATCACTGCTGACTATGTTCACACTCAAGTGACGCATCTTCAACATATACCACAAAGAATAGAGGTGGAATAATCAATGAAGCAAACCGAGTCAACAAAGTAAATATGCAAAAGTGTTAGTAGGTCCAGAGAGGAATGAAGATGCATGCATCTCCAGATAGATTATTGCTTGGTCGAGTAAGCATTGAATGGTGACAGACTCGTTAAAACTCATATTCTCTAGCACTGAAACAGAAAATAAAACTCATATTCTCTATTGTTCTGCTAAACATGAAATTTTATGTTCATCAATTTGTTCTCTGCTTAAGTTTTTGAGTTACCTGTTGAAGCAAATAGTAAATGTCATTACTCATCCTGAGATGGAAAAGATCATCCACACATTCAAATATACAGCAAGTTTAAGGACCATAAAGGATAACTAGACTGTTTCCTTTCTCAGATAGTGTTGCAGCCTTGCACATGTGCAGAGCAAACACCAAAAATCATTCACAATATCCCTTTTACTGATGCTTCATATAAAAGGAGTCAAAAAAGCATGACATATGTACAATAGAAAATGTCTGGCAATGGTGGTAATATTGATTAGTATGCTAAAATGATCTTCACACTGAAGTACTTTGACCAGAATTTATTTACAAGGGATACTGGTAGCAAGCATAGAAATCCAAATGGTCCAGCTATGCCCCCTATAGGCTAAAACTTTTCCTATAGTAACCACTTGGAACTGAATAATGACTTTCAAGAGGAGGAAGAGAATTCATATTAATTGGTGCTTCTAGTGGAAAGAAACGGTGCAGAATCAATCATATGCTAAACCATAGCAAGGTAGCCTTTGAACTATGGAACTCGTCCCTAGTTCCAAGTGTCTGGAACATCTGGTAGATGAATAAACAGGAGAAAAGCCTGAAGGGTTGCAACAATTTCATTATTAAAAGGTAGAGTTTCTCTTTCTTTGGAAAACAATCATGTCAAATCTCCTAGACCAAGACCCAAGGGGTGATCTAATGGATAAGGATGTGCTGCTAGCCAGGGAAGAGCATGCAAATGGATTTTTTAGAAAATTCATGATCTTTAAGTTGTAAAGAGGACTTCTAGTGATACCTACCTGTTTGGAATGGGATTAAATGTTCTCAAAGAGAATACATTTTACTAAAGAGAACCATTTCACACAATCATCTTTTGGTGTTTGGTTGAACAAAAATTGCTAAAAAAATGACAGGGCCTAGGGTGGAGCATAGGTGGGTGTTTGATGATAATCACTAGTAGACAACAATAAAAATAACATTTAATATTGATAAAAGAAAGTGACACTGGATTAGGAAGAAGAATAAAACAACTTATGACTATAGAAGGACAGAATTGTTCTTCTCATTTTGGTGTAAAGCATAGCTCTTGATGGTTTTGACATCCCAAATAATTAGGACAAGGAAAGCATTTAAGTGAAACCAAATGGGACATTAGATGAAACAGCTTCTAGCAGTTGAGGTTGAGGCTATTTATAAGTATTATCATTTACAAGCATTATAACTGTCTATTCATATTGAATCAATCAAGTAATTGACGATCACGAGACTGCTAATCCTAATTGAAAATAGTAACATTTCAAAATATGCAATTAATAAGTTAAACCATTCAGGATATCTAACAATATAGAATGGTACAGTCATCGCAGATAAAGTTTAAAACAGGAACCAAATGAAAGAGCAAGCACATACAGTTCCTGCACTTGAGTAATGTGAGCCATAGTGGAACTTTGGTATGACAGGGTCATCAAAACTAGAGTATCTCTCTTGAAACTTCCTTAATCGGTCAGGATTTAATGCTCCAACTGGCTGCAAGTATATATTTCTTATGTCAATCATACAACAACCTGGAGATGATTTGACACATGAAATATTCATATATGCCAACCTTTGAGAGGTCTCGGTAAGTTGATGGATTAGCAAGATCCAAGTCGGTTGACGTATAATCAGAAATGACCCAGGGGAAAACAGGATACTGCAAAACCGAAAGGAAATTAATCAAGTAAGCACATGATCTCTCTCGAGCCCTCACAATGAGAAAATGGTACCTGAGTAATATCATTGTAACTACGTCCTGCCAGTGTGTTAAGCTGCATCAGATACTCAAAGTTGCTGATCTGAAATGATATGGATTAGCAGATCATGAAGCAGTTTGACAAAAGGAAAACAAGAACTTGAACCCAAGGTATTGCGGATACATAAGGTTAGAAAATGCACTTCTCCCTCATTAACTATATAGGAATCCACAAAGGGGTTTATTATAAGGTTTTGAGCTACTCCAACCATTGGCTTAAGGTATTGTTCAGATGCTTAGGTTCTATCAAGAGGTATCAATACATTCTTTCACGTGGTAACCATCCTAGCACATGCTCACACTACCAAGTCCACAATAAAATTCACCTAAGAAACCCAAAATCAGATTATACACATAGGAGATGTTTAGCTATATTATATAATTGGCTCATATAGTTGTCTAAGGGGTTTGAGAGGCTTTGGGTTTTTCCACTCATTGCCTATAATTTTTATTTTTATTTTTTTTGAGAAAGGCAACAGTAAATTGCCTTAAGTTTCACATGGATGCATAGATTCTTTTCACATGGTATTAGAGTCAAATGTGCAGCCTCAATTGTTTCACAACAGTTTAAGCCCACTCCTTGAACTATTGACACTAATCTCTTTCCATCTCTTTTCCAGACCCCTACCTCTTCAACCTGCTAAACCTACTCTCTGCTACATGTGCATTCTCCAGTCTGTTGAGCTACTCTTGTCTTCTCAACCAGGTGAGGGATAGAGAGAAAGAGAGAGAAGATGGACAACAGGAAAGAAATCCAAAAGAGAAGGAGAGAATCTTTAATCCATCACATGTGTAGATAGGTGATCAAAATGCATTTGTTACACATTTTTGAGGAAGGTAACATTACTTCTATATATCCATAGGTATACTACATCAAACTGCAGTTCCCCAACAAAAAGTTTAACTTACATCATTCCCAGGAACTTCTAATTACAACCAATCAATAACAATAAACACATCTTCAGTATCTCCTATCACTACTTGCTTACACCAAAAATAGTAAAGCCCTCGCCAGTTTATCTTCATCTTTTGAATATTGTTCTGTTTTCCTTCAAAACATCTCTGGTTCCTTTCCTTCTAAACTATCCACCAAATGCAAGATGGACAATCCTCCATCTCTTCTCATTTCTTACTACATTTCCATCCCTGTTCCAGCACTGTCGGACTTCTATTATTCTCCCAGGCTTTGTCCACTTGATCTTCCTCTTGTGGATGAACATCTGCCACAATTGATCTGTCCATTTGCAGTGCAAAAAGAGATTGTTGACTGTCTCCACCTGTTCTTCACACAAATAGCATCTAGATCCTAGATTAAATTTCCTCTTGTTCAAGTACTCATGTGTCAAGACTGCCTCCTTTGCCAAAAACCATGCAAAGTAATTCACCTTGAAGCTGTTCCTGTTTTTCGGATTATCCTCCAGGGCCATCCTTCTTGCTGCACTTCAGTAGAACTAAGTTCTCAGTATGCAGATTTTACAGTGAATTCTCCCCCTCTCACCCTTTACCAAACTAGTCTATCTTCCTCTCTTGTCAGATTGGTTGTCATATTCATTGTGTCATGAAATCTTGCAATGATCGTTATCCCCCAATCATTTAGGTTCCTTCTCAAAATCAGGTTCCACCTTGTTTACTACTCCATAGTTCTGATACTATTCTTCTTGAGCTTGGCTCCGATTATGTGGTACAGGGAAAGCATTTGAGTGTCTCCAGTCCACACCAAATGTCATTCCAGAAAGCTACTTTTTCTCCATTACCAGCCTTCCAGCTTGTTCTCTCCCTGACCAGTTGCCTTAGGTTTCTGATAGATCTCCATACACTGCAACTATAAAGGTTGGTCACCATCTCTGTCATCCATTTGTTCTCCATGCCATATTTTTCTATTATTACTTCCTTCCATAGAGATACTTCTGGTGAGACAAATCTCTACAGCTATTTCATCATCAAACACTTGTTTTGAGGACTCAGCTCTCTGATATTGAGTCACCCCCTCTCATGCTTACCAGCACTTCATCCCATTTGAAAAGTGATATCTTCACTATCCTGCCATAAAAAGTTCCTCCTAATTGCATCCAACCTCTTGGTTACACAAGCTGATATAGCTGATCAACCTCTGTATCTCAGCAAGTTCAGTCACTAACTCCTCCCTGCCTTTTTTTTTTTTTTTGAGAAGGAAAAAAAAAGAAAATATTGATTCTTCCGTGTGCATTTGCGATTTTTAGGAAAAAGCTTGTATTCTTATCCCCCTTTTTGAGCCAAACTGCCCTGGATCTCTGTCTCCATGCTACTTCCTCTTTTTTGACTCTCTTCAAACTCAGCAGTAAGAGCCAATCTGGAAGCTATCTCCCCTTCCTCCAGAATTCTCTGGTCTTGTATCCCATTCTATTTCTGCTAGCTGATTTAGTACCAGTTGCTTCTATTGACTCAGATTGCCTTGGCTGGTCTTGCTCCACTCCTTCAACTTTCTTTTAATGCCTTTAGCTTTGCTACCAGTACAATGTCTGGTTTCCCATGGAAATGAAAAGACTCGCACCAGGTCTTAACCCTATCATGAAAACCTTCTGTGTCCATCCACCAATTTTCGAACTTGAAATATGATTTGGTTATCCCCCATTCTCCACATTGTAACATCAATAGGCAGTGATCTGAGACAATTCTCTGCAAAACAAATTGTTTAATGTTTCTAAAGTTTGAGTCTTATTCTTCAGAGATTAGGAATCTGTCTAGTCTTGCTGCTATGGAGTGCTTGTCACCTCTTCTCCAAGTGAACTCTCCCCCTGCTAGGTCTAAGTCCATTAATTCCATGTCTTCAATGAATTCTGATAGTTCTGCCATCGATATGCTGATTCTGTAGCAAATTGAACTTTTTCGAAAGGATACCTCACAATGTTGAAATCCCCACATAGGACCCAAAGGGCCATAATTAGACCTTTGGTTGCCCCAGTTCCCACCAAGTTTCTTCTCTTTCTACTCTATCATTCGGGGCATAGACACATGTTAGGTTCCATTTAAAATCCGGATTCTTCTTAGAGAAGCTGCAAGAAACTGAATATGCTCCCACACTACTCACTTCCCTATCCCATATTCTTTTATCTCACAGAATTACTATGCTTCCCCTTGTCCCACTGGGTTCTAGTTGCACGTGATCAACCCACCTACTACACCAAACTTCTAAAACTATATTGGCAATCTCCCACTCAATTTTTGTCTCTTGAAAACATCTGCTTTCAAGTTCTTATCATGTTCCTGATAATACTCCTTTTCCTCCGACAATTCAGCCCCCTAATATTCCAGGTCACAATGTTTAAACTCATTGATCCATAATGGCTAAATACTTCCCCCCCCCCCCCTTCTAGTACCGTTGCTATAGACAGAGAATCCAGTTGTAGCTTTTTTAGTTCCCGTAACCCTTTCCTCATGCATGTTGTCTGTTCACACTGTTTCCCCCTATTTTCTTGTTTATTGCAATCGATCTTCATCAACAATTCCTTATAGCTATCGATCTTCATCAACAATTCCTCCCCTTTCCCTCACACCCTTTGAAATTAACCCCAAATGCCAAGCTTAGTTTCATAATATTTTGCTGTATCCAATCCGAAATGCCCATATCTTCTTCTGGAAATAGGATACCCAGTGGGATAGCTTCCTCTGTACCACCAATTATATTTTCCTCCTCAAGTGGATGTATCATTACTGTTATTTCCTATGCTTGTCTTAATACTATTTACTTTTTTTACTGGAATTATAGGAATTCCTTTCAATCAATTAAATCAAGATGAAATCCATTTTAATATATTATCTAAATTGTTAACTCCATCTTTAAACCTTTTGCATCAAACTCCAAAAGATTCTGTGGATTGGTATGAGTAACAAATGCAATCTTTTCGATCAGTATCGCATCTTTTGGAATATTTATAGCATCCTCTTTATTCATCGTTACAAAATTTGAACATTCTTAATTCGCTTGTCCAAAAGGGCCCTAAGAGAATTATGTGGGAAACTGTGTATATTATTAGTCTTATAATCGTGGATTTTTATGAAATAGATTTAATTAAAGGTATAAGAAGATTAGCCGAATTTATTCTTTATTTTTGATAGACGAGTAATTGATGGAATTACCAATGGAGTTGGTGTTTTCTGTTTCTTTATAGGAGAGGGTATCAAATACGGTCGTATCTCTTATTATCTTTTCTTTTATTTTCCTTTTTTTCAAGTTTTGTATTTGTATAGTTAGAATTGATTGTACATAATGTACCTGTCCAACAAAACAATTGAATCTAATCTAATAAGAATGATTTACTTTACTAACGAGTGTGGTACCTCCAAGCATAGAGCTTGCTGGCTATTTTATTTGCTTCACACGATGACCAGAGGTTGATTCCCCTAAGATATATTTACGAAGTTGTTTCAATTTTTTTATTGATTGGCATTAACCCTAGACCCTTGCCCTGAGAAAGAAATTAATACTTTCTACTCGAGCTCCATCGTGGACTATTTACATTCCAAGACAACAAAATACGAGGGGTTCTAGTGAAACAGAACCAATGATGTCGAGCTAAGAGCACCTTCATTCCTACAAAAAATGGTGGATGTACGTTGCTTTCTACCACATCATTTCAAACAAGTTTTACCATAACATTCCTCTCAAAGAACCGGTATGGAATTGATTCAATTATGGAATCATGAATAGTCATCGGTTGGGCTGATGTATAAACACCATAATCTATAGTATTTTCTATATCTATAGTATATAGATATAAATAATACTATAGACAGACATATCCATCCTCTGTCTCTCGGCTTCACGTTCCCCTCCATCTCTATTCCATTGCGTAAACTGGCATTGGCATTTGTTTTCCTTTGCTTTGTATTTTAAAGTTTGGGCTCCAGAATCTTCCACAGCAATTGGGTCCAAATATTCTGGGCCCAAAAATGTTTGGGCCAATTCCTTTCGACCTAATCTTTTCCTACTGTACACATTATATTCCCCCTCTTTGAATCTCGAGCCCACTTGCATGCGGGCCCTCACTTGAAGTCCCCACGTGCCAATCTATCTTTTTTGCCGATTGTACCTCCTTTATCTTCTGCAAAAGCTGGTTCTGAGTATTGACCATTGGTTATTTTGCCCTTCTCCTCTCTCCTCTCCTCTGAGAATCTTGCAATGACTGGAGCTTCACACCACATCAGAATGGTGTAAGTGAAGCCATCACAGGTAACTTCTACTTCTCTGGGAACTCTCTCTCTCTCTCTATCACCTCATACTTCGATTCTGGCCCAGTGAAGGGGATTCTTGAGAGAGGTCTCGTCCTCCATCTCGATAAAACCTCCACATATGCCACCGATCTCCTTGAATACCTTTTGTGACCACATATTCATAGGTAAACCCAACCAGCCTTATCTCTGCATGCCAGCTGCCCATCGTTGGTTTCCACCATTCGACCTCCAACTTCATCTTCCTCCTGATCCATTGACCTGTTAAGATATGCTCTGCTACCACTTAGGATGGTAGTTCAAACATGAAATGCCCGTCATTCAAGGCATACACTTCGACTTCTATCGCCAATTTCCAAGAATTACAAGCCTGTCTTCTTACATTGTTCAAGCAGGGGGTTTCATTTGCTTGGCACTGGATGTTTCCTACATGCACCTTCTCAAGAGATATTTTTCTGGTTGCGATTCACCACCTATAATTCTTACTTTGTTCTATGTACTCTGTATTATGGCCTTCTCCTTACTTCTGTCACCCATCTGTCTTGGAAGAGAGCTTCTTTGTAAGACTTGTGACTCTGTTTTCTGTCCTTCACTGTTGTTCCCTGTGGTTTGTCTGGGTCATAGATGAACCAGAAATCTTGTGAGCTATATTCCCCTAACCTCCTTTGGGTGCAGACTCAAGGGTTATTATGACAGATTTGTTTTGACCTTGTAATGCTATAAAGCTGATGTGTCTCCCACTTTCATTGTATTTAAGAGTGCAATAAAATTCTGCAAAATGCTCCTTCATGTTCCACCTCTTAATTGTCCTGGCTTGTATATGGTGGACCATATGGAAGGAAAGGAATGACAGGATTCTCAAAAGAAGATCAAACTCCATTCAAACGATCAAAGGAAAATGCATCTCTACTTCATGTTTTTGGTGTAAAGAGCAATGTATAGTAAATGAAATACAGATAGTGGATTTCCTGGGCTTTTTGTGATTAGCTATCTGTGTAAGCACACTTTTGGAGGTGGCCAGCATATCCCTTGATGTTGAAGAATACATGTTAACAGCTTCAAAAAAAATATTGTCCTTCCTGTACTTTTGAAGCTTCAATAAATACTACAATTAATCATTTCAGAACTTCAATGCTTTCGCTCTTCTCATCAAATTTCGGCTGCGCTCCACCCATTCAAACCTTCTTTGCATCTCTTGATGTTGCTTTGAACACTGCATCACAAAAAATGATGTCCTCTAATGTTGGATGTGTTCTGGTAACCCTGCCGGAACCACCCATCTGAAACCTAGAATTTAACAAATCTAATCTGAAAGTTGACCGACCTCAATTAGTCCTGAGAGCAATTTTTTTTAAAAGTTGGATATCGGTAGTTTTGTTCCACATTAGCTGTATAAGGATTTGCAAAAGGTTTTAATGTTCTGACTAGTCTACCCATCCCACCAATTGCCTCAAGATCTTGAGTTACATGCTAAGATTCTTTCTACAGCTTCCTCAAACACACAGGTATAAACAGAAATTTCATTTTCTTCTTCCCCTTTCCCCAAAAGAGATAGTATTTGAAATTTCAATTTTCAAACATACCTCCCAGCGAGCCCAACGTTCCATGAGTTGAGTTCTTTTAAGAAGTTGCTCAGGTCTCTGCAAGATGAGAAGTGGCATAAACATATAATGGGATAGAAGATTGGTGAATGCTAAAGAAAGCAGAATCCCTTGTTTAACCATGAAGATTCAAGCCTTTGTGCAGTAAAATCGTGAATGGATATAGATACAAGTCAGTGTGCCAAGCATGGCCCACACATACTATTGCAAACTAACTGAAAACAAAGTTTGTTCACATGCCAAAGACTGATGAATAAGCTCAGAGAAAGAGAAACCTGAGTTGCAAGGTAGATATTGTTCAAATGAGAGGGACGAGTTTGAACAATAGCTCGATACGCATCTCTTCTTGCCTCAGTACTCTGATTCAAAAACGAAGAATATTAACCCAATTCTTGAAGAATTAAAAAAATTAAAATAAGAGCATGATATCATAACAATATAGTACAAGGTTATACCCCAAAGTCAAAGAAAAAGTTTGACCGGTCGACCATAAATAATTCCAACGCACTTCTCCTTAGAAGATATCTGTAAAGGCAAGAAGTCAGGCAAAATGGCTGCTGAAGAAAGAAGGCAGCTTTCCAAATAGACAAAATTATGTAATCATCCCAGAGAAAATTTAGACCGAAAAATGAAATAATCACTTCACAACACCCATGGGGTCCAAAAAAATGAACCCTCAAGGAGAAATCACATAAGAGAAAGCAGGAATCTAGGAAAGGAAAAGGGACTACTAATTTTTGAGGAAGGGAGCAGCATGTGAAATGTGTATAAGTGCTCGCAAATCCTTTTCAAGCTTGAAATGAGACCAATATGTAAAAGAATGCAAATTGCCTTTTCAAGCTTCCAACCAAATGAAACACATTATCAAAGAAAACATGCTCCTCGACATTCATGATTTATTCATGTAAACTAATTCTATGTTCATAAACATCAGTGTTATCACAGGCAAAAGCGCAAAAAAACTCTACAATTCGTTGGGGCTTTAAGCGCAAAGCACAAATAAAGCATGGACTTTGATGAAAAAGGGCTCAAAGGGAGAAAAGAATATATATGTTTAGTCCAAAACTAATAATTGTAAACATAAATGACAAATATATGACCAAAGAAATTGAAAAAAAAAAACAATTATGATAAAATGAAATATCAATTGTTTAGTGTTACTTCCTAAAAAGAGACTCATTGGTAAGGAAAAGTTTGCCTAGAACCTAGATGACGACATTGAAGAGCACATAAAGCGAGGCAAAGCGCTCAACACGTTCTGAGCCTTGCTTTAGGGCTTAAGCGTGTTTAAACGCCTTTGACTACACTGACAAACATCAGAATCCTATTCTCCATTTGTTATGGTTTGGATGTTTGTTCTAGTCTTTATTTAAAAACTAAAAGTAGCATAGTTTCAACGAACTAGAAAACCCTTGACTCTACAATAAAACAAAAACTGAATTTCACCTCAACCAGCAGAGTAGAAAGTCAAACAAATACTCCCTCTGTCCCATTTTATGTGGCACCCTTTCCTTTTTGGTGCGTCCCAAAAAGAATGTCACCTTACTCTAATTGGAAATAATTTGGCTTTAAAATTCTCTTTTTACCCTTAATGAAATGAACCTCAACCACACAAAATTCTCAGAATGATTTTAGACCACAAGTTTCAAAAGTCTTATTTTTTTCTTAAACACCGTGTCAAGTCAAAGGGTGTCACATAAAATGGGATGGAGGGAGTAGTAAAAAGAATAAATGGGAATGAGCATCTCAAATGGAACCACAACAGTAATCAATTGAAGGTTTTTTCCAGATAACTTTGTCCTTGTGATGTTTGAATAGATCTTAAGGAAAAATTTAGTTTATTCTCACCTTCTGCTATAGATTTGATGAAGGGAAGAGATCAACCAGCTTCTATCCTTTTCTTTAACTTTTTTTTCACTGCTGCAATCAAGACCATCCCGAGCCTCTATTTTATCAATGATAAAATTTATTCTCCTCGTTGTAACCTGGCACAAGAAAACACTTCACAAGTTAATAACTTTAACTTGTGTTGAAACTTGAAATGAAGATCAGCAAACTTGTGTCCTAACTCAAAAAAATTGATCTGTTTCCTACAACAGACGCTTTGGAAACCAAACAAAGTCTGCCAAAACTTATAAAGATATATGCAAAACAGCTTATTTACCAAGGAGGCAGTACATTTTTTTAAAAGTCTACCAAAACTTATAAAGATATATGCAAAACAGCTTTTTTACCAAGGAGGCAGTGCATTTTTTTAAGATCGGGAAATGCCTGAGGGTAGGTAGGGTGCAATTCAAAACTCAATGGATAATGGCCCACCCTTCTATCCTTCTCTACTCAAATACTATGCTTTTGTCTACAGCAAGGTTCGAATCATTAAGTGTGAGCTCCACCTATGTAAGCTTAGCATAGCTGGTTCCAAGTCCTAAGAAAAGTGCAGCTGAAGTAAGCAAGCAACCACAAAGCATATATGATGAACCCTACAAGCATTGCTGACCCTTCAAATTTTTATCGGGTAGGCTTAATCGATTAATTCATACTAATCAACTCAGCTATAAAATGAGCTAAGGTATACATAGAGGTAGTTTTTAGGTAACAAAAAATGAAAAATTGATCTCGAATGCCCAAGAAAATAGGCCCTATTACCTAAGGATATATACAGAGGATCTTTTGGTAACAAAAGGACAGAAAATAATAGACAAAACATAGCAGCTGTTAATCTCTAATCCTCCAGCTATTTTATTGGGTCTAACCATTTTGCGTTGCCCTTATGATTGTCATAACAACAGAAAGGGGTCGCCCGACAGAGTCTACAGGTCAATGTCCATCACCTAAGTTATCAAAAACAACCTTCTTGCCATGCATGATTTCAAGACAAACTTATAGATGGGAGTCTATAGGACTTCACAACTCTGTGTACACGTACAGGTTGGCAGCTAAGACTACATCATATGACAAGGCCAGAAAAAGGACGCCAATTTTATTTGACATAGGAAACTGTTACTATCTCTGTAACACAGTGCATGGGCTGTCGTGAAACCACATTAACAAAAGATCTTAAAAAAGGATGGTGTTTTGCACTTGAAAAAGAAATGTATGAAGTCTTTGCTACACGTGCATTCTGCAGCCTGCCAAACTAATAGTATTCCTGTCAATTAAAATCATAGCATTCAACCTAAAAAGAATAGCAAGATATCTTATTAACTAGTTTATATTTAAGCATTAAGCAATTGGTATCTTTGATATGGGTCTTCATATTCTGGTACCCTAGTAGTGCTCTATGAATATGGGACATCATACCAAAAATTTGGGATCTCTTCACGGGAAGGGTGCATTTAAATCTCTATGAGTTATCCAAGCAAATGAAATGTTCCCCAGGGATCAGGAGTATGTCCATGAAATTCTGCAACTCAGAAACTAACTGGATTTTGAAATGCTAACGAAACACCCAGAGACACACACACTCACACACCCCAAAAAAAAAAATGGCAGCTCTGGCCCAACAGCAGGGGAGTGAGGAAAATTTTGATTTCAAATGCTTTCACCAGTTTGCAATTACTCTTTTGACCTTCAATCCCTTCTTCAGTTCAATAACATTTCCTCTTTTTTTTTCAGTAATATGCTAATATTATTCACGTAAAGGGGCATTAAGATATTTACTAATTTACATAGAATGCACTTCATTCAACCAAATTTCCAGTCATCCTTCTCATTAACGGAGTTGAGTTTCAAAAAACGTGCATCTCAAAATGCCAATCATTGAAAAATTAGCAGCTTATGCATAATAAACCAATATTTCTAGTAGTAAAAAGAAACATTTCATCACAAGCATATATTTCACATGCAGACTTACTTGGAAAGTTCCTTTAGAAACCATCAACGGCCTGACTATCGATGATGGAAGCTCAACGACAATCCTTTCATCATTTTCGCTAGGAACATAACCAGGGGCAACTGCTGAAGGACTCTGCACCATAGTATCTCCAGATTCCGAAGATGTCAGCGGGGACTGTTCAGCAGTTCCAGACATTCGGCTCTGAATGTCACCATGCTGTTCTGTGTCATCTAGCTTACTATCCAAGTTGGGACCATCTTCCAGTTCATACTCCTCATGTACTGGCTCAATGGAAATAGCATCTGCTGCCAAAAGAGAGGTTTTTGATGGACTGATTGTTTGATCTTCCCCCTCTTTTAATCTGCTATTCTCAGCATAATCTGCAGCAGAACCAAAATGATCTGACCCTCCATAGTTCCTTCTCAAACATTTCCGCATTCTTGCAGATGTTTCCATATTATCCAGCTTCCAGAAAACCTACTCATAAACATAGTTATTAAATCCTGAGCTGTAAAGCCATTGATCAGACAAATAAAACAAACAGCAGCAAGTAACATACACGCTGAGGATTGTACAGACTATCACTAAATGGGCCAAAAAGACATTTAATTTCGATCAAGCTATGGATAAGTTTTCTCCATTGGCGTATTCCAGTATACAAGCGATGCTGAGCAATTAAATTCACTTGCGTCCGCCTCTCAACCTATAACCACATAGACAAATAAGGAATTATACAATGAAATTAACAATGTCACTGAGACCAGTTTTATAGACCTATCAGAGAAAAAGACTAGTGGCAAGTGTAGGAAGATGACCTCTGATCGCTGCATGTTTCTGGCTAAAGCTAAACTTCCAACAAGGACAGCAATGAATTTGTAAGACAGGGCATTAAAATCTTTCCCATAGACAGATTTAGTATCAACTGACTGCAAACATTCCATCCACGCTGTTCCCATGGCTTCAGAAATATTCCATCTCATCACGCGTCCCATGTCGCTTCTACTCCGTCGCTGTGCAGATGTAGCCATTGCCACTGCACTGAGACCTCTTCCTGATCCTATTTTCGCATTGCGTTCAAGGTCTCGTGCAGCAGCCAATGCCGCTGCTTTTGCTGCCGCCTTGTCCTTGGGAATAGCAGGAGATTTGTTCGGTGCCTCTATAGGTTTCTGAAAACTTGAAAATGTATGAAGTCTAGCCGCTTTGCGCTCTAGCAATGAAGAATCCCGTTTTAGATGTGTGGTGGTTGCTGGTGCTGGAGCTTCCCCTCCAGCAGCGCCAGCGGCTAGCATTGCCAGTGCCATAGCAGCAGGTGGAGATGCAAAAGCAGCAGCCCAGCTAGTAGATATCATAGATAGAGCAGCCTGAATAAAAGAATATCTTAGTTCTTGGAGATTTACAACTGAGAAACAAAATGCAGCAGCACTAGTCAAATGTTCAGTAGCTGAAGAGGGAAAGAATGTATAAACAAAAGTGGGATTTACTCATTTGTAATAACAAAAATAAAAGAAAGCAATGTCAGTGATGGACAAAATAAAAACTGCAGATATGGATGGTACAGAACAGAAAGCCAACCACAAAAGCATAAGCTGGATGTGCTAGATTATAATTATTTAACAGAAATATTTCATCAATAATGATAACTGTCAAGATCTTGTCACTTTATTTGAGATTCTTTTGCCAAACTCCAATTCTCAAGAAAGATTACGAGACTTCCAGTAAAATCTAGAACTGGAACATCATCATTATGTACATGGAAGTCTAATATATCTACCTCAAGGGGCAAAGCATCTGCAGCCAATGATCGATCATCAACAACGAAAGGATTTATACCATCCGCAGTTGCCAGTTCATGGATTCCTGCCAAGAGGGGTCGCCACCTCCTTAAGGCTGCAATAAAAGGTGGTAAAATAACCTCTAGGTACTGCTTCCTTAGAGGAGTTCGATCCCTACCAACAGCATGCCAGACCTGCAACATACAGGTGACAGAAACATGAATCAAATACTGGAAGCATCAGAAACAGAAATATAAAGCTAAACTATAAGAACGAAAGAGTTTTATCTTAAACCTCCTTATAAATTGCTGACTCAGACAAGTTTCTAGGTAGATGTAATACTAACCTCAGAGAACATAACACAGGAGGCTACCAACACTCTCTGTCTTCTGGACTCAGAAATAGGCATGTTGAGAATTGGTGAAAGCACGCTGTCCACAAAAAATTAAAAATTGATTTATGAGTGGGATTCCAACTAGCATAAACAGAGATATCAGAATAAATATCACTATTACTAATCAACCATGTGGTCATAGCAGACAGCTATGCATACGAGATAGCCTAATTTTCTTTCTTATTCTTTTAATAACGAGGGTGTCTGGACCAGCTTGTGTGCACCTCAATGATTCCACCCGATACACACCTACTATTTTTTGTCTCGGCTGGGATTTGAACCTTCGCCTCTAAGGTTTAGACCCACTGTATTGACACCTTGGGTGCCATAAAAGACAGTGTAATTATGATAAAGAAATATAAGCATATGGCCATAACTACCTACACAACAAGACCTCATGAAATATGCAGACATAATAGGAGAAAATCCTGCTGTGCAAGTGAAATGGATGCCAAAGTTACCGGAGAACCGTAGATTGGCAAAAGAAACCAGCAAACAAGAAAAAAACAAAATAAAAAACTGAAATGTTGACATCACCAAAAAGCTAGTAGCTAATGCCGACGAATATTGGTACACCTAGAAAACGATAAATAGCAACTCTTAGGGATGTTAAATGAACTAAAGACAAATTTGGCTAGTTAGAATGATTTGAGTAAGTCAAAGTCCAACATATCCAACTCAAATCAAATTTTCATTTGTTCATTTACCCTTTTAATCTCTATGTTACTAAAAATGATTTATTTTACGATAAAATTAAATTATAATCTCTATTCAAAATCTTTTTCTTCTTCTTCTTCTTCTTCTTATTCTTATTTTGGACAAACTATAGTATGGTTAATTTAGAGTAGTAATGTTTTTCAAGTTGCCAATCTTTTTTATATGATTGTGGCATCTATTCAATACTATTATGAAGACTGCTAAGATGCCCGATGAATGGAGGAGTAGTACAATGGTTCCATTATACAAGATCAAGGGTGATATTCAAAATTGTAACAATTGCAAGCGTATCAAGTTGTTAAGCCACACTATGAAGGTCTGGGAGAGTGGTAGAGATGAGGGTGAGAAAAGAAGTATCTATTTCAGAGAATCGGTTCAGATTCATGCCTGGGCGGTCGACTATAGAAGCAATTCATCTTGTTCGGAGATTAGTGGGGAAATATGGGGAAAAAAAAGACCTTCATATGGGGTTCACCGATCTTGAGAAGGCCTATGACAAAGTCCCCAGGGGTATATTATGGAGGTGTCTAGAGGCAAAAGGTGTTCCCATAGCGCATAGTAGGGTAATAAAGGACATGTAGAGCCAAGACTCGGGTAAGAATGGTGGAAGGAGACTTAGAGCATTTTCCTGTTGAGATGGGACTTCATCCAGGATCTGTGTTGAGCCGTTTTCCTTTTGCCTTAGTAATGGATGAACTGACACAGTCTATTCAGGAGGAGGTTCTATGATGTATGCTATTTCCGGATGACAGTACTAATTAATGAGACTCAGGCTAAAGTTAATGATAGATTGGAGGTTTGGAAACATCCTTTGGAATTCAAAGGGTTCAAACTGAGCAGGACAAAATAGAATATTTGGAGTGTAAATTCAGTGTTATGAGGGATGAAGCTAACATTGAAGTGAGACTTGCCACTCAATGTACTCCCAAGAGAGATAACTTTAAGTATCTTGGATCCTCATACAGAGTAGTAGCGATATCGACGATGAAGTCACACACCGTATCGGGCCAGTGAATCTTTTTTCCTTTTCCTTTTTTTTTTGTTGCTTCAAGCATTTTTAGTGATCTCATTCTCATACTAGTAAGTCCCCTTAAGGTTCATGCCTGATTCATGGTACCTTAACCAGAAGTCTTCTGAATATGCAAAATATAAAAACTAAAAATAAAAAGAGAGAAACACAAAAAGAAGAAAGAGGAAAATTGAGTCCCTCAAAAAGGGTCAGCATATTGATTGATACCTCCATAGCAACGAGGAACGTGGTTTTCTTGATGGTATACGAGTATTCACATCTAAAATAGAAAGATTGCTAGTCTGTCTACGAAAACGCTCTGACGTCCCATCTTCTGTGTTTCCATGCCTCATTAGCATCTGATTTCCACCATCATCTTCTTCCCTTAATGAGACAAGCACCATTCTCAACATGCAAAGAAAAGGCTGGTCACTGTCTAACAATTGATATAGTGCTGCCATGCCTCCCATTCCAGTACCTGATCCTCCTCCAATACCTAGACCACCACCCAATCCAGACTCATCTAGCAACAGTGCTTCTAGCATTGCAACTGACTTCTTTACTAAGGAAAGTTCAATCCAGTTTCCATCGGCATCATTTTCCAATGCAGAATTCCAAGCTTCCCAGCCACTGCCACCACCACCAATATCTGAGCTATTTGGGGGAAGGCCAACTCCATACCATAATCGACTCCTGTATTTCCACCCCTCAGCTAAATCTGAGGTGCAGCTACCATACGACACAAATGCACAAGAAACAGATTCATAAGGTTCAGTTGCTGCTGCTGCAGCTAGTCGTTCCATCACAGTTGCAGATATCTGTCCATTAGGATCAGCCATTGATGCAAGAACCTAGGTGAAACAAGCATCAGTAAACTAAGTTCAATGCACAAGAAACCAAATATAATATCATAAACTGTTACAAGCATTTCAATATGGTCTGTCCAATAAATCTGGGGCCACGAACAAAATAGATAGCATTACAAGCACCAGTGAGAATTACATCTGCAGTCTTAACAGAGTTAGCAGAGAGATTGAAGATTTTCCAAAACAATTACATGTAGGTGTAGGTGAAAATGCAGCAACCACAGAAGAAAGGAAATAGGGAAAAACTAGAGATGCAGACAAGCCATAGAAGCGGAACAAACTCCAACAGGACTGTCAGGAAAAGATGCACATCTTAGAGAGTAGAAAAAGAAAAGATATGCAGACTAATATGACCAGATAGTACTTTTTTTTTAAAAAAAAAAAAAGAGAGAGGAACAAATAAACTTCAAGAAGAGAAATTTCTAAACTCAAACATAAGTCTATAAATACATACATCAAGTGACATTCTTCCAGAGCCATTTGATGATCTACGATCAGCTACAGTGTCAAGAGCATCTCCCCCAACTACACTGGCAGACTGACTACCTACAGGCGCAACATTTGACAGAGGGGAAACAGAACCAGTAGGAATACGGGCAGTCCTGTAAAGTTTGCTCTGCAGCCTGAGATGGTCTTCAACAAGCATTAAAATCACAATGGCATTCTCCACCAAGGCAACAGAAAGTTGAGCCGCATTTTCTGCTCCCAGCTTAGCATCCTTAGCAGACAACCCTTCAGCTGCCACACCAGCAGCAGCTGCGGCAATAACCTGAGTCTGCAGAAAAAGAAAAGTTAGATGTATACATCGTTGTAGTTTCACAAATGTTAATGTCTAAGGATGCAGAAAAGTTCAGGATGAAGTCAATCAGAATATAACAAAAACTTTAACTAGTGTGAAGTGGCAAAAAGAAAGCTTTGATATGTTTGATAAGGAACACATGACACCAAGACAGCAACCATATTTGTGCTATATTCATAATTTATCCAAAAGTGTACAGAGGTGCAACATGCAAACTCTCTCTCTCCACTATACAGATTCTTCTTAGAATTTTTCTGTAGGTCTCTTTTTTGCATGTACACGTACTTGGTGCATCATTGATATAATTGCTTTGCCTTAGCAAACAGAAAATTACTCTGAATGTATCACAAATCATAACTGGCAGTAAGTCCCTAAAACAAAATTGATTTTGAAATTAAAACAATTTGAAAAGGTGCAAGGTGCCACCAATGCTCAAGCTAACTTCAGAGGCAACAAATGTGGGGAAAATTAAGGCTTCAATTACCTCCCTCCACTCCTAATTCATGTGATTATAAAGAAATAAACCTTGGGTCTAACTCAACCCAAAAGCTAGCTCATGAGATGAGAATTTTCCAACCATACAAGAGACAAATTACCCCATCCATGGCCAATGTGGGCCTTCTGACACCTCCATATACCCAGGCTGGACATTTGCAACATAGACGATACAAACATGAGGGCCCAGCATCAAGTATACAAATTAATAGGATGGGTTTGGAGATACCATGATAAGAAATGGACCTTGGACCTAACTCAACCTCAAAAGTTAACTCATGAATGAGGATTATCTAAAGACCATACAAGGAGACCGATTACCCTTCATAACCAATGTGAGACTTCAGACAATGATGTTGCTGACTGCACATGTAGTTTAAGAAAGAAAGAAACAAACAGTTGAGGGGGCAGGCATCACAAAGCATTATAAGAATGAGACTGAAAATTCCCAGCTAGAGTGGGGGGGGGGGGGCTGAGATGGAGCAGAGGCTCACTCTGAAATCTCTTATTCAGTGGGAGAAAATTGATATTGTAGGTTTAGAGGAAACAATTAAAGCCTCTGGTACAAGGAGGGCATCATAACAATTTGGAAAAAAAGACGGTGGACTTGCTCAGGGAGACAACATGGACTGTTTCCACCCTCTTGTTTAATTGATAGCTTACAGGATAATTTTAGGTGGGTCTTCTTAGGGGTTTCAATTCTATGACACACAATCTGCTTCTAAAAGAGAAGAGTTGAGGAATGAGTTGGTTGCAGCGAAAGGGCTAAGGGTGATTAGTGGTGACTTCAACATTTCAGATATAAAACTAAAAAACTGAATTGTAACGACAGATCAATAAAGGAATTCTCAGATTCAATTGAAGACCTTGGTCTTGTTGAATTACCATTGCATAGGGCCCTAGACACATGATGTGTGTTAGGCCCAAGACCTAATGCAAAGAAATGGATATTGGGGCTTACTCAAACCCAAAATGTTAGCTCACAGGGAGGAGGATTGCTCGACTCTTATAAGAAGTTCAGGGATCTCATCCCTCACCAGTGTAGGATTTCACACCCAAACCTTTTTTCCAGACCGAAGAGTGCACATTCATGGATGGGAGTATATTCACAACTCCTGCCATCCCACACGGTCCGAGGGCCCCCACATCGGACCCAATAGCCCTGCCTCGGGAACCATGTAAAGAAATTGATGGGCCAAACTAAATCCAAAGAGCTAGCTTTTGGGGTAGGATGAGGCCCACAAATCATTTCTTTAAATGTAGAAAATTGCATAGGGTAACCATAAATTGTAGCGGTTTTGATTTTTTTTTCCCTCACAAGAGAAATCTTACAAAAAGGGTCTTTCTTTCCACTTTAAGTTGAGTCAAAGTACATTTTGCCCCTCTACGCTTTAAATATTTTTTAAACAACCCTAGATGCTAAGTTGCCGCTCAATTTTTTTATTTATTTTTTTCTTTCTTTATTTTTCTTTTATTTATCATTTTTTCTCTTCTATTTTGTTTCTTTTTGTTTTTATCCTTTTTCAATTTTTTTCTTTTTCTTTTTTTTCTACTTTTATTTTTTCTCTTTCTTTATTTTTTTTACTTTATTGTTTCTTCTTTTGTTTAAATTTTTTCCTTTTTCTTTTTTTCCTCTACTTCTCTTTGTTGTCTTTATTTCATCTCTCTCTATGTATATATGTGTGTGTTTGTGTGGGTGTGGGTGTGGGTGTATATATATATATATATATATGTTATAAACCATTGATGAGTTATGTTTGCTTCAAAGACAAAATTTATTGTGTTTCCCATAAGTTTGACTTAGTGAAAATAGTGGAAATTGTTGACCGTTAGGCACAACTTGTTATTTGAAAGTCCTTGGGCTAAGTCTTGCGTTTAAGGCAAAAGTTTTAGAGCATCTCATAAATCAAAACACAATGTGGTCTAAGTCTTGCCTCAAAGACGAGAGTTAAATAACATCTCATAAGTTAAGACATAATGAAATAGTGTAAGCTATTACCCATGAATCATATGTTATTTTTTTAAATCCTTGAGATATGTCTCGCCTTTAAGGTAAAAGTAAATGTGTTTCCCATAAGTTAGACTTAATAAAAATGGCGTGAAAAATTGCCCATGAGGCACAACTTATTCGTTGAAGTCCTTCGGCTAAGTCTTGCCTCTAAGGTGTGAGTTATAGAGTGTTTAAAAAATCAATATATAACGTGGTAATACTAAGAATTACCAATGGGGCTTAACTTGTTTGGAAGTCCTTGGACTAACAAGTATTACCTCTAGAGCAATAGTTATAGAGTATCTCATAAATCAAACTACACAGTGGTATTGCTAGATCTTGCCCATGGGGCTTAACTTCTTGTTTGAAAGTCATTAAACTAAGAAGCAAGAGTTATAGAGCATATGATAATCAAGACACAATGTAGTAGTGTCAAGCCTTGCTCATTGAGGCATAACTTATGAAGTTCTTGGTTTAAGTCTTGCCTCTAAAGCAAGAGTTAAAGAGCATCTCATAAATTAAGACACAAAAAGATAGTGCCAACTCTTTCACATGGGACGTAACTTATCCTTTGCAAGTTTTTGCGCTAAGTATTGCCTCTAAAGCAAGATTTATAGAGTATCTCGTGAAATTTCAAATAATACATACATCAAATTTAAAATAGTAAATATGAAAAAAAGTGTCTTCAACCTTGGCACCTGAATCGAGGGATTATTTTATTTAAAAGAAGTACAAAATGTATAAAATAGATTTTTTTTTAGTTCCATAATTAAAAAACAATAAAATAAAAGAAAGAAAAACTAAAGATATGCACAAGAAAGAAAAAGAAAAAAGGAAAAAAATAAGAAAAGAAAGAAATAAAGAAGGAAAGAAAGAAATAGAAGGAAAAGTAAAAAAAAGAAGGAAAAGGACAAAGGAACAAGAAAGAAAAAAGAGAAACAGAGAAAAGGAAAAAAAGAAAAAGAAAAAAAATTAACTTTATTAGTTCCATTTTTTTTTATTTGCACCGGGAGTTCAAGTCTCTTAGAGCCCCGACTAATCCCGAGGGTGCACAGGCCCTCAGCAAAGAGTTTCCCGCAAGTGAACCACGATTAATTCAGGTTTTACCTAGTCCGATGGCCCTCAGGCTCAAGTCAATTGCCACAGGCCAACCCCTGAAGGTTTATTAGTTCCATTTAGTTGTCAAAATACAAGCTTCCTTTAATTTAGTTAGGTTTGAAGGGCTATTTGTCCAAGAAACTTCATTAAATAAATGAAAGACATTTTTATAAGATTCTTCTTACGGGAGATAAAATATCAATGCCAGTCTTTGTGAGGGTCATTTGTGAACTTAACCCCTTGAAATGGTATCAGAGCCAGACCCAATTCAATGTGGGGCCCTGGGGCCCAGATAGTTGGGGGATGTTGAGCTAGCTTTTGGGGTGTGAATTAGGCCCAAAATCTAATTTGACCGGAAAAAAAACACTGCAGCAGGTCTTTCTGATATCATACTGGACATAAAAGTCATTAGCAGAAAAGGAAATAAACCAAAAAGAATAATGAAGTCACTTCTTCAACTTTCATCACAGAGACCAAACCTTGAGGAACAAGGTTACCTGAACTTGCAACTCCCGTGCAGCAAAATCCAGCAAGCTTCCCAACAGCCTTCTTTTGAAAATGGGCAGTGACTCTTCGCGTCTTGGAATGAATGTAAGCAAAATTTAAAACTAATGAGAAGCCCAAATTTGCCTTCGGATAGAAACAAAAGATGTTGTCTTCATAGACAACTTATCATACAAAGCACATGAAAAATTAACAGGGTGCTTCAGAGAAAAAATATCTCCAGACAGGTTATGTTTTATCTGATTTAATAACAGCCTAAGCTAAATAAAGTCCATTAATCACTATCATAGACAGGACAACACTCTGAAAAAAGTCCAAAAAGTCTACAGATCCAAGTTGTCATCCTCAAGCAATGTATCAAGATCCTGAAGAACTAATGGCATTTTAGCTCATGTGAGTTGAAGGAGACAATTGGTTAACAATTTTGTGATGGAATAAGCAGGGTAATGAGTCCAAAAGTACATTTCCTAAAGTGGTGTTCCTCACTTAGCTGGTTTCAGCAAAGCGAGGTACTTTTCACCAAAACTCTATTATCATGTCAGAGAAAAGGCACATGAAGACAACTGACTTATGCTAAGTTATTTTTGCATCCACACTTTACAAAGTACATAATCATGTTTTCCTAGTCAATACCAATACGAAGTATAACTATGTACATTAACTATCTAACATAATCTTACAAAACTGCAATGCCAAAATCCAAAATGTCCATTCATCTTCATTTAAACTTATTGAAAATTGCAATAACCAGGGCAATAATTCATGAAAGTACATTTAATAACATACTCTAAACTATTCAATGCCGAGAAAATTTACACAAAAAATGGGGGCATGGACTCACTTTAGTACTCTAACATGTACCACTTTGAAAGAGAAGACCGTTTCCAAGAGAAAAATCACTGCAGCAAAATCAAACACTGGGATCTATTCAATAAACATGTCAATGCTAGTACCTGATTCTCAGGTCTCCTGTACTGGAACCACCCACCATGGAAAGCCATTCTGCACAATGAATGGTAGCTTCAATATCCTGTCCAAAAGAAAAATATATATCAAATGAAATGGCCGAGGCAAATACAAATTAGGAAATGGCCAGTGCAGGGGACAAAACAAAGAGCAAAATACTTTAGAAATACATCTATAAAATAGTCATAAGCAGTTATTGAAGTTTCCTCAATCCGATCAAGGTCAACAAGCAAAGGATATAAAAAAACCAAAGAAATCCAACACCCGAAAGTCTGAAACAAAAGGAAAATAAGGCCGGGAGATGACTCAAAATCAAAAATCAGAAGGAACAATCATCAAGTTTTAAGTGATTTGAAAGTAGCCAATCGCATTTGCTCATTGCGGTATTGCAAATATAAAGGTTTCTATACATCAATTTATGTGAGTGGAGAGATTAGTGAATATAAGTCAGTCGAGAACCCATAGGAGGGTTTGGATTTCTCAGTCTTGAAAGGGCAGAAGGATGTGATAAGCAGGTCTTCGTTGACATTTGAGAGGGCCTATAGTTGGTGAAAGCCAACAGACAGATTAATAGTGACAGTGGCAGCAGAATTTAGTTGTGTAAATAGAGTAGCAAAAGATTTTACATTGCTGCCGTCAAAGGAAGGGGAGGGATGAGCACTATAAGATTTCAGGCAAGAGAGGAACTTAGACAAGAAGCCAACCAACATCGTGAAATCCCTTCAGGAGGTCCTTGAAAAACAGGTAGTGAACTTTTGATGAACAGACAGTGATGATTTTGAATTGTTCAAGTGGAGGGGAGCTATCTGCAGAGTGCTATCGTTTTTCAAGCTATGACGGACCAGAACTTATACAGAGAACAAGTGCTGAGAAATTCATGAAAGAGGCCAGAGTCTCACCTTCACAAAGGAGGAGCTATAGACTACACTCTAGAGTCCCAGACCACAAGGTTAGCTATCAAAGGGCTAATTATGAGTCAGAACATTCTGAAATATTACTAGTGTGTCTATCTTCCCACTACCATTGGCAGATAAGGTAAATCCAATAGATATTGAATCCATAACTTATACCAAGGTCTCCAGAAGAATGTTAAACATTAGCAACCAAGCTCTGATCTTGATGAAACAAATATTTTCTCTTTAGCCATATATCTATCATACAAGTTCCTATTTTAGTCCTTCGTGCCCATTCCAAGTAATCAAGAATAAGGACGATTCCAGGAATGACATAATCATTCCAAGACTACCAAATATCCATTCAGCTCTCAGTAATAAGAAATCTTATTCACTCAAATCATATTACTAGTTGCTAGCGCATCGAATCATTCACCCTATTGCTCTCCATCTTAATGAATACACTCTGTTAGTTATTATCCTACTGGCGCTACACACTTGTTCTAAATGTTTTGATGTCACATGAGAAAAGAAAATGGTTACCAAATTTTACCTGCCATCCATCCTTCTGGCGCATTGAGTGCTCTAACACAATTATAAGGAAGTTGTGTATGAGGTCCTCTATATCTCTCAAGCTTCCTGCATTAGCAGTCTTAATTGCTCCTGTCTGTCACGGAAATATCATAAGAATCAAAGTAAGAATCTCGAAGTTTCTTTTAGCCTTTGCTGTTATCAGAAAAAACCCACTCTAACCACTACTTAACAGGGAAAAGAAGTATCAGAAGAGACATTCAGTAGTTCCACCTATGAGCATCACTTTTAAGTTACCAAAGCCAAAAATAAGTGCATCAGTAACCACATGGGAAATTACTCCTGTATACAGAATTACAGATACATAAGAAATGCAAAACGATAGGCAACATGCACAGAAAATATTGAAGAAATGAAAAAACACAACATATTTTTTTTGTATCACTTCTTACAGAGGCTTGTGAGGTAGTAGTAAGGTCTGCGTACATTCTACCCTCCCCAGACCCCACTTGTGGGATTCCACTGGGTATGTTGTTTTTGTTGTTGAACTCTTTACAGAAACCTCCAAAAAGAAAGCAAAGTATTTTTTTGTGAAGTAGTATAAAAAAGGCTACCTCATAGTTAGATATCAGGATCTCCAATATCCACTCAGGCCACTCATCCATTTTGGTTAGAATGATTCTGTTTTCTGGATGACTGCAAGCCATAATCAGAAGATCCTGAAACAAAACAGAAAATTGAAGTGAGAGAGAGGTATGAAGAGAATGTCCAACAAAGACAACATAAGAAGGCAATACATTGGGACGAAGGTGCCATCAAAAAATCCCACCAACCACTCAACAGGTCAAAACATGAATGACAAAAAACGTTGAAGGTCTGTAATGTCTTGCAAACTAAGACCTTCTCCGTCCCACATCAACTTCAAAAGGGGAAAAAATGAATTTTCCTTAGTTTCTTGCTCTTTAAGCAGGTTTAATTTTTTGTCTTCCCCCTTCAACCAGGAACCAAAGTGATAAACAAGCAAATGGAAACCAGAAAATTAATCATGTTGATTTTGCTATGTTCTACGAAAAATTGAGGGCTATGTAGAGTTGTAAAGAAAATTTTCTGCTCTTGTCTGGCCCTTGCCCCTTTTATCTCCAATCCTCTTTTCTCCACATATTCAATGCAAATAAGGAACCTCTGAGATAAATTATTACCAGAACCAATTTCAAAGAGGACGATGAGTAACATTGAACTCTCGAATATGTTCCGTTTCCATCAAGAATTGAATTGACCTTTCCCTTATTTCGAGCAGAGAAACTATCAGAGACATTACAGTGGATATTCCGACCGAATACGTGACATTCCATGCCCTCGGAGAGTGCTTTGTTGTGCTAGGTCACTGACATATCCTCTTTTGACTTTATTTGACCCCAAGAATGGATTGGATTGAAAAAAGATGTGAACAAAATTTTTAAAAAAAAAAAGAATTCTACCCATAAGAACTATGTCAACTACTTTCTGTTGAAGCCCTTTGTGTCTGTATTAATTTCCGACTGTAAAAAAGAAATTGGCATGATACTTGGTTGGGACATCCCAAAGATAAGTTCCCTGACTTGTCCAGTCTTGCTGTAAATGTAACTACTCCGTTGCACAATGTAAGACAAAGTATGGATTGGAGCTAAGGTTTAGAACGAACTGCCATGATTGGGAGGTTGACGGGATATTCTCAATACTAAAGAAGCTTGGAGTCTTCAATGAACAGCCTCCTGAACCCCTACTCCTTGTTATGGAGAACAAACAAGAGGCAAACTTTGACTGTTAAATCATGCTACAGTTCATTAAAAACTAAGTGTCCTACTGAAAATTAGCAATGGAAGATGATTTGGAAAATAAAGCTCCTCTTCGACAGCTTCAGCCGGATTGCCGTATATAATATTTGTCTGCCCCTGCAGATGTTACATGTGTGCTAGGGAGCTTGAAGATGCAAAACCTTTATTTTTTGCATTGCCCTACTGCAACACAATTATGGAAACGTGGTAACACTTTTAGCACAATTATGCCTTCTTCATGAATAAAGCTTGAGTGAGCTAGTCAGGGTAGAACAAGCAACACAAATGATTTTTAGCGGTAGTCATCTGTCCTCATTCTCTTCCTTGAATTTCCTATTGAACAGGGATTGGTGTTTGCAAATATGCATTCACTCAAGCCGGAGAAAAGCAGAGAGGTGTTGAACTGATGTCCACGTCCAGTAGCAATGCCGTCGCAATGTAAGACCTCAGTTAACAAGCCGACCTCTTCTGCTCGAAACGACACAACCTTGCCCAGCCTTCTGACTCCTCTCCTTGCTGGGCCATTACCAATTGCAGGTAACCCCCTGCCCAGCTGCCCTTTACCTAGAACTATTTAGAAACACGGAAATAGAATGCATTTTGTGGGTCCTTTTGGAGAATGATGTTCCTTTTCATTATTTGTTTTCCTTGAAAACCAAAAAATTCCCTGTCAATTAGCTGGCCAGCCCAGTTGATGCACAGGTTCATAGTTTATGGAGTATGGACATGTTTCTCTACCCTTCTCCCATTCAAATGCCGAACTATCCTTAACAGGGTTCAAACTAGTGACATACACCTACAACAAATCCTGTGTTCTGCTTCCTTTACCATTGAACCAAAGCCTTGTGTGCTCTGTGCATCAGTCTACTTTTGATAATCAATAAACTTTTAACTTTCCACATGGCATGTCTAAGACCACAAGATTAAAGGGCATTTTGGTACATTTAACATGTTTTTAATTTATGACCACAAGATTCAAAAGTCTTCTTTACTTTCTTAAACTCCCAAATCAAAATATGATAAACAAATTGAAACGGGGGGAGTACTTAAATCCAAGAACAAGGACTTATTAGCTGACTGTACCATCTTCTCCTTGAATTGCTTATTGAAAAAGAATTATTTAAACACAACAGCTGAATAAATATGTAAAGCTAACAGGCAAAACGTATACATTAACTATGCAACATTCTTATTATAAACAACTGTGAAACTTGCTATCACAGCCTATACTGGCAAAGATCCTTGTTCAGCCAAAAAGAGTCAGAAGCAATGTTACATTTTCCTTATTCAACAGAAGTAGTTCCTATATTTAAGTTTGATGTTAAATCTTCTATAATGAACTCAGAACCAACCGATAGCCAAACGTTCAATTTTAAATCATTCAAGCCCAGATCAAACTTTAGAACACACACCGAATTGTAATGAAGTGCCAAGAGCCTACAATTGCTTCAGTACAAAGAAGATAAGGCACAAAAAGCTGTTAGGAAAACTGAGGCACGATTTGATACCTGCAATGCTCGACTTTGCAATGGCTTTGGTGCATGTGGAAGTGACCGTAAAAGAATCAATAAAAGTTGGATATGCTCAAACCGATGTCCAGAATCATAGAAGTTCAATCCATCATCTGTTGACGAGGCATTTATCTGCATCAGGAGCAAAAGAGCTTCAGCTTTATCTTTAACAGACTGCCTAGAGCAGAAAACTCAATAGTAAAAGAGTATAGCCCCAAAACTTTTGCATCTACAAATAAAGTGACAGTCTGCATGAGTAGTGGAGAGGAAATTTAAAATCCAAACAGTGAGGCACTCAACAAACTAATCACAAAAAGGATTAAATGAGGCAAAAAACAAGATTAGGGGACACATGTACTGATCATGGCATAAACAACGTCTAGATACGTGAAAACTTGTTTTTCCCAATTAAAATAAAATTCAACTATTAATGGTGCAAAGAAAGGTCTAAAAAAGATTTTCGCATCAATATCACATGATTGAATACGGATTTATTCTCATGCAGTAAATAGCCCTAATATTGATAAGCAGATTATATTCATATGATCATAAAGTACTATACGAGGAAAAGCTAGCTATATAATCTACTTATTAAAAAAATTACTCCGGCATAAAAATCTCCAGAGCCTAATGAAATCAAAGTCATGATGCACCTGCCCCATAAGACACTTGTAGTAAATTAAACATACTGCAAGTACCTTATGAAATCTGGGAAAAGTATCTATAGCGGTAAAATTTCTCCATGAGATATTCATTAACATCATATTTTATAGAAGAAAAGGAAGAGATCCTCATCAATATTATCGATTAAACAATTAAAAGGGACTAATACTATTATGCAGTTTTTTCCAACCAAATTTCAAATAATTGAAAAGGCTGTAGAAGGAATGCTTCTTTATTTTTCTAAGCAAAACAGAGAAACATATAAACCCTCATATTGATTACAATAAAAAACAATTCCATCACTTAAGATACTTGTTCCAGAACTATTAAAGCCACCAGAGGCTAGAGAGGCATCCATTACTACATGGTGATATTGCATAACAGAAATGCATCATGATGTGAAGTCCGAGTTGAAACTTTGTTGACTTCCAGTGCAAACACATAGCAAAAGTTTTATTCTAAATGTTTGAGATATTTACGGTTCTCATTCTCTGGTTTACATATCCTAACAGGATAGGCAAGAAAAAGGAAAAAGAAAAACAGCAGAAACGATAAAGAGGTATCTAGTTTTTACACCAATAAAGAAGTATTTACCTATTTCAGATGTAAAGCGAGAAGCCAAAAAAGTCATGTATATGTTTGTCACCATGCATGTTTTTACACCAATAAAGAAGTATTTACTGTAAATACTTCAGATGTAAAGCGAGAAGCCAAAAAAGTCATGTATATGTTTGTCACTATGCATATCATCTTCAAGCAGGGACTCTATGCAATGCACTTAGTTTCTTTCGTCTATTTGAGCACAGTTCCTATGGAAACACAGTATACTATCTTTTTGAAACACAGCAAAGAAAGGAAATTTTCCTAGAAACGAACTAAGAAGGTTTTCATACAGGAAAAATTGATGAAGTGGTTGGTTTTCACAAAGAAAAATTATCCAAAGAAATGGCAGGAACTGCATCCTAAAGTAGCAGCATATTAGAGGAAAGGAATATTAATACCGAGGCACCCAATAAAGCTGTGTATACTCTGCTAGTCATGAGCCTATTTGGTGCTGCTTGAAAGGCCTTTTGTAATGCAAAAAGTAGAAGGGAAACCTTATCATCAAACATGGTACCCCCTCCTTCCAGCAAACCCAAAAGGTTGTTTGTCACATCTGGGGGAGCATGTGTATCAAATTTGAGATAGCCTGATGAAACTAAAGCACCCAAGAGGTTAATAATTCCAAGCACAATTTCATCACTTTTATCAACATTGTATGCATTATTCCGAGCATTTTCAGCACTTATTGAAAAGCTTATACCACCCAGGGTTTTTAGAAATGCATTCTCTGGGATAGACTGCATCTTTTCAATAGTAGACCTAGTGGAAATTGTGGTGCCTGCACCATTCAAGGACTCGGGTACAGATTCCATTGCATTCAAAGTTGTCTCTCTTTCTTTTGTAAATCCTGTTTCACCAACTTCACTACTTCCAACGGGACAATGTGCTTCAGTATCCAGTTCAGTTTCCTGGGCTAATGCAGCAGTGGCATTATGGTCTACAGAGGATAAATCATCACAATCTCCAATCTTAACTTCGCGCTGCAATAGGACAAGAAGTGTTTCTATACCACCACAAGACAAAAATGCATCAGCAAAGGTTTGAGCCCTGGACATATTTGGCTGTACAACCAACCTGTACATGAGATGCAGCACCCTGGCAACCTGAAATAACAAAAAGTATTATATTAGACTCAAATAGAAAGTAAGGCACATCCATTGGGAAGTATCAATTAAGAAAATGAAGTATCAAGAAAGTTCCCTTTTAAGAATAAGATTTTACTGCCCCAGTATACATAAGGTAGTAAATTGCTACTGTGTGGAGAAGGGAGTGAAGACAACAAAACACCTCTTGTTCAATAGACAGCCATTTGTGGGAAGTGTTCCTGAACATCACTGTGGAAAATGTCATGCCTTTACTCCAAGAGTTAATTTGTTGTTGGAGTGGATGCAGTTAGAAAAGATTAAGAATAGAAGGGTATTTGGAGGATAATATCAGCCTCATTTTATGTGTTTTGAGGAATGAGAAAAAACAGAGGTGCTTTGAAGGAAAGACTACAGCCGAACATAGTAAAGTGAAAAAGGTCTTATACTGTATCGAAAAGCACAAAATGTCTTAGTTTGTTAGCTATGTGGTGAATTTACTGCATATGCATGATGAAAAGAACATGAAAGATTTCATTAGCTCATTTTTAGGTCTCAGTCAAGTTTTCTGCAGACGGTGAGTATCAAATTACAGGCACAAACTTTATGGAAGAGCACTAAAAAGAGCAAACTTTGAAAATTCAAATTGAGAGCTGTTTCTTGAAAACTACTTTATACTATTAGAGTTGTTCCTCTTTCTATTCCAAAAATGAAAACCAACAATTTTTTAACTCAATAATGGTAGAAATTTTAGGACGTGATACATGTAATAGGAAATTGCTGTGTACCATTATGAATAAGATACTGTGGATACTACAAGAAGTAAGACAACCATAAGAACTTATTTGATTAGTCCTTCTGCACTTTTTAAGATAGAAGACCTAAGAATAAATTCAACTATAGTATCATCAAAGAGTGTGAGCGTCTAAAAGTAAAGTTACTGAGATGAGACACTGATAACTAGAAAATAAGTTAATAATCATGAAAAAGAAAGATCACATGCGACAAAAACATACAGTGTGAAAAAGTTCATAAGCTGTGAAGAATAAAGATATAACAGAGTAAAAAGTTTGAGAAAACTACTAAGAGTGTATTCTTTGAGCAACTAAGAAAATATAAATACTTAATATATAGATGTATATGTCATTCAAAGCTCAAAATAAAGATGCAATAAGCCATCAAAACTAGACACCAACAAAGAACCGTAGTCTAAGTTTTCTTATAAAGAGCAACAAGTGATTATTTAACCTAGAAGCTTCCCCACCACTCAGCATACTTATATACAAAAAATTGAAGATTACCTGATTTGGCTGTGGACAATCCACCATGAAGCCAAGCAAACAACGGACATCATCTGTAGCTTGCAAAGGAGGCGCAGCCACAACTAGGAGCTCAATAACAACTAATAGTTCATCAACCAAAGCGTTCACTTCACCCACAGGACGTGTTTCCTCATTCATAAATGTATCCGTAGAGTCACTTTCACGAATAGTCCAATAACATCTCCTGCAGCCATCTAGAAGCATTTGAATGGCATTGGCATCACGCATCACAGATGATTCTGAGAAAACCATATCTGCAAGAGAAGAGAGAAGCTTCTTCTGAAGACCATAACTGCATAAGCTCCAAATCTTCAGATCCAGTAGAAGCATACTGAAAAGCTGCACCTTGAGGGTGTGGTTGTGCTTTTGTGATTGACACAACGAAACAACTGCTGCCACAAGCGCCTCATCCCCAACTCCATCACGCTTCGCAACATCAAGGGAAGATAAAGTTTGTAGAAGGTAGTTTAAGATTCTTGAGATGACTTCTGGACCTTTTCTACGGCTCAACTCTTCATTGTTTCCGGGATATTCAATGGCCCTAGAGATGATTCTGAATATGGGAGCGGCAATAGCAGTTGTGGCTAATGATAAAGAAAGGTCACCTTTCTGAGGTTCCAAGCTATTCTCTTGCATATTACTCACTGCCAAAGGAAGTAAGGACATGGGGCCTCCATACGCCAATGCCCAAAGAGCTTCCGTTGGTCGCATTCTTGTTGCAACATGGACTTGCCCAAGAATCTCTGCCGGTCTTCGAAGCAGACCTGAACAATTCAGAATCATTAACAATCATAGATAGACAACAGTTCCATCTTAAGATACATCTAGAAAGAGACAAAATAAACGTTGTGAGGGTAAAAAAAGATAAACTTTGGTAACTTACATGTCTTTGTACCAAATGAAAGATAGACATAAAGAGGTAACGCGGAGAGAAAGAGAGGTATCAGATTCAATTAGTGTTCAGAGAACATTTGCCAATCACTCAATCATACAAAATGAATTTATGTTTTACAATATGAAACTTAACAAGGTGACATTAGAATTGCAAAAACTATAGAGGTACCAAGTTGCTAAGCCACACATTGAAAGTTTGGAAAAGGGTTGTGGAGATGAGGGGTGAGGAGAGATGTGGCTATTTCATGAATCAATCAGGGTTCATGCTTCATGTTGGGCCGCTCAACTACAAAAGTCATTCATCTTGTAACGAGACTAGTGGAAAAGTATAGAGAGAGGAAGGACTTAAATGTGGGATTCATTAACTTAGAAAAGGCTTACACAAAGTCTTAAGGGAGGTTCTATGGACCTGGAGGTTAGAGGATACCTGTGGCTTGCATTAGGGCAATCAAAGATGTGTACGGTGGAGCCAAGACAGTGGTAGATACATTAGGAGGAGACTCGGCACACTTTCCAATTGTGATGGAGTTGCATCAGAGATCAACACTTTATTTGCCTTGGAGACGTATGAATTGACGCAACATATCTGAGGAGAGGTGTCATGTTGTATGTTATTTGCGAATGACCTAGTTCAGATTGAAGAAACAAGCAACAAAGTAGCGATACACTAGAGGTTTGGAGACAAATCTTAGAGTTTGCAAGTCCAGTGATGTAATGCATAAGGTTGGTCTGGAAGTGAGGCTTGAACACAGGCCATCCAAAAGAGATGAAATTTCAAGTAGTTTGGGTCTATTATCCGAGAAAATGAGGAGATTGACGATAACATCATATGCCAAATTTGTGCAAGGTGGAAGAAACAGAGGCTCGAATGGATTCTTGTGTGACAAAAAGGCGGCACCAAAACTTAAAGGCAAGTTCTACATGGTAGTAGTTAGACCAATTATGTTATCAGCGAAGGAGTGTTGGCTAATCAAAGAGGCTCAAGTTCAGAAGATGAAAGTTGCAAAAATGAGGATGCCACGATGCATGAGCAGGATTAGAAAATAAGATATTTGGGACAAGGTAGGAGTGGCTTCGATGGAGGACAAAATGCAAGAAGTGAGGCTAAGATGATTTGGACATGCGAAGAAGAGAGACATGGATGCCCAATGTGGAGGTGTGAGAGGTGGGCTACAATGGTTTCAAGAGAGGTAGAAGATGTAAGCTGAAGATGTACAGGAAAGAGGTAATTAGACAGGACACAGTGCAGCTTCAACTTATCGAGGACATAGTAAATGTAGATAGACGGGGAAATACGTACGATGCTCCAAGTATAATGTTTATACGATAAATGCTAGCAACTCTAAAGCAACAAGCTTTGTAGACTTGTGATGAACATATAGAAGATAATGGACATCATAATTCATATCGATATGTGTTGTTAATGTAACAGAATCGTCAAACCTGCTGAACCAGAAGGAGAAGCATCTGGACAAAAACGGCCACTGAGCAAGCTAGGATGATAGAGGAGATGAAGACATCCTGAGATTTCAGCATCCAGAAGAGAACTTTCTTCAGCCAACTTTTGCACATAGTCATTTGTTGCTAACCACGGTGAACCAGCTCCATGACCAAAAGAAGGAAGCACATCTCCTCCCCTAGAAACTAAACGTGCCATTTTTTCTGGACCAATTGGTTCCTTAAAAATGTATACAGGGCCCATCTCTGCAAACAAAGGGCACTGACGACGACGACGTTGTAAACCAGCCATAGTTGGTGGTGGATTTGTCCCAATACAGCAGAATGCAAGCGGCTTGGATATCCGGGGAAAGTCAAAAGGTCGACTCTCATATAATGATCCATCAATGTACAGCCTCAGTTCACTTTCTGCTTTCCCAATGAGGCTTTGCTTACAAGAGTGTTCAAGACCAATAAAGTACCAACATTGTGGCTTGAACGCGTGAGTGAAATGCAGAGAAGACTTCCTTCCTTTCCCACAACCGCTTTCAACCACCAAAAATTGGGCATGAAAATATGCTTCAATTCCTTGATTATCAGCTGACAAGAAGCTAAAGAGCCGTGGCATGTGAGCTGTGCCTTCCCCAGCCAGTGCAGTGGCTGCAGCAGCAGCTGACATTGCTGATGATTTTCCTGATGTGGCAGCTGCAGCGGCAGCAATTGCAGCTGCTGCAGTTGCTGTATTTAGAGTATCAGCAAAGGATTCAATGTAGATCCACGTAGCAAATGCATATCCATTAGTAAAAGGCCAGCGACTCTCTCCTGGACCCAGCAAGCCAGAGCTTTCACCATCAAATTCGAAGGTGCATGCTGGACCGCGTGACTCTTTCCCACTCATGGCCTTCTCCAAAGAAAGCAATAAACGAGATACCCACTTAGTGACAAGAGTTTTTGTGACTACTTGAAACCAACCATGCAGATCCCTTACGCTGAGAGAATGTGCAGCTAAGTGCTGAATGCAAAGGCATAAAGGAGTCCCATCCCATCTTGATGACTCTGAAGTAGCGAGATCCTGACTAAATATCTTTTCAGCTGAATGCAGCAGGACACGCAACAAACCAGCGGTAGAGCACATTGCTCGGTTTCTAGTGCAAGCACGCAAAATAGCAAGCAAACCTTTAACCATGCGAGTCCTAGGCGACATGAGACCTGCAATGTCCCCAACGGAGGGAAGCCAAGGAATGAGTTCACCTGCCACAATGGCTGCCCTGGAGTTCAACATCACGCTTGGCGGATTATTATCCTCATCATCCTCAAAAGACTCAACCCCTCCCATGGTGGCAAGAAGTGAATCAACTACCAGAAATGCAATTGAGTCAGCATCATCTCCAGTTCCAAAACTCTCAACACCACTTACAACATTTTTCAGCTTGTCCAAACCTTCAGGCTTTCCCATAATAGCAGAGTCTACTAAATGCAAGAGTTCTGGTTCCACATTTGGCACAACCTGTTTCGTCTTAGGTTTTGGTGGTGATCCAAATGGAGAATATGCATCATCCCCATATGAATACAAAGCAGAATCCATAGAAGAAGAAGACTGTCTAGTTTCATCTGTATCCATAAATTGCCTATTAGGATTATGGCTCAAAATATCGCTTTCATGGTGCACCTCAATATCTACATAATCATCCCCGGATGGGACTTTCCCTAAGGAAGATTCAAACTTGTCCTCAGTCCCGCCTGAAGACCGTCTTAAATTATCAGATCCTGAAGATTGATTTAAGCCTCCAACAATTTTATCTTGATCTTTCAATGAGAGAATATCGAATAGCTCAGCATCTACGACAGAAGCTGAAGAAGAAGAATCAACCCCTTTCGAGTCTACATTACTATGTACATTATCTACATTATCACCGCCCAGTTCATTCTGGGTATTTTTCGGTTTCTCCCCTTCCATTCTTCAAACCCAAATGCTCAAATATACAATCTTTGGAAACGGAATCATAAGTATAAGGATGGCAAAACTTGAAACATGGACATATTTTTCCAATAAAGGGAAAAGGTCAAAGAAAAACCATCAAGATTTTACCTTTTTTGAAGGTTGATCCAATATCTGGGATCGAAAGATGAAGAAAATGAAGAATCAGCAATGGGGGGGGGCGGGGGAGAATGGAAGCGAAATAGGAGGAAAGTTGAGCCAGCCAAGTGAACCTGGTGACGATGATGCTCTGGGTTTCGATTAGTCAAATAAAGAGCCCAATTTCCTTTCAACAGCCCATTTATGTAATTTTCACTCTTTTCTTCTTTTCTTTTATTTTCCTTTTGGGGGTTGGTGGGGACTCTTTTGAATGGTTAACAAAAATTTATTACCTCATTAAATTTTCTCCTAGTAAATATCACTTCAATAACAAATTTGAATTAGTTATGCGTAATTTTTTATTAATAATAAATATTTCATTAATATATTATCATGCCTAATAAGAACAAACATAAATACAAACAATATGTCTATTACATATAATATTTGTTTGCATTTAAAATTTAACAAATATAAATATTTACATTTGTATATCGATTAGAGATATTGGCAAATCCTCTTCTTATTAGTTTATATAATATGACTATAATAATATTCAAATTAGTACTATTAATTTATAAATTAATTTGTATTATTTAAATCATACTATAGTTCAATAAAATAAACATCTCATTACTTTTATAATTTGTCAAGAATTTTTTTAAACCTTTTTTTCTATTTTTTGTGTTGTATGAAGTTTTTATATTTTGAAACAAGTATCATCAAAATGAACATGATAAAAAGATACAATTAAGAATGAGTATAATATGTGTGCGTGAGACTTATGAAATAATGTATTTACTTAAAGATAACAATTCATTTTTTCATAGAGTGATATATTTTTATTATTTATGCAAGGACATAATTATTATTATTGAATTTTATATATTGTGTATTGTAATTTATTTTCTCTTATCTACATATTATCTTTGATGAATTATTTAAATATTATTTATAAAATTATAAAAAATTCAATAGCAAACTTTACTTGAAAAAATTAAAGGATAACTCTTTTGAATGTCAAAACTTTTTGAAATATATGTCAAGATTAATCATCTTGAATGTTTATCCGTTTTATTATTTTGAGGGATCGTCAATATATAAGATAGTGCATAAAAAAAAATAAGTGGATAAGAGATAAATTCTAAATTAAACATCTATATGTAAAAAAAATTACTTTAACATCAAAAAAGGTAAAGAAATATATTTTGAGTGTGTATTTCATGGAGTTAATTTGCGTTTTGGGGTATGATGATAAAAATGAGAAATCGATCATTTGATAAATAGCAAATATAAAAAAATATGCTTAGTTGTATTTAAGATATTTGATTTTTATAAATAGATAAATATTTTAAAGTTCTTTAGAGTCAAGATTTCAAGGACATAATTATGATTGTCGGATTTCGTTAAATGGTGTATTCATCATTTATTTTTCTTGTTTGTGTGAGTTTACATTATTATTTTTTATTCTTTTAATAAATATTAAATACTTTTTTTTTACTGTCAAATGTGATAATTTTAAAGCAGAAAAAAATTGGCAGGCAAAGGACAATCTTATGTCTATAAGTCATTATTAAGTCAAGTCCAGCAAGAACTAGTCAAGAATAAATTGAAACTCTTTAAAATTCTATTTAATCTATTATGCATTATACTTTTGTGATGTATTTCTTGGACCAATCTTCTCAACAAAGTATTCGCCTTTATTTTTTTCATTTTGAAAAATTCTAATATTTCTCTCATGCCTTAGAGCATGGACACTATATGACAATGATAACTTGTATGGATCTAAAATTGTATTGGTATTTTTTTATATGTCCCAGATAAGTATTTACTTCCATCTCACAGTTTATTTGTTTATTTTTTATTTCTTATTGTATACTAGTTTTTCATATAGTTTCAGCATACAAGCATAGATAAAAAAAGTGATCGGTTGATTCATCCTTATTGAAAAATAAGGAATAGGATGGTCCATTGATTCATCCTCAATCGACGTCCTTATTGCAAAATAATGGTCGATTAATTCATCCTTAATCGACATCCTTATTGCAAAATAAGTAACATCTCTTATTTGCTTCTAATCATTAATCTAATCAATCTATTTCGTATAAAGAGTTTATTTTCAATAATCGAATATAAGATAAAACACTATTTAGAAGCTTTCAAATTATCACATATGATCCTTTTTCTGTTTCTCTTTTGAAAAAATAAATTTTTATTCATATTCAAACTTATGATAAGACGGATACGAAAGTTACATTACTTAAGCCTACTCTTTCTTCGAGATACGAAAGGAGCAGATGAAACGATTGTCACTATTGTGCTTTTAATGATGTCATCTATGGAACTAAGAATCTTACCTCAATTTTAGGAAGGATGGTGGTACTATGCTCTTCCATGCTCTTAGGTTAACTCATCACCTACATATCCCGATTAAGGTCTCACAAACATGTACTTTTCCAATCGCTTCATTCAATAACATAAATAAGATGCACAAAAGGATAGGTTGGTTATATACTCTTACGTATCTCCCTTCTTGGAGT
>JAOTQJ010000001.1:25136513-25152928 GCA_025642045.1 Solanum sejunctum | reverse complement strand
TCATGGAAAATTGTTCTCATTCACTTGGAAGGAAGTAATTTTTCTCTTTTTGATGTAAATTATTTAAATTGGATTGCACAATTCAAATTAACTCAGGCAACACACTCAACATACCCAGTGTGACTGAATACTGGAAATGAGGAAATCATTTTCTGAAAAAAAAAAGTCTTCATGCTACCAAACCACCCCTAGTTTCTAGGAGTTTTCGTCGAATAAAGGAATAAAACTTGTGGATATATTAGCTATCTATTTTGTGCAACTGAAGCACCCAACTCCTCAAAATGACCACCATGTTCCACGGTCACTTTAAAATTACCATGCCCAAAGTGACCAATTCAAACTATTGGGTAAAAATAATATAGGGTAAATGATCTCTCCACTAATAGCTATAGATAGTTACCTTTTGCGCACAATCTCCTTCAAAAATTAGTTCTCAAACAAACTTTTAAAAGCATTATTTTTGTTTAGAATTTAGTAATTTATGTTTAAATTGAAATATAAGGAAATATTTTTGTACATATGCTCTCATGAGTTGGCCTCTATTTCTAATATTGAATTTGGATGCTAAATACTTGGTCTAAGGTTTAGGCATCGACTGTGACAAGTGTCTTGCTTCCAAGGTCACATGAACATGCAAAATCTTCAGTTTTATCAGGAGGATAAGTATAGTCATGCATGATAAGTCATCTTGGTTTACTACATTCTTGGTCAATATAGTTTAATCTCCCCCCGCCCCACCTTTTTCATTATTTTGATGTTCCTCCCATTATATCTGATGTGCTACATGGGTTTTCTTTTGTTTATCATTATTTGACGATGACTATTCTGCCCTAAATTAGATTTTTGATCTGAAGATGCTTATGTGCTGATATATGTTAGAATGAATGATTCTGTTTTTGTTCAATCAGCCAAAACCTAGAATTGACTATGTCCTGAAGGCGATCGGTGGAAGTTTGACAGCTCTTCCTGGACTTTCCGATATGATTGATGTGAGTGTTAACATCTTCTCTAGCATTACTCTTTCTTATTTCAAGTGTTTCCGTTTTTGAATGACAATCCTGTTGTTTCTCATTGGAAGGACACTGTAAATACAATAGTGACAGATATGCTAGAATGGCCACACAGAATTGTTGTTCCTATTGGAGGCATACCTGTGGATACCAGGTATCTTCATTTTTACAAATATTTTAGTGACCGACCAGCACTTATCAGTTTCTTATCTTCGAAATCCTTGAAATGTGCTAATAGGAAAGTAGATTTTGGGTTGCTTCAGTTTGCTACTATAATATATTTGTAAAAAACAGAAACCAAGGTTGTGCATCTACTGGATGAATGACCTGTTTGAAATCAATTCATACTGCTGTTCTTCCTCGTGTCAATGTGAATTCAGGTGTTTCAGTTGTTCAGATACATGTGAGGTAACAAACATCAAGTGGCTTTTGGTAATTGAACGCTGATGTGCTGTGTTTTTTGATCCAGTAAAACATGTATATCAAAAATTTTGAGACTGTTTTAGGTAAAAGGTCTTGCATTGGCTTATGATCGTCGCTGATTGTGTCAGTGTGTATGGATTCCAGACTTGTAAATGCTTGCTATTTTCTTGGGTTTTACTCTTATCAAGATGTTTCACGTATTGCAATGTATTTATTTGCTTCTTGATTTTGCCCACTGCTGTTATTTTAAGCTCTATTTCAAGTCCTTCAGCAAACTTTTTTGTTGGATGAGGAATATAAACACGAGGTCATTGACATGTTAGCATATAGAGCAGTAAATCTTTATCTTTTCTTAATGCTTATTTTTCATCATTTGTAACCAGTATTTTCCTCCATGCAGTGATTTGGAGCTTAAGCCACAAGGGAAGCTCATAGTCACTGTAGTCAAGGCGAATGGCTTGAAGAACTACGAAATGATAGGAAAATCTGATCCATATGCTGTTATACACATACGCCCACTTTTCAAGGTTAAGACAAAAACCATTGACAACAACCTAAACCCTGTTTGGGATCAGACGTTTGAGTTAATTGCAGAAGACAAGGAGACCCAATCCCTATTCATCGAGGTTTGATTTCAATTACTATCCCATTTATTCCTGTGCTCTGCTGTGTCTTGAATATCTACGGATGCTGTACATCAAACTGTTTTAAGTGAATTTATGTGATAGTTGAGCTTCACGTCATTTTGAGCAGGTCTTTGATAAAGACAATATTGGGCAAGACGAGCAAATGGGTGTCGCAAAGTTGCCTCTGAGTGAACTAGTAGCTGACACTGCCAAAGAAATTGAATTAAGATTACTGCCAAAGCTTGATATGCTCAAAGTCAAAGATAAGAAGGATCGGGGAACCATCACAATAAAGGTACAGCCGTGATTCAGATTCGTTTGTTGAAGTTTCGTTGTTTCTATGCCACTATCAATCAATCAAACAGTCCTGTATCCTGAACCCTGTTGGGGCAGATTACATGCATCCGATAGATCAGTATTTTATAGCATGCATCATACTTTGATTTGTTTTCAATTTACTGCAACCCTAATCCTTTTTGAGGTTTAGAACTGACTATGATACGCTTAACATTCTTTAAATGTGTATGAAATTTTCTCATCTCTCTCTTTTAACCACCAGGGTAATATGATGATGGGTTAAGCTTTTAAACCTTATTCATTGTGGTGCATGCAGGTGTTGTATCATGAATTCAACAAGGAAGAGCAGTTAGCTGCTCTGGAGGCAGAGAAGGCGATCCTAGAAGAAAGGAAGAAGCTGAAAGCAGAAGGGGTCATCGGGAGCACAATGGATGCAGTTGGTTCAGGTGTTGGAATGGTGGGAAGTGGCATTGGGGCAGGTGTGGGGCTCGTTGGAACGGGGCTAGGTGCCGGTGTTGGCCTAGTTGGCAGTGGTTTCGGAGCTGTTGGCAGTGGCCTAAGCAAAGCTGGAAAATTTGTGGGAAGGACATTCACTGGAGGTCATTCCAGCAGTTCAAAGAAGAATGGTTCCTCAACTCCAGTCAACTCTATTCAAGAAAATGGTGGTGCAAAGCCACTCAAAAGTGAATAGTTATGTGAAGTAAAACTCAAAACCTTTTTTCATTTTTTAAAGAAACTGCTTGACTAGTGGAAATTAAGTTGATAGAATGGTGATAAATTATGTCAGTTTGTGAATTTGTTTATGTTGGATTGTAAGTTGATAATTATTTTCATGAAAATTATGTCAACATGTTATATTTATTTGTTTCTTTGTTAGCATTGAGCTAGGTGTGTCAGAAAATTGTCAGCTTTCTCGTGAACTCATTATTCTCATCGTCACCTTTAGCAGAAAAGAAATGTTGCCATGAGAGATTGAATACCGTCATGGCAACCCGGGCATGGCAGCACCCTGGCAACGAGGCACCATGGCACTCAGGCACTGTTGCACCTTCTCACCATGGCACCACGGCCCCCGTGCCCTGTGGCACAGCCGCACCATGACACCCGTGCATCATGCCACCATGGCCCTCGAGCACCATCTCACCTATGGAGGATATAGTACATTGAAATTTTTGTGCAAAATTCAATAGATCGTTAACTATGTTAGAAAGTGAAGAAGCAATCTCCCATGACAGCTTAAAGATATTGTAGATAGAAACCTGAACAAATAAATAAAGTATGTAGCTTTCTAAAAAAGAGTAAACTTATACACACTTATCTCTTCATATTACATTCAATATATCATAACGGTAACTTTTAGGGATTGTTTAGTATGAGGTATAAGTTACAATAATTATGGGATAAAATGTAGGATTATTTCATTCCATATTTAGTTGGAGATATAACATAATTTTTAGACTATTTATCCTTTCAATTTTAAGTTATTCTATATATATAATGAAATAACTTATCTCAAAATTAATTATCTGTTGCCAAACCATACGACCCCAAAAAATTAATTAAAACTGACAACTATTTTTTTTTAAAAAAAGAGAGTAGAATATATACTATGCTAGAGTAAAATGATTGAGAGTGGTGGAGAAACAGCCAACGCACCAATGGGCTATGGTGGTGCGTCAGTACACTATAAAAGTCAAACAGCACATTCATAACCTTAGCTATATTTTAACCACCGTATCAAAAAGAATGATCTCTTTTGACATAATTTGCTTTGACAAAATTATAGTAGGAAGCTTTTTAATCTATTAGAAAAGAATGATTCTTTTTTGTTTATAATAATTTAATTTACGAGATATATTTAAAATTATAAAATTATAGGATATGGCATATTTTCTTTTAGATATCTGTTTGTTTTTTTAATAAAAAAATCTTTGGGACAAGTCACATGTGGGTTCAAGAGTATAGAGGAATGAAAAGGTATAAGAGGAAACACCCGTGATGAGATTTGATCTCTGTACCTGTGTATCATATTCCATTTGGACTACATGTTAAGGTGAAAAAAAAAAAGAAGAAGAGGTTAAATTATAACTTAATGAGTTAAAAATCAGTATATCACTTAAATACTTCTCATATATGTTTTTCAATTTAAAAATCTATGTTCTAAGTTTAGTTAAAATAATAAATAAAAATATTTAATACAAACTAATTTAGAAATTATATTTTAATATTTACGCATAACATGTCTCAACATCAACTTAATTTTGATAGAACAAAAAGGCTTACTCCCTTTGTTTCAAAAGAGATGATTTGATTTGACACAAAGTTTAAAAATAATAAAAAAGACTTTTTAGTCTGATGGTTCTAAATAAAAGTTTATGTTAAATGTATCAAAAGATTCTTTAATCTTGTGATCTTAAAAATACTACGTAGAAAATTAAAATTAAAATTTTGCTAAAAATGAAAATGAGTCATTCTCTTTAAACAGATCAAAAAGAAAAGTAGATTATTATTCTTAAAACATAGGAAGAATTTTTATTGTGATAATTGAAGGATTCATCTATCTCTTACACATAGCACCAACGAACAAGCGCATTTCGCGGGTTATGAGATTGCCTTTAAATGATAAAGGGCCCCTCATTTCATACAAAGAAAGCAGACGAGACTATCGTATTGATCACATTCGATTGAGAGTTCTCACCTCTCTGAATTTACGTTCGCAAGAAGTCATCCTCCAGGAAAGAATAAGTCTTCGAGGAGTTGATGTCCACAACCTGTTCTAGAAACCTTCTTTCTCATAGCTCATAGGTAAATATGAAATAAACCAATTATTCCTCTTTCGTTGGTCAAACTACTTTATTCTTCAAATAAGTTGTATTTGGGAGCCTCTATTAATAAATAGGGGAACAGAATCATAAACTTAGTTCATTTCAACTCAATTACAATACTTCCATGTCCAATATAAATTTTTGCATAAAATTTCAAAATAATAATACTAAAAATATTAATATTATAATATATTTGAACTTTTTTAAAAAGTAGTACTGTAACTTCAGCGTGTAAGCTAAGAATGAAAGTACAATCTCGGTCAACCTCCTTTTTATGCGTCGGTAACTCTGCTACTTTTTCCAACTTTTTTCTACATTATCTAGTTTAAAAAAGCATTAAACAAACAAAAGAGAAAATTAAAAAGAATATAATACTAGTAAAGTAATAATTTCTGGTATTTAATTATCGGATAGTGAACTTTAGTATTTAAATTTTATAAGTGGAAGGAATTAATGATGTTTACACTCTTTTTTATTTTTTATTCGATATTTATCCAGATTGAAATTCAATTATATTTGGATTTATATCGTGTAAAATCTTATTCAAGGAAAAATATTTCTATCAATGATTTTTTTATTCTTGAGACTCAAACTCAAAACTTGATTAACAATTTCATTCCCTGCATCACATATTTACACTTTACTTACATAGGTAACCTTCATTTGATTTTCAGCTTGCTTTCTAGAGTAGCTCCTTCATTTTTACTTTCCCTTTTTTGGCCCCTATAATTAATTTCTTTTGGTTCTTTTATGTGTGTAGGAAGAAAATAATCCATTGGAGTTTTTCTTTAACTAATTTTTGTTTCTAGTAGTAAAATATTTTGGCCTCCATAAATAACATGAATGCTTGAGTTTCAATATTATTTTACTTATGAAAAAGAAAAAGAGATATTATAGGACAAGATTCCCTTGGCTATTTGGACCATTTGTATTGTTTGTATGTATCTGTTCTTGTTTTATTGGTTGAAGGTCACGTTTAATTATGGGTAGTGTCTGATCTTCATTAATAAGCTGTCATTAGAAGACAATAATTTGTTTATTTTTTAAGAGGCCAAAGTAGACTTTAGAACATGCATATATATAATTGAAATGAAATTTGAAAATCACACTAATGTATTGACTAAAATTGTAAGTCGATCAATTAGTCATGATTTTTTCTATGACCTTCTGGAGTATTGTCTTTTCTTTTTGTATTTACTATATAAAAAGAACTCATTATAAATATCAATATTTGAAATATTTATTTCTTTAAAAAATCAATGATCAAATAAATTTCTCATATTTGTGTCTAGTCAAATAGTGACACATATAAAATAGAGATATGGGAACAATTATTACCTTTTCCAACCCAATTTCTCTGTCCACATTTATTTTTTCAACTAATAAATGTTTGTCTCCAAAATAATCATTTTTATAAAAATAACACTTCTAGTTGTAGACATTGAGAGGCATGAGCAGTGAGAAGAGCTAAAAATAGTGTGTTTGAAAAACTATAAATGTCTATATGAAATTTGAGCAAGTAGAAAGATGGAGTTGACAAATCAAAACAAGCAAAAAAAGGTCACCCAAGTTATTGCATTTTCTAAATATGTTATTTATTTTTGTTAGTGTCGAATTTTATATGATATTTTTTTTATCTATTTTAAAAAAATATTATTTTTTTTAATTAAAAAAATATTATATCAAATTAACAATATAAGATCAGAAGAAAAGGAAAAGAGAGGAATAGAAATTTGAGAAACCCAGAGAGTCACGTCACGGGTCCGAACCCGTGACTTTAGTTTTTGACTTAGCAAAAAGTAAAACAGATCTAATACTAGTTTCTTGTATGTGTTTCACCCAGTAGCATACATACTAGACATACTCACTCAGAGAGATGAGAAGATAAAGACTACACACAGTCACACACTGCTCACATTACATTACACTCTCTCTCTCTGCGTTGTTCCCTTCTTCTCCCATGAGTTCTTTTCCTTGAAACAAATCCCTCTCTCTCTATCAGCATTTGCAGAGTCTCACTACACTCCATAAACACACACACCACTTCCCGTTTCTTGTTTTTGTTCCTTCTTCCTCTCAACCCCAACTCCTTTTCTTTAATATAACAAACAAATCTCTCTGCAAATATGGATCTTTAACGAAGTACTCTTTGATTCCATCTTATTTTTCATATTCTGTCTGCAAAACTTGCATCTTTTAACTCTTTCAACGGTCACCCACAGTACTGTATATCACTATTCTTCTTCTTCTTCTTCCAATATGACAAATCTTTCTGCGAATATGCATCTCTAAACACTTCCAAGATTACCCCTTTAATGTCTTCACAGTGTAGATTCCAAAACCCCACCAGTCACTGTTCCTGTTTTATCCCTGATTAATTCATCTTTTAAAACTCTTCTAGTCACATAGCGTACTTCACGCTTTCACCAGTCCTTTTTCTGCAAATATGCATGGTTAACTCTTCCAAGATCACACCTTTACTCGAGAAATGCCTCCAGAAAACCCATTTCCACCTCCGCTAACCCCACTTCCTGTTTTTCCCACCAACTACCTCCCACCCCCACCCCCACCACCCTCCTCCCACCATCACCATTCTCACTCCCCTCTTATCCCACCCTTCATAGCTGCTGCTTTTGCCTTGACTTTCTTCATTGTTGCTGCCATCATTTACCGTAAAGTGTCACGCAACAGGACTGTTCCTGCAGATCTGAAGTCACCTCCACCACCTCACAAGTTCACCTACTCTGTCCTCCGCCGTGCTACTGGCTCATTTACAGCTGCTAATCGTCTAGGACAAGGTGGGTTTGGGTCTGTTTACAAAGGTGTACTTCCATCTGGACAGGAGGTAGCTGTGAAGCTCATGGATGCTTCAGGCTCCCTCCAAGGGGAGAGAGAGTTTCACAATGAACTCACTCTCGCCTCGAGGATAGACACTACGTCTTGCCACCACGTAGTGCCTATCCTCGGGTTCTCCTCCGATGAACATAGTTATAAACACCACTGTTCTACTCGGAGGAGAAGATTAGTTCTTGTATATGAGTATATGCATAATGGGAGCCTCCAGGATGCTTTATTAGATCGTAAGTGTCCCGAGTTAATGCAGTGGAGAAAGAGATTTGATATTATAAGTTCTATTGCAAAGGGTATTGAGTATCTTCATTACTCGTGTGATCCACCAATAGTACATGGAGATATCAAACCTTCTAATATATTGTTGGATTACCATTTTGATGCAAAAATAGCTGATTTTGGCCTAGCTCAGTCTTTGATTAAAGATGATCAAGTTGTTGAGTCTTTAATTGAAGATGAAGAGAGAGTTGAAAAGGGGGCAAAAGGAGTAGTTTTTGAGAATGTGGAGGAAAATGGGTCGATTCTTGAAGGAAATGAGAGTGTGGTCACAGATGAGGTTGTGATAAATGTGGATCAGTTGCGGGAGAGCTGCCGTGTGAGGGTGTTGGATGGGGAAGTGGGAGGGGTGTCGCCTGAGGTCGGAATTCCATCAGAGGGGATGGAAAAGACTAGTGTTTCGGAGGGATTTTTGGATGAGGTTAGTGTGGATAGTGGAATTTTGAAAGGAATTGGGAGGGGCACTAGTCAATCAGGCAGAGATTGGTGGTGGAAACAGGACAATGTGAATGGTGGATCAGATTCTGGTAGGATTAAGGACTATGTGATGGAATGGATTGGAAGTGAGATCAGAAAAGAGAGGCCTAAGAAGGATTGGATCGCGACCACAAGTGCAGCAGAAGATAATGTCAACGGGGGGCAACAGAAGCAAAGAAAGAAGCTCGAATGGTGGGCATCGTTGGATGAGGAGAGAATGAAGAGAGAAAAGAAGAATCGGAAGCCAAGAGAATGGTGGAAGGAAGAGTTTTGTGAGGAGTTAGCCAAGAAAAAGAAGAAAAGGGATCTCAAAAATGGAGAAATGTGGTGGCAAAGGGATGAAGAGGTAGCGCCCGAAAGAAAGAGGAGGAAAAGCAAGGGAAGCAGGAACAGCATTGATTGGTGGCTTGATAGTTTCAGTGGTGAGTTTCGAATTGGAAGGCGAAGTAGTCAAGATTTTGCCAGTGGAGATATTCCCAAGAGTGGAGGGGTGAGTAGTACCCCTAGTATGAGAGGTACAGTTTGTTACATCGCTCCTGAGTATGGCGGTGGAGGGCAGCTCTCAGAGAAATGCGACGTGTACAGTTTTGGTGTTTTGGTATTGGTTTTAGTCTCAGGGAGAAGGCCAATCCAAGTTACAGCTTCTCCTATGTCAGAATTTGAGAGGGCTAATCTGGTTTCATGGGCTAGGCAACTTGCTCATTCGGGCAAGCTTTTGGATCTTGTTGATCCGAATATTCAGTTACTGGATAGAGAACAAGCATTGGTTTGCATCACAATTGCACTACTTTGTTTACAGAGATCACCTAACAAGCGCCCCACAATGAAAGAGATTGTTGGGATGCTTTGTGGCGACTCTGAGCCACCGCACTTGCCGTTTGAGTTTTCCCCTTCACCACCCTCCAATTTTCCTTTTAAGTCACGGAAAAAGGCCCGGTGAGTTCACAGGTGCTCGATTGACCATTTCACTGTTAAATGTAATCTTCATGTATTATTGTGTAGAAGTTGTTAAAAGAAAAGCAAAAATTGAAGCAAAATGTCATAATTTTCTTATCAGCTTTTTCTTTTGCATAATCATCTGTATATTTCCTGCACTTTACAATTCCTCTGTGTTATGATGATGAGTACATTAGTTCTCTTTGGCTTTTGCTCCTACAATTAGCTGAATTGAAGGAATCCCAGGCTAAAAGTATCTGACATGACTCTTTGCTTCCACTTTCTAAAAGGTGAGTCCACAAGTAATTATAAAATTCAGTGCCCTTCCTTCAACTATCAAGGAGCTTGCTTTATTGCTTTTACAGCTTACTTTTTTGGGTCCCAGAAGATATTTGACTGCTTCTGGTCTGTTGCCTTAAAAAAGTAGGATCAGTTTCTTCATAGTTTACTTGTGTCATTACAGAGTAGACCCCTCTTATCCCATTGTCCACATGAATTACAAGTAAGGTTGTAGTACCTACCCTCCCCTAACCCTATTTGTGGAATTTTACTGGGTATATTGTTATACTTACTAATAATGTATTATCCAAGTAATTGCTGTGATCCTATACAATATAATAGTGTACTTGGAATTGTTCATACTGCTAACCTTCAGGGGTTGGTCTGGTTGTAATAGACTTTGAGTCTTGGGATTTGCTTCCTTTCAAGGTCTCAAGATCAAAACCCACTTGGTGTAAATAATTTCTAAGGGCCATTGGGTAAAATTTAAATTAACCGTGATGCATTTGCGGAAAACTCCTTGCCGAGGGCTTGTGCACCCCCGGGATTAGTCGGATCTCTAAGAGACTCGAATACTTGGTAAAAATCAAAAAAAAAAGAAAAGAACTGTTCATACTGCAAAACAAGTGATATGCTTGGGGACATAAGAGAGAAAAGCGACAAGATTATATAGGGTTTTGTGAAAAAAAAAAAAAGTAAGCGACAAGAGGAGAGGTTTATAGCAAGTGCCTGTTTGATGTTACCATAGTTGATATAATATATGACTGCTGTTCTTGTTCTGAGAGAACATGGGTACCTATATATATCTATGTGGTTTGACATGTACATCATCAATGCTTAAGAAACAAAAATGATAAGACACCAAAATGGTTTCAGATTTTTCGCGTTCACAGAGGACTTAGGTCGGTTGTCAATTACTGGATATAGTTGGTGAAAGTTGAGTACTAAAACAGTATTGTCCAAGATGAGGAAAAGCTGGGTACTGTTCAGTACCCCAGAATTTGGTTATCCTTGCAACCTACATTGTCATAATTATGTCTCTTTGTATGTTTATGAAATACATAAGCATCCTTTAGATGATAAGAGTAATGGAGATCATTTATATTGGACATACTCTAATAGCTTGTGTATCATCATGTGTATAATATCACGGCTACATATATCAGATAACTCTCCGTTCATTTTTCTTGCTAAACTTAACAGAAATCTTTTGTGTGAACCCTTGGATTCTTTTGCCTCTCTATCTCTATGAAACAGTGGTAAGATCTGCGTATATTTTACTCTCTCCAGACCCCATATGTGGAATTCGACTAAGTATGTTGTTGTTATGTAACTTTCATTTGATTTAATATTGAAATAGTTCATCGCTCTTGAAGTTGACATATGATGAACTTGAAAAGCACAGCTATGGACTTTGTGGTGTTTGTTCTATCTGTATTTTTGTTTTCATCATGTAATGTTTGTATGTGGATAAGATATTTATCTTGTTGTCAAAGAAGAGCAACTCAAATTTTGTTCAAACACTTTGAACTAGTGTTCAAGTTCCTATTTTTGCTTACATAACATGTCCCTCAAAAAAAAAAAACCTTTGACCCACGATGCTTTATGATAAACCAGACAACACGAGACACGTTGTTTGTCTTGGCAAATCATCATGATTTTGAGATTATCCTCTAATCATAATTCATCATCTGAAATGTTGTGTGTCATCTAGATATTTATGTGCATTGGATTTTTCTGATGTGATGTTGGGCGGTCGAAAAAATATGTATAGTAAAATCATATAGTCGATCCCACCTAATTCATAAATGAGTAATAGTTGATTGATTGATTTACTAAAGATCAAGAATTAAGCGTAATTCTTCCTTATCAAAATATACCTGATGAAACAAAAGAACAAACAAAATAAAGTAGAAATGTTATCAAAATATACCTGATGAAACAAAAGAACAAACAAAATAAAGTAGAAATGTAATGCTTTTTGTTATTGGAACACTTGTCTTTGCTAGATCTTTTTGTTTTGTTGATCTCGGATAAAATATACGCAGACCATCGGATGGTGCCAAAGATTAATTATTTTTTGGCCTTGGAGTATGATGGAATAAAACAAAATGACTCTTTAAACTATCTGCGCTTTTTTCATTTGTGAAGTAGCAGTTAGTCAATGCAATTTTCGACGCTCCTCATGGGTCATCTGGAAACAGGCGCTTTATGTTTTTAAAACTTATCGGTGTAGTGATGGAATCCTAACATTTTCAGGAAAAAAAATTTCAAATCACAATGAACTAACAATGGTGAATCCGCAATGTCACATTTCGATTTCTTTTCTATCAAATTTGCTTTGTACTCTTATATTTTTTTTTTTGAATTTTAATTTTGGAATTTGAACAAATAATGGTGAATCCGAAATTTCACCTTCCAATTTCACTGTTATCAAATTTGCTTTTCACACTTATAATTGTTTGTGAATTTTTAATTTTGAATTTGATACAAATTGAAACTTTTATGTAATATAGCTATGAAGTTCTTCTTCTTTAGTTTGGTGTACAGATTTTTCCCTCATTTTCTCTGATTATCTAAAGAAATCATTAGGATCTCAGAGAAAACAAATAATTTTTATAAATTTAAATTTTTAGATTTAATTAAAATGAGAACTTTACATAATTTTATAGTGGAGTATATTATTATTAATTTAGATTAGATTTATAATTTACAAGAAAAAAATATTAAAAGTAAATATACAATAATTTCACGTGTGTACTGCACAACTTAACATATAATTAGTCCTGACTTTTTAGGGAGATAATTATTTTATATTAAAATAGTTTTGAGAAGGTAATAAAACTCCTGTAAAATATAAGTGTGTAATTGAGAATTAACTATTTTGAGACATTTAACTATTCTCTTTTAATTATATATAAATTATATAGTTTTTTGCACTTCCAGACCACAAGCTACGTCCACCCCTCTATTGATGCATTAGAAAATAGATATTTTCCTCGTGTCACGTCAATCCTCACAGGGAAAAGATTAGGGGAAATTGTGGAGTATTTCTTTTTGGTTCAAAGAAAAAGACTATTTTAAAATTCAGCATTCGTTTGGTAGATAGTATTAATTACAATAGTCTTCGTATAAAATTTTAGTTCAATAAATATATTCTCGCCATCTTATATTAATTTAATTTTTGAGTTTTAAGATAGTTGAATCGTTCAAAATTATGAATATTTGAAACTTTTTCAATATTTATCTTTTCATTTATTAAAAATTTATAATTTTTAAGAGAAAAATCACACTAGTTGTATAGCTATATTTATGATTTCATAAGTGGAAAGTATGGTTTAAATATTTCGTTAAATTTTTTTTTTTAGTATTTGTGAATTGACAATTCTCTCACAAATTAAGTTAATATAGAACGAAGGAAATGTTGTTTAGTTACTTTATTTATTTATTTTAATTCATGAATTAGTTATACATCATATGAGATTTTATTTTATCTCTAGAAAATAAAAAAGTAACTAATCTAAAGTTTGACAATTCTAGGATAAGACTTCTAAATAAAAAAAATATCCTCCAATCCTTTTTCCTAAATTTCTTTTGTAATTTGATGGCCTTTTTATTTATATTGGAATGATAATATATATTCTTTTTAAGTCTTCCTATTCGCTCAGTGTAGTTTGATGATTTCATAAACTAATATTTTTTCTCCATATGTGATTTGCTATTTTGAGGAAATGTAGTTCATAGGTTGATCACTTGAACTATTTAGTTATTTATTTATTTAAATTAGTTTTGTTGTTTGCGTTTTGTATGTAATTAAATTGAGTATTTCATCTGGTACCAAACATTATACAAAAAAATTTAATTTAACTATAAACTTATGAAAAGATTAATAATTTATTGCAAAATAATTTTGATAAATTATTTATTTATAAAAGTCTTATACATCATATTAAAAATCTATTTTTCTTAACGAATGCAGAGTATTTTCTTAAAGACGTAAAAGTCAGTTGAATAAGGAAGATTTAGGAGTCTTTCGAGGACTGGCTAGAAGTGCTTATTCTATTATTTATTTTCATATACTTTAAAAGTCAATATTATAAATATAATTAAATAAGAATTAAAAAAAAAGTGAAAAGATAATTTTGTCTAAAGAAGGATGTTTTAATAAAGGACAACAAGTTTAATAATATTTCTAATGTTCTTCACGCTTTTAATATAATATAGATAGATAAACTTCATGTATTTGAATAATTTAAGTAGCCTTAAATTTGTGTTAAATTTAAGGTATATTTGGCCAACAAAAATAATTTTAAAATACACCGTGCTATAAAGTACCTCTATAGTGACGCATCACACCTCAAAATTAATAATAATTTTTTTATATATATTTTAATGTTTACCTTGATTAGTTAAATGAAAGAAATTCCTACAAAAATTCAAGGATATAATTGTAAAAAAAAATTAATAGAGTTTTATCCTCAAATAGTCAAATGAGAAAATAACAAACATGTCAACAAAACTATTTTTCTCCCAACCAGTTAGAAGATCGCAAAAAAGAAAAAAGTTATCCAGCAATTATTTACCTTAACCCAATTATATAAAATAAAAAATTCATAATCACTCAAGGATATAATAGAAAAGAAACTTTTGGTAGAGTTTTAAATTTAACATAAAATTAGATTAAAAATAATGAATCAAACATATAATAAAAAAATAATTTCTGCACTACTAACTCTTACATTACTAGTCATAGCTTTATTAATTCTTACCTTGTTAATCTTTATTATAATTTATAAACAAAACTCAAAGAAAGATTAAATATGTCCACCAATTTCTGTTCTCTCTAAACCACAATCTCTTATTAGTAAATGATTACATTGAAATGCTTGGGATCGTAGGATATTTTGAAAAACTGATGTTGTTTGTTTTCTTATGTTAGCCAAGATATCATTAAGAATTAAAAGTTCTCAGCCAACATCTTCGAGTCCATTATCATCTCATCATAATTAAAATCTATAAAAATAAATTTAGGAGGTGTTTGAATAGGTACATTCTGAGTTACCTACTTTTGACTTTTAATTTTTTTTTTACTTTTTCGAGTTAAACTGAGTTGCTTAAAAATACTTTTTGTCAAATATCTTTAAAAATTTAAAACAAAAGCCTAAAAATTAGAAGCGTCTAAAAATAAATCTATCTAGACACCCTGTTACTCCGCCGTTCAATACCCAACACTTCTATTTTTTTTATTTCCAACACAACGCGAATAAGTTAACTTCTTCATGTTGGGAAAAAAGTATTTTAGTGAGCAAGTTACAATAGCATTTGCGATTAATTAAATTGCTTTATTTTTCAATTGAACAAAATAAAATATTAACTATTTTTATCAATATTTCCAAAATTAAAATCAAAATTATCTCTCGTGTTCACTTATTTTATGATTCCAAATTTTAACATAAATTATGTGGAGGCACTAATTATTTTATTAATGAGATAAGACATGAATTACTAGATGCTATAGATGCAAAACCTTACATTTGAAGGACGCACATATTATGTAAATATTTTTTAAATGATTTTATATTGTAGGCAATGCTTTATTATGATGGTGAATATAATTTAAATATATATCTTGCACAATCATCATAATTCATATTTTTATGGAATATAATTACTATTCTTCAATATTTTATGAGATATGCATTTATTGATAATATAAAGATTAGTCATGAGTGAATTTATATTTTATTTATATAATATTAATTATGCAAGAATTAATTATTTATATATTAATTTTTTCACCTTCTATTCTTGATAAGATAATTCATGTATAAATTCTCTCATAATTTATATATATATAATAATTATATTGATTTTTCAGTTACAAATCAAACATCATATCAATTCTATACATGAATAATTTATTTTCAAATCAACTATCAAATATAGTATTACTTACGAAGATTTTAATGCATAACTCACATGTACACTAGTAACAAAATGACTCATAAAAGTGTAATAAATATGTCACAAAAAATAAAATAAAATTTCATAATTATAAAAATTCAAATGTATTTTTAGCTAAATTACATAAGAAAATACATATTGGGATGATGAAAATGTCAACGTTGTCGGAATACTTTCGCATTAAATCTTTGGCCCAAAAAAAGCCGAGCTAAAAATCACTAATCTATACCATAAGTGGTTGCTATTATTTCAAAGTCATTGAACTTCTGTGGGGTTCATATTTTATTTTTCTTCTGATTATGAAGCTACAATTTTTTTCTTCTGAAATTGTATTTATAAAACTAAAGTTAGGGAGATGATTAAAATTTATTATTTTCTCTATTTAGTAATAATTATTCACTATTAACTTGACATAAAGATTAAAAAATAATAAATGATATGAATAATTTTAC
>JAOTQJ010000001.1:25104721-25136413 GCA_025642045.1 Solanum sejunctum | reverse complement strand
TCTCTATTTAGTAATAATTATTCACTATTAACTTGACATAAAGATTAAAAAATAATAAATGATATGAATAATTTTACGAATATAGTAAATATACTTTCTTAAAAATGTAATAGGAAAATGAATATATTTAATAATAAGGATAAATTAGAAATTAAGTATAAAATTAGTTCTTAATTTTATAATGGACAAGTATATTATGAACAAGTAAAGATGAATGAGGATATTTTATACTTAATTTCTAATTTATCCTTATTATTGATTATAATTATTTTCTTTTTACATTTTTAAGTCATTGCATTTGTTACAAGGAAAAGGATCAAAAGTACGAAAATACTCTTTTGTTAGATTTTGACTAAAAAATATCTCTTAAAAAGTGTTTTTTGTTAAAATTATTCATATTATTTATAATTTTTTAATTCTTGTGTTTAGTCGATAATAAATAACTATTGTTTCATGCACAGAGGGAGTAAATAAATTTTTGTTAGTTAGGCATTGAGCAGTTAAGAATTAAATAGTGTACTTGACTTTCATACTTAACTTTGTTGAAAGTTAATGGGGGTTATTAAACACCCTCAATTTGCCAAGGCATAATATATTGATAAGATATGTCCCATCTTTTTTGGAGACATATGTTTGAGTGAATACGTGATTTTGGAATTTTTAAATTATGTTTAAATATATATTTTATTTTATTTTTAGAAAAGTGAGATTGCGATGGTTTGAACATGTATAGAGAAGAAGTATCAATGTCCCTATTATGAGGTGCAAGAAGTTGAATTTAGAGGTTACATTTAGGGGTAGAGATAAATCAAAAAAGTATTGAGGAAAGGTGATAAAAAAGATATGACAAACTTCATCTCACCAAGTGAAGGTCGCGTATTAGGGTAGAAGGCTAATAGGGATAGGTTGATGTATGACCTCATGATATAATAGATTAGTGAAAATAATCATGTCTTTATATCACATGTTGTCATTATCCGTCTTATATTTATTAATTTATCGTATTTACATACTATTATTTATTTTTTATTATTAGTGATGTTTTATTTTTTTTCATATTTAGTATCTTCTTCTGATGAGGCTTGATTTTTCAAATGAGGGTTTTCAGAAAATAGTTTCTCTACCTCTATGAGGCAATAATAAAATCTACGTACGTTTTAACTTTTCAAACCTCACTTGTGAGATTCATTGAATATGTTATTAATGTTAAACATTAAATTAAAATTTGTAATTAAATAAATATTAAAAAAATAAAATTTAAAATATGATCCAGAATTTATGGCGAAACTTGAAAGGGTTGTCTAATATTTCCAACCATTTAATAAATTCCTTCACCTAACTTAGCTACTCATATTAATTACCCCTTTTATTTCCCCTTTATAACTGAAAGAGGAAAATATTGACAATCCATGGCAGAGCAAAAGAATATAGCAGAACCCACCATGGAAGATGCCTACAAGTTCCTCAATATTATCAAAAATCCAGATGGATCTCTCACTAGAAAATCCCCAATTCCTAATGTTCCTTCAACCCCAGAAATTGATCCGAATTCATCAAATCAACTAATTTCACTCTCAAAGGACATACCTCTTAACTCCACCACCAACACCTTCATACGCCTCTATCGGCCCGTTTCTCCGCCGTCTAACACCAAATTACCTCTCATCATATACTTCCATGGTGGTGGCTTTGTGGTATTGAGTGCGCGTTCTGTTATTTTTCATGAATCTTGTAATGCCATGTCAGCTCAGTTCCCTGCATTAATTGCTTCCGTTGAGTATCGCCTCGCCCCGGAGCACCGCCTTCCCGCCGCCTATGACGACGCCGTGGACGCCATCAAATGGGCTAAAGATCAAGCTATTAACGGTGGTGATCCATGGTTGAATGAGCTAGCTGATTTCTCTAAAGTTTTCTTAATGGGCAGTAGTTCAGGAGGAAATATCGTGTACAATGCAGGTACGCTCAGACGAACTGAAGTTAATAAAGAAATAAGTCAAAAATCAAGTATACATAAATTAATTTGTTTACTTTTAAATTCAGGTTTACTTGCACTCGACATGAATCTCGACCCAATCAAGATCGTAGGATTGATAATGAATCAGCCCTACTTTGGTGGGGTCGAAAGAACGGAGTTAGAGCTCAAATATGTCAACGATAAAATTGTGCCTTTGCATGTGAATGATCTGATGTGGTCGCTCGCATTGCCTGAAGGTGTGGATCGCGATCACGAGTATTCTAATCCGTCGATTAACGAAGCAAAAATGAAAGAAAAGATCAAACGGCTTCCACAGTGTTTGATCAGAGGATATGGAGGGGACCCATTGATTGATCGGCAGAAGATGTTGGCTAAGATGATAGAGTCACATGGGGTGCACGTGTCTCCTCAATTTCTTGAAACAGGACATCATGCTGTGGAAATATTTGATCCAAAAAGTGCGCAACATTTGTATGATTCTATAAAGAATTTTGTCACATCTGTTTGTGATGAAAATGTGGGCAGATCAGCCATGTAATAATGAGTTTAATTTGTTAATGTTATTATAGTTTATTATCAGATGAATTTTAAATAGAATAAAGTTATTAAAAATTATATAATCGGGATTATATTAATTTTGTTATATAAGAAAGTCCCCGTACAAAGCATCAGTAACAATTCATTTCTTATAAGGATACGTTAGAATTTAGAATATGTAATTTAAGGGTGTTGTATCTTTTTCTGAAAGATGTATGATACTAAAAATATTTCATACATTTAGACCGATTGGGTAGGCGGTGTTAATTAGAATAATTAATGAATTAAAATTTAATTTATCAAGTACATTATTTTGATTAATTTATATATCACATGAGGTCTTATTTTATCTTTTCTGATAAGACTCCTGAATGATTAAATTGTCCCCCAATTCATTTTTCTAAAATTCTTTTGTAATTTAACGTCCTTTTTATTTATATTGAAATGGTTATAAATGCTGTTTTTATTCTCCAAATCCATTGTGTAATTTGATGATTTCAATGACAATTTTTTCTTCATTATCTTTTTAAAATGTTTTTATTCAATGTAAATTTGTAGATTAATCATTTGAACTATTTTTTTTTTAAAGAAAAATAAGCTTTAGGTATTTGAACAATTTGAGTAACCTTAAATCTATGTTAAGTTTAAGATATGTTTGACCCAAAAAAAAGTTAGATACACGTCAGTATGTTATAAGTCGAACACCAAACATTTTCTTCTATAAATTCATCATCAAAGGCTATGTTAAAATAGTAAGTATTAGTCCTTCATTTTTATTTATTAGTCTCAAATTCAAATCAGTATGAATTCACTTTGAAAGTGAATTTTTTGATATAAATTTGAATTAATTGAACCTCGAAGTAGATATTAAATGTTAAAGACAATTAAAAGAAACCACTCGATCATAATTATAATATTCAATTATATAAAAATACACAAAGAGTAAATGGTAACTTTTGCTTGAGCAAAATTCAAAATATTGTGCCCAATTGATTCTCAATTCGTTCAAAAGTTAATTTCGTTCTTTTTAATTTAAATTTGTAGTCGGAAGAACTTACTTTATATTTAATTAATGTTACGTCAGCAGCTTTATAGATTTATAGATGGGTGTAGAAATTTAATTATGTAAACAATGACAAAGCTTGTGAATTTTGTGCTTATGAATGTAATTATTATTTTAAAAATTTTGCTTTATAATATTAAATCTACTTCAACATATTCCGTACATATTTCAAACGGCCATCCCACAATGGATGTCCCACTTGATACTTCGATTTACATGTTGTGCAATGGTTAGGCCAAATAAATCAAATTTGAGGTAAAATATTGAGTAATGATGATGGAAGGTAACAAATTAAACTGAAATCTCTAACTCCTATTTATTTTTTTGGAAGAAGTAGGCAATTATTTTCTCCGATATTTATCAAGATTAGGCATCTCTAGATTTTAGAATAGAGGCTCATAAATTTAGTATTCCATAAAAAATCCGTGCAGTGATAATAAAAACTTTTGGATCCCATTTATTTAGTAGATAATAACCCAAATCATTCGAATTATCTAATGCATTTTGATACAAATTCTTGTATATCTTTATTAGACGTCCCACCTTGACCAACCGCTTCCTTAGCTAAATCCTTCCATTTGAGTGCATTCTTCTTCATTTCCTTCCCTTCCTCTCTTTGTAACACAACCCTTACACATTCCTCAATTTCTTCTCTTCCAACAATCCCTTTCTCATCAACTTTAACTCTCACTCCTATCTTCCAAACATCTTGTACAAATTTTGCATTTGTTGTTTGATCAGTCCATTGTGATTGGCACTACAAATCCCATTCCATCCACCATGCGACAGAAAACATCCAATTGCCTTATTAGATCATCATCAACATACCCCAGTGACTCGAAAGGCTCCCGTTCATTGCGGGGTGAGGGGGGTGGATGTATGCAGCTTAACCCCTATGTTTAAAAACATAAAACGCCTGTTTCCAGATGACCCATGAGGAGCGTCGAAAGTTGCATTGACTAACTGACTTCACAAATGAAAGAAACGCAAACAGTTTAAAGAGTCATTTTGCTTTAAATTGCCTTATTAGATAAGACTTGCAATTGTGGACTCCAAACTTATTACTAATCCTTTCTCACAATTTTCCTCAATGAATTTTTACTTCTTCGAACCACCCATAAAAAGTAACTATTAGTCGATTTTAATCCCCAAACAATTTCTTCTATTTGTTTGTCATGAAAAGTGGACATGCTACCAAAAACTGCATCAACAACAGATCCTTCTGGCTTAGTATTTAGCCAGTTGATACACGTTGAAGCATCCACATGAAATAGATTGAGACCATACTCAATATCATTTTCAACTGTATTGTCAATGTAGAAAGATGGTAAAGTAATGGCATGATTTTTGACATTATCTCTGCTACCTGCACTGAATATATTTATAAAAAAAAATTAAGGTATGCGGAATGAGTCAATTTAATATAGGTAAGGTCTTTAAATGATCACTGGCCTAAAAAAGATTTTATATTATATTGTTAGCTTAAAAAAAAATCCATAAAATAATCTGTTGCTAGTATCCATTAGGGATGGAGTGAGCTTTTTAGTTACTAGCTCAAATTTTATATTTAAAAAGAGAGAAAAAAAGGGGGTGCAATTAATACACGATTAAAATGGCGGAAAGTTTGAGTTGTAGCCTTGTAGGTTATGAAAGGAATATTGAAGTGAATTGAAGAATACTAAAGTTCATCAAATAGACAAAAAAAAATAAATATAAATAGCTTTAATTGCTACTTTTCACGAGTTAAATTAAATTATATTAATTTTAATATTTTAAAATAATTATTTTAAAAATTATACGAAAATATACTACAAGTTATAACTTGTTATGTTAATATGATGGAAATTATATCTCAAAATATTAACAGAAGAAAAGATATTACACATAAATAATGCAGAACAGGATTTTCATCAAAGGATTTCAAAATTTAAAAAAGTAGACACATGAACTAGTGGAAGGAGATTCAATATCTACTGTATATACATAAAAAATTATTTTAACCATGTATAAATAATATAGTTTTTCATTGTCCCTCAAAATAATGTAACTCCGGCCTGCACAGAAATAGTAAGTTTATAACTAACCTCAGCTTCCAACTTGTAGAATGAGTTGACAAATACATAATCAGCTTTGTCCACATTCGTAAACTGATTCAACACCATCTCAAAATAGGCTGGATATGTACCATGTACGTAAATAAACGAAGGCATATCTCGAAGTTCGAGCTCTAATAATCCCCATATCTTCACCGGAGTTGAAAATACCGGCAACATCAATTTCCCGTGATGAACATGATAGTAAATATAGTTCACGGCCCATGCTTGAGTAAAAAAGGAAGCACCAATTAACCCATGCGCCTTAGCTACGTCTAAAGCCCATGGCATAAACGCATCATATATTATGCAAGTAATAGGGAACTCCGATTTTTCATATTTCTTGATAAGATCAGCTAGTGATTTTGACTCGATTTTCTCAAAACGTTCGAGGTAGGCGGCTACATTCTCTGCTTTAGCATAGCCGCCTTTGTCAAAACCATCGGACACGGTGTCTACACCAACGGTAGACGAAATTGGACGTGTGGAATTAGAAATGAAGTTTGTAATGGCTAAAGTGTTTTATACACCTTTGAAGACCAAACGTTTGGAGAATTGAAGCATTGGGTTTATGTGCCCTTGGCTTGGATAAGGAAAAGCCAAGATATGAGGTTCATACTTTTTGTTTTTCATTATCTCCATCTTTCTTGTTGGATTAAGTTTTTCCTTACTCTCCTCACTTGTACCAAGAAAAGATATATATAGAACAAAATAACTACTCACTCCATTTCTTTTTTATCACAATTTTTTAATGATATTAATTTTAATTAATATTTTAAAATATTTTGTTAGAAAGATTCTTTTCACAAGTTAACTCGGCCGCCACCATTATCTTTTGTCACATGGCTATACTTTTCGTTATTCTCACCATCTCAAAATGTTCAATTTACGTAAAATAAATATTATATATATCAAGAAGATCAGACTAAAAATTTTTTTTCTTTATTTGAAGTTTGAAAAGAAGTAATATATATATATCTATAAAAATGCATCCCACCTACGGGACATCTTTAGAAATAATTAATTCTTTTTTATTTTTATATTTATAATTCTATTCTTCCCCTTCCCTTTCAAACGCCTGTTGTACCTCCACATAAAGGGTGGCTATCTCTTGCGTCCCTTCGTCCTCAATCTCTGTTCTCCAACATAAAAGAAATTAACAACATAAATTAGCAAATAACGTTTACCACCAAATGCTACTTCTTTCTATGTATTCTTCCTCCATTCCTGAAATGATTTCTCACCTTCGCTTGCTATTTGCTTTTCCCCTTTCTCCTCTGTTTCTTTCAATTTTTCCTTCGCTTCCTGTGTTCATCAATCTCTGTTTTCTAGCATACAAGAAATTAAAAACATAACATAAATCAGCAAATAATGCTAAAGTCCCAGATTGGTTCATGAGGGCGAAAAAAGATTAATATTGCGTTTGAGGAAGAAGAGCGGAAGAGACCTCTTTCTCCCATTGTATTCTTCCTCCAATCTCGAAATAATTTTCCACCTTCGTTTGCTATTTGCTTTTCCCCTTTCTCCTCTATTTCTTTCAATGTTTCCTTCAATACCTCACTTCCTCTGTTTATTACGCGATGTTGTTCATTCTTCTCGCTTGTCAAAATTGTAACATATATAAATGGGATTCAGTAAGTGACTTTGAGGTTATCAACTTAATTATGTTTCTACCCTTTAATTGAAAATTTCTACTTCAAATTTTTTGTATTCACTTTGTTTTCATTCTCTTTGTTTCGGAAAATAAATTCTGTGGAGTGATAAATTTTTTGGGATAGTTGCAGCCTGCAAAAATTACTGTCTTTTAATCCTTCTATGAAACTAAAATACTTTTCTCAGTGAATATCGGACAAAACTCTTTTAGAATTGTATTCCTAATTTTATTTTTTTTGCATCGCTTAAATTTACAATAATAATATTTAAATACTATCCCAAATATTATGAGTTTTTCCTCTAACTTTAGACAATTCTTTAATTTATACATTAAAATTTAAGTTTGAATGCAAACCAAAAAAATTAATTATGATTTATTATAATTTTGGGTTCCCATTTCAGTACATTCAATATTCAATAATACTGAATTACTCAGTCAATTAGTATGAAATGGTTTTATTTAGAATGTGCAATGCATTGATTTTTTGGGTTCATATTTTGGCCAAGTTAAAATGAATGCTGCATATATAAATCAATTATGTTTCGGCCATATTGTTTTGGGTCATATTTGTTTTTGGGTTAATAAACAGTTCATCTTTGATTATGCAGTGAATGAATCTTGATTATTATTCATGGTCATTAAGTACAAGATAGTGAAATATTATTGTGAATTTTTATCTCTTCATGTTGTAAATTACCATGAAATGGGATTGAAAATAGCTCTATCTTTAATTATTCTTCTCCCTATAATAAATTGACCGAGTCGTTCCATTTGGTAAGTTGAGGTTGAAAATAGCTCTATCTTTAATCTTAAATTTCTCTTATTATATGAGTGCGAGTTGGGGCAGACAACTCTTAGTCGATGTGTTTGTTTGAGTTATCTACTTTATCTTATACATTATGGCGGTTCCATAAAAATATTTCATGATTTTTTTTATTTAATCTTTTTTAAGCAGTTGTTTACTTCAGCTATGATTTTACAATATTATCTCTAATAAATATTTTCCCCGACGGCTTCAACTATGATTTCTCAGTATCACCTTGATCAATTATTTTAAGTTAGGTAAATACTAAAACAAATATTTCATAAGTTTTTTAATTTAATCTTGTAAAAATAGTTGCTTACTTCAACTATAATTTTACAATATTGCCTCTAATAAATAATTTTTCCAGTGGCTTCAACTAGGATTTTGCTATATCCCGATCAATTATTTTAAGTTAGATATTGAAATTAGGATAAAATAAATTTCTCTTTAAACTGTACAAATAAAATTAAATAACTATTTTAATATCTTTCCGTGATTATATTTGTGTCAAAAAGAAAGTACTACAAATATATATATATAAAAATTTAAAATCACTTAATCATTAAATTTAAAATTTAATCAATATTAATAATATTTATTGGATATTAATGTTGTACTTAATGAGAAAATTTAATAGTGTTTAATTATATCATTAAAAAATAAATTTATGAATAACTATTGAACATGTGCATTGCACGGGATCTTCGTAACTAATCTTAAAAATAAATAATAATTATTTTCTAAGAAGAAAAAGTAAGATAATAAATGAGATATTATTATTTTTCATGAACATAGGCTACTTTTTAGAAATCTTGGAAAATAAATTATTATAATTATTTTTCTAAAAAAGTATAAAATATTTAGATTAACACAAAAACAATAATAGGCTAGTGAAATTATATAAAGCGGAGATTTTAAAAAAAGTAGAATATATGCTAACTTTATATTTATCTCTTTTTTTTTTCTTTTTACTGAGATAAATAAATTATTTTAATTTTTTTTTATTCAAATAAATCAAAGCAGTCAAAAGAAAATACATGACAGCTAATAATAAAATAACAAAGAGCATATATGCAAAAAATTGTGGGCTATAGGGTCCACTCACTTTGTCAATTGTTGATAAGAATTTGGGCTAAAAAATGAATACATAGAGAAATTCGGATACAAATATATTTCCTCCACTCTTTCTTCTCCGTTTAATTTTTTAGTTTTTATTCTATCTAAATTTTATTCCAGTTAATTTAGATCCTATTTTATAACATTATAATTTTTTTATTTATTATATTTAATATTATTAAAATAATATAATAATTACAAAATATTGAAAAGATAATAGAATTTTAATACAAGATAAAAAAGATATTCAATAATTTTAATATAGTATAAATATAAAGAGATAGATTAATACAAGATAGTATTTTAATTTTCACACATCATTTAGGTTTTGGACTCAAATTATAAACATCCTAGTACACTATATAGAACTTTTTTTTGTTTTCAGATATTTATGCAAGTTTTCAGTAAACAAACTATCTTTTTTCGAGAAATCCAATGAACTGATGAAAAAAGTAAAAATTTAAAGTATCTCTTAGATCGAGAATTTCTCTACTGAGTTTCTGTTGTATTTGGATTTTTCGGCACACATTAGTATCTAACCATGACCGGAGGAGGAGGAGACGCCGCAACACCGCTGCTATCCTCACAGTCAACGACATCGAACGGTGGTGAATTTCTTCTTCAATTGCTTCAGAATCATCCAAATCAACTTCACTCTCAGCCACTGCCACGGTCGGAGTTGTAAACTCTGTCGCATGATCCAACAGTTGCATGTAATTAGTCTCGAGAAATATTCTTAGTCAAATTGTAAAGATCATTATATGGCTTGAAACAATCAAGGCGTATGTGGTACAATCGTCTTAGTGGGTACTTGATAAATGAAGGATATTTAAATTATATCATTTGTCCATATGTCTTCATTAAGAAATCAGAATCAGATTTTGTAATATTTGCTATTTTTGTTGCTGATATAAATCTCATTGGAACTTGAGGTCTAAAAGATAATTGAATATTTAAAGAAATAATTTAAAATGAAAGACCTCAAAAAGACAAAACTTTGTATGGATCTGCAAATTGAATATTTATTAAATGGGATTTTTGTTCATCAATCTGTCTATATAAAGAAAATTTTAAAACGATTCTACATGGACAAAGCACATCCGTTAAGTACTCCACTAGTTGTTAGATCACTTGAAGCGAATAAAGAGCCTTTCTGCCTTCCAAAACAGGATGAAGAACTCCTTTGTCTTGAAGTACCATATCTCAGTGCTATTGGAGCACTTATATATCTTGCTAACTCTATTAGACCTGATATAACATTCTCTATTAATTTACTAGCAAGATACAGTTCTTCCCCAATGCGAAGGCATTGGAACAATATCAAACATATTTTGCGATACCTGAAAGGTATAGTTAATATGAGTTTGTTTTATACTAACAAAGTTTGTGATACCTGAAAGGTATAGTTAATATGAGTTTGTTTTATACTAACAAAGACTGTGCAAACTTTGTTGATTATGCAGATGCAAGTTATTTATCAGATCCACATAAAACTTGATCTCAAACAGGCTATCTGTTTACTTACAAAGGAACTGCTATATCATGACATTCTATAAAGCAGTCTGTCGTTGCTACTTCTTCAAATCATGCTGAAATAATAACAATTCATGAAGCAAGTAGAGAACGTGTGTGGTTGATATCGATGATACATTCCATCCAAGAGAAGTGTGGATTGAAAAATGACGTCAAAGCGCCCACGGTCATATTTGAAGATACTGCTGCATGTATAACTTAGTTGAAAGGTGGCTTCATAAAGAGAGACAAAACAAAATATATTTCACCAAAATTATTTTTCACACATGATCTTCAAAAGAAAAGTAAAATTAATGTACAACAGGTTCGTTCAAGTGATAACTTTGCAGATTTATTCACTAAGACATTATCAACGTTAACGTTCGAGAAATTAAAATATAAGATTAAAATGTGTCGTCTCTAAAGTATCAAATTATTTTAACTAATTTAGATCCTATTTTATAACATCATAATTTTTTTTCTATTTATTATATTTATTATTATTAAAATAATATAATAATTATAAAATGGTAAAAAGATAATAAAATTTTAATAAAAGATAAAAAAAAATATTTATGATTTTAATATAGTATAGATATAGATAGATTAACAGAAGATAGTGTTTTAGTTTTCAATTATCATTTAGGTTTTGGACTCAAATTATAAACATCCTAGTCCACGATATACAACTTTTTTTGTTTTCAGATATTTATGCAAGTTTTCAATAAACAAACAATCTTTTTCGAGAAATCCAATGAACAGACGGAAAAAGTAAAAGTTTAAAGTATCTCTTAGATCGAGAACTTCTCTACTAAGTTTCTGCTGTATTTGGATTTTCCGGCACACATTAGTATCTAACCATGACCGGCGGAGGAGGAGACGCCGCATCGCCGCCGCTATCCTCACAGTCAACGGCATCGAACGGTGGTGAATTCCTTCTTCAATTGCTTCAGAATCATCCAAATCAACTTCACTCTCAGCCGCCGCCACGGCCGGAGTTGCAGACTCTGCCGCATGATCCAGCAGTTGCAGCAGTAGGTCCCAGTATGCCCTTCCCGCCATTCTTTCAGACTCCAACAAACCCTTCTGCGTTGCCCTATCCTAACTCTCCTCCTCTTTTTTTACCCCATAATGTCTTCATACAAGGGTTTATCCAAAACCCTAACACTAGCCATACCATTAACCCCTATTTCTCATCTCCTCCTGCCCCACCCTCAAGTGGGTTCAGTCAATTTCAACATGCTAGCCCACTTGTATTTGGATCAGTCGGAGAAAATATGGGCAACTTGGGGATATTCAGTGTCAATGCTAAGGCTAGTAAGCCAAATCATGGGTATGATCAAAATCTGATTTTTGGATCTTTACGTAGAGATATTCAAGGTAATGTGAGTATACTAAATGACGGTCTCAGTGATGATATAGCTGGTAAAGTTGGTAACTTTGCACCAAAAAACCAAGAATCAAGATTAGGGAATGTTAGGATGTTGAATGGTGTGGAGGGTAAACTTGAGAATGCTATTGGTTCAGGCCGGGAACAGTTGGGCAATTTAAGGGGTCTTGAGCAGCACAATAATACTAGTGGTGGAGGTGGAGGTGGAGGTGGGAGTGAGAGTGGTGGTTTGGGGCGGGGAAAACAGTTTCATAGTGGGACTGTAAGAGGGGCTGTGCCACCACCAGGATTTTTGAACAAGCCAAGGAGCAGGGATTTTGAGAATAATGTGGATAATGAGAAGAACGATTTTGTTGAGTTGAATCATAGGGGTATTGGCTTGAATCATAAGTATGAAAGAGAAAGTAGACGTCTTTCCACGAATGGTAAGAATTATGCTATCCGTTCAGATGATCGAGGGGTTTTTCGTCAGCTAGATTCACCTGGCCCACCAGCAGGAAGTAAACTTCACTCTGTTTTGGCCTCTGATGTTGAGGATTCTATGTTGGAATTACATGGCGAGGATGCTGAGAGTGGGGAAGAAACTGTCACTGGGATGAAGAATGTGCTAGGTGGGAGTTCTGCTCGAGGCCAAAGTGAATTTGATGAATTGGGCGAACATCTTATCAGTTCTCTTGGACTTGAGGATGGACCAGATGAAAGAAAAGATAAAAAGAAACCTCACGCCTCTCGTGATAAGGTATTCACTGTGCACATATGTTCAGATTTTATGGACTTGATTTGGTGTGATGAATGTGTCCTTGTTCTTTCTTTGGTTTCCTTGCAATTTATAGTAATTTAAAGAAATCAAATTGTTAATATGAAATTGATATGTGCACATGCATTGATTATTTGTTAGCTTTAATGCTTGTCTTTGTGCTGTTGTGTGTGTTAAAAAGTTCTGTTGCGCAAATTAAGATTTAAGTTTACTTTTTCAATGTCATGTACTTTGTAAAAGAAAACGTGTTTGTTTAACCTCTTTTCGTTTATGCAACCGTGTCTCAACTATTTGTAGATATCAATTCTTATAATCATAATACAACTTATTTGTTTCCGTCCAATGCAATGTCATAAGAATTGTATTAACTAATCCTCATTCTTTTCTGCGGTCCCAGAGAAACTAATCAACAAGTTATCTGGCTTTGACAGTACCTATTTGTGAGACTGATAAACTCTTGACTGTGAGCAACTGTATGCACCTACTAGCTGAATTGCTAATTCATTGCTTTTGAAGGTGTATGTTAAATGCAGCCTGTATGAGATAAATAATACAATGTTCAATTTTAATTGAAGAATTAAGCAAGAAATTGAAAAGACGTGTGATTGAATGTTCTTTTTGGAGTTGCAAGATTCCCTGAAGAACTACTCAATTGCAATATAAAACACCTACCACATCGGAGTAATGGCTCATCTAAGTAACAATTACATATATATTAGTTCCTATGAATCAAAACACCATAATCTCGTCACACTGGACTTATTCATAACTGGGTCAGATTTCTTAAATGTTTGAGCATGTACTGTTCTTGATGGTCAAAATACAAAACACAACTACAATGCAGTATAGTCCAGTATCAAGATACTCAATGAGCCCTAATCAATCATCTGCAGTATAATCCAACGTCAAAATACCAAATGAATATCAATCACTCATCTATGCCTCAATCCCATATATTTATGCCTTGTCTAGAACTCGGCTAATCATTTCTGAAGGACCTTCGGAATGGCATATACATCATATATCTTGGATCAAGTAAAAACTAAGTTCCTCGTCATGGTGATAAATAATTACCTCACGTGCTCATTTTTACTTCCCTTAACAAACATACAAAAAGGTCAAGTCTAGTTTATTAATAAAGGCAAACAAATGTTGACTCATTTCCCTTTTTTCTGTTGCTAGAAGTAAAAGTGAGGAGTACGTGTCATTTGACTCATTTCCCTAGCTTTGTTAATAAAGGCAAAAAAGGGAGCTGGAAGGTTCCCTTCATGTTAGATCTTTCAATAAACTTTACTTGAATGCAAAGGAGGTATAATGATTTTACTTTCTTCCAACTGCCCAAACAATTGGAAGTGAACCACTAATCTCTCTTTTTTTGTTATAATGGTAACAAGTAAATCACTAATATCTCACGAGTTCAAACTAAACCAGTTAATCTCTATCCTTCCACTCCATCTTTTCTCCTATCCTTCTTGAAACCAAACAAACTGTTACTGACTCACCTTTGTGCTACTTTCATCAGGTCTACCGATCAGACAAGAGAGGAGCATTTATACTTGGCCAGAGGATGAGGATGTTGAAAAGACAGACTGCATGTCGGAGTGACATCAATAGGATGAATGGTGGTTTCCTAGCTACGTATGAATCCTTAATACCTGCAGAGGAAGAAAAGACGAAGCAGAAACAGTTATTAGCACTGCTGGATGGAATTGTTAGCAAGGAATGGCCTGATGCTCGCCTCTATGTTTATGGATCATGTGCCAATTCTTTTGGATTCTCAAAAAGCGATATTGATATTTGCCTTGCAATTGAGGATGCAAATATTGACAAATCAGAGATATTGTTGAAGTTGGCTGACATGTTGCAGTCAGACAATCTCCAGAATGTGCAGGTATTTCGATGTGATTTATTGAAGTTGGCTGACATGTTGCATTCAACAAATTTTTTTTCCTCTGGTGCTTCCTTCAGATGTGGTTTATGTTCTAGTGTGGTCTCTAATTCAAGTTTCCTTGCAGGCGCTAACACGTGCCAGGGTGCCGATAGTCAAGCTTATGGATCCCGAAACTGGTTTATCTTGCGATATATGTGTGAATAATGTTTTGGCTGTTGTTAACACGAAGCTGCTTCGAGATTATGCACAAATAGATGTACGATTAAGACAGTTGGCGTTCATTGTTAAACACTGGGCTAAGTCAAGAGGGGTGAATGAAACTTACCAGGGGACCTTATCTAGCTATGCGTAAGCCTACATTTTTTTTAATTTTAAAAAACCCTCTCTTGTTATTATTTAATTCACTCCTTAATTGGGACATTATCTATCTGTATAAGCCCACATTTTCCTGCTGTATTCTTTTTCCTTCTCATTCTCTTATTCGTTTGCCTAACTTTTATTTTCTGCTTCCAGGTATGTGTTAATGTGCATTCACTTTCTACAGCAGCGAAGGCCTGCCATCCTTCCATGCCTACAGGTTTTTTTTCTAGCTCTGATGTTATGATGTATGCATTGCATGTGAAACTTGTAAGGTGTGCACACTACCTGAACTGTTTGATTGGTAAATCATCACTGCAAGGATGCGCAAAATATCTACTGGTTGGTTGAGAGTGAACAGATTTTTTCTTTACTTGTAATTTATTCCTCTAATCAATCACTCCGTGAATTCTTAGTTGTTTGATTGAGCTCGAATTGCTTTGGTTGGTCTATTCTAGTTACATGTACTTCTCATCACGTGCCTCTTCGGTTAAGCATGTATAGTTTTTCGTGAGGAACCAATCTGTTGGTTTATACGTGGTGATTTTAGATTGTGGAAGGAAGAATTTTGGAACTGCATCATACCCCTGATTGTGTGGACTTCTGATTTTCGATGCAGCATGTGCATGGATTCTCCATAAATACACTACTTTTGGAGAATCCGACACGCACCTGCTGACATTGATGAAGAGTCCAAGCAGCATACATACCTGTAGTCTAGTCCTTTTTCTTGTTCCTTTTCCTTTTTCTGTTGGGGTTTTCTCTTGTGCAGTCCCTCTTGCTCGTGAGGAGAGTAAACTTGAAATTCATTTTCATTGGGATCTGTAATATCATTTTTCTGCTTAATCAGATGCTAGTTTGGAAAATTTTGAATTGTTGTTGTATTTAATGTGAAATTAAGACTTCGGCGTGGCTGTTGACGACACATCTTCTGGTTAATTACCACATCCTTGTCTTAGAGCTAGAGATATGGAGTGGGAAAGACAAAGTTTAGTTTCTTTTTAATGAGTAATATATTCCATTAAAACACATTAAGGAGATGCAAAGTGACAAGGAATGTAGTTACAACAGAGTGATAAAAAGGAGTATTTAGCTCAGTTCAGCTCCTATACAAAGTGTTAATCTTAAACGAGGGTTTTAACAAAGTCTAGAAAATGTTCTGCACTGAGGACTGGGGTCAACTTTGACCAGCAAAAAAGGTTAAGCAAGCATTCAGCTTTAAGAGAGTGATTTGGAGTTGAGATGCCATCAGAACATCTCTTGTTCTGAGATGCCATCAAAACATATCTTGTTCCTTTTTGTGCACTTACACCAGAAGATAGTAGTAGGAATCATCAACCAGATTTTCATGATGGCCTTATCAACTTTCCATAAACTCCAACTCAAATGTGCCTGTCTCATGTTCATTGGCAGAAACCCGACTCAGGCCAAAAAGGGTGCAAAACATGTTCCAAACGCAGTAGTACTGGATACTGTAAAAACAAATGATTTAACAGATTCCAGTTCCTTGTTACATAAGTAACATCTGTCAACCAGCAGAAGTCCTTTCCTGTTAAGGTTGTCTAGTGTAGACAAGCTTTCTTATAAGGAAATCCAGTTGCTTTCTTTCAATTAAAGAATGATTCTATCATACCATTTTTCTAATGAGAATTGTTTCACCTCAAGTGCTTGCCAATCCTCTGCCCTTTGTTTTTTCCCTCCCTTGTTAGAGTGGAGGAACTGTTTTCTGGTAGAGATTCTGATATGGCTAATGAACTAGTCGCCTTTGGATTGTGGAACTTCAATCTTCTCTGTATGATTCTCCAGTATGGATGCTCATTAGCTGCGGGCATGCATGTGATACCATCTAAACTTGTATCATTATTCTGTACTATTTAATTTGACCTCACCATAAAAGAGAGAAGTAGCGATTCGGTCTCATTCTGTACTGTATTCTAAAAGATTGGTTTAAAAAGTATGATTAAAAATGAATATAAATGATTTGTGCACATGGGGTGAACGAAAAGAATGAGGTTCCCCTATATGCTTTAGCATTTACCATAAAGAAGCACGAAACTTGCCATTCTCGTCTTTCTTCCCTGTCTAAGAATTAACTATAGTTTTCATTACTAAGACTGATTGATCGATTCCTGATTGAAAAAAAGGAAATCAATTCCTTTATGTGTCATAACACTGCTTTGGAATATTTACCCTTTATATGTGCTATTCCCTGGTCTCACGAACTTACTGGAGCACTGTCACCTTGCCTTTAATGTATACGGAAATACTTTCTTGCTGCTGTAGTTTGAGGAAACAAAATAAATTAGGGGTAGGGGTGGTATTCAGGCAATGTATAGCTCAAGGGGATCTTGAACGTGCTACTTTGTGCAAAGATAGTTATCCTTTCTTGACATTCTTTTTCCCTGTCTTATCAGGAAATGGAAGCAACCTACTCTGTTACTGTTGACAACATTAAATGTGCTTACTTTGATAGTGTGGAAAAGCTTTATGGTTTTGGATCTCACAATGGGGAAACCCTTGCTAGATTAGTGTGGGCATTCTTCAGCTACTGGGCATATTGTCATGATTATGCAAATGATGTTATTTCCGTTCGTTCAGGAAGCACATTGAGGTAAGGCGTTGTTGCTGCTGCTGATTTTCTTTTACTTTTCAACATAAAATGACATTATTCTGATAGCGGGGGTTCACTTTTTGTCGTCCTTTATTAATTTTTGTTGTCGTTTGAGTATGTACAGCAAGCGAGCGAAAGACTGGACCAGGAGGATTGGGAATGATCGTCATCTGATATGCATAGAGGATCCATTTGAGGTTTCTCATGATCTTGGTCGGGTGGTAGACAAGTTCAGCATAAGAGTACTGAGGGAAGAATTCGAACGAGCTGCTGAAATAATGCAGTATGACCCGGACCCTTGTGTGAAACTCTTTGAACCCTATATACCTGACTGATTTCTCAAGAAAAACAACCAATAATTATTATAGGAATATCCCTCTTTCTGTAAATTTGTTATTAAGTTGGTTTTTTGGCTTTCACCTAAGTGTATTTAGGCGCTTTTGGTCTTCATCTAGCATCTAAGTGTGTATGATGTAAAGAACAATCTCCTCGAATTCCATGGTATGTATTCTGTCTATTTTGCATATTTCTAAGGCATTGTTGGTCTTTATAGTTAATCAGCTATCTTTGGGTGATATCAAGATACGAGCTATATTCACGGAAGGTGGTAGATAGACATTGTTCGTCTAAAATTGTTTTGAATATATAAGTTAAATATAAATATAATAATATATATTAATTATTGAACATATTAATACAAAAATTATCCACCTAAGTATAAATGCATTGGCGATAATGCAAGCTCTGTCACTAATACAAACCCTGCAAATTTTTTTGATCAAAAAATATCAAAGTATAATCAACGAAAGCACAAGCTTCTAGAAAGCATCTTATCCTGATTGATTTTAAATTCTTTTTTGGATCGTCTTCCGAAGTCACCGAGTTGCTCTGAAGCTCATTCATGGCGAAACCTAAAACCGAGTTGCGGGAGGTAGTAGTCCTCGGCCGGCCAATGGTTTTCCAATTCTACGACGAACAGTTATCACAAAAATTCCGAATCCTGAAACCATGGGAATCATCACTCCCATTGGAACAATTCATTTCTACACATGCTCAATCAGTAGAAGCCATGATTTGCTCTCCTAATCGTATCGGCAGCTGGCTTTCTTCCTCCTTGTTCCGTCTCTTGCCTTCACTCCGCCTTGTCATTACCACCAGCGCTGGTGTTGACCATATTGATCTCGTTGAGTGTCGCCGCCGCGGAATCTCCGTTGCTAGCGTTGCGGGTCTTTTCTCTGACGATGTTGCTGATTTTGCTGTTGGATTGTTCATTGATGTTGTTAGAAAGATTTCTGCTGCGGATCGATTTGTTAAGGATGGAGTTTGGCCTCTTCAGGGCCACTTCCCCCTCGGCTCAAAGGTACTTTGTCTCTGTCCTTTTATCTACTTCTTTTTCTGTACAAATTGATGGTCTCATCTCAGATGACAAGAGAATTGCTAAGCACCCTCTACCTTCAATCATAGGAGGATTGAGTCACCAAGAGAGCAAAGAGATACTACCATTTTCATTCCTATTCCAATTTCAAAGACTCATGATTAAACTAGAAAGCAAGTGAATTTGTTCATATTGATTACGTTGAAAATCCTTAGGAGAAAATTAGAAATGTAGTCATATTTTTGTTTTGCTTTTATATCCATACGAAAGGGACCTGTTTGAATTTGTGGTTTGGAAAATCATCCTTGATAATTCATAACAAGTTTTTTTATTGACGTTTCTTTTTTATTTCAACAAAACCAACATACTCGGTGTAATTGTACAGAGAGTCTATGGAGGTACACCTTACCACTATATTGGAGGTACAAAAAGTATTTTTGATGGACCTCAGCTCAAAAACAGTTCAAAGTAGTATAGAGAAAGAAATAAAGGAAATGGAAAGGGGATTACAAGTTTGGATAACTGAGGTTCCTCATTGTCTGAAAAGAACAACTAGGTACATTAAAAATGTATTAGGTTTTCCAAATCTACTTCCCCAAATTAGGAAAGAAGATCTTATTTCCTAAAGGTGAATTATGTTCAGTGTTGATGCAGAGGAAACACTTTTTCCTGTTAAAGGTATAAAGACTACCATACTTTCTTTATGGGACCAAACCTGCTCGTATTTGATTCAAATCGGTTAGCATAATGTACTTAGCTTCTCTTATTCTTTCCCTACTCCTACTCCTATTATCCATTCAGAAGCTTTTGCCCAATGAAAGGCAGAAGTAAAGAAAAGATTAGCAAGGCTCTCTTCAATTTATGGACTCTGTTATATGATGGCTTAGTTAGCTCAAAAGGACATTCACACACACTTGTTGCAAATACAAGAATGATTTTGTGTAGGGGTAACCACTACATTTAAATGAACGCAATTGACACTTGTCACACATTCTGTAAATGAGTTATTTAGCATCATAGCCAAGGACGTATCTATGTGGGGGTCCTCCTGAACCCATGCTCATCTTCCTAAATTATATATTGGCGTTATATTTTTAAAAGATACTTAAATATAGATATGTGAACCCACGCTCGGAGACACCAAGGGACTAATGGACTATTGCATGGCAAAAGATGCATGTAAAATTTTTGACTTTTGAGATAATATGAGTCAATTCACATTTCCTTTAAACTGTTATTTATAATCAAATAAACGTTTTTTTATGAGGAAATAATTAAATTAACAAATTGAATTATATAATAATTCGAAGTCCAAAAATTGGCACCCATTTTGTGAGCAGAGTAGCACAAATGCATCTGTGCAATGTAAAGATGGTTTTCTGATTTTAATTGGTTTTCATTAGAAACCTGACTGCAGAATTCTTCCTAAGAAATCACAGGAGGAGAAAATTTCATTATGATTTCTGAAACTACAGTTGTCCCTTCTTTAATGCTTACTGATGCTAAGGTTGGTTTCTGCTGCATAATTTACTATGCTTTGGTCATGCCATGTTTTTAGTAAAGAAATTACACAATTTGAGGGCTACAAGGCTGATAACAAGTATGCAGTAATCAGTAGTGCATTCCATTAGAGTTCAACTTACTAATATTATCTCAGGCTCAAGATATTGGGGTGCTTAGACATTTCCACATCCTGAATAGAGTTCTATGCCGTGGGGATTGAAATGTCATATGCATCATTGTCCCTGGTTTGGTGTCAAGCTAGGTATGTGGACTTAAGCTGCAAAGGCAACAAAGCTGAGATCTTGGGTAGACTAGATCTGATACTCAAGCTGTAACTGCCTGGTCATCAGCCAAATGTTAACGAAACAGTGGCATCAAGATATACTTGATATTAATGGTGTTGTCAACAATGATTTTTATGCTGCCGCTTGTGTGGCTGGGCAGTCTGAGTTTATTTCAAGCCCCTTGACTGGACTTTTAAGATTGAACCACATTTCTTTCCATATGCCAGTGACCCATGGTTGAATCCTTCATCAACTGATGCCATTCGCTTTTCATTATGCTTAAGCTTTCAGGCCTAGAATTCTTTTTTTTTTTTAAATTTTTGTGAATTTTGCATTACGATATGCATATTCTTGATGGTGGTTGATGATGGCAGGTGGGAAGCAGGAAAGTCGGAATAGTTGGGCTGGGAAGCATAGGTCTAAAAGTTGCACAAAGGCTTGAAGCATTTGGCTGCATCATATCATACACGTCGAGGAAGAAAAAGCCTGCAGTTTCTTACCCTTACTATCCTGATGTTCATGAACTAGCGACCAGATGTGATGTCCTTGTCATTTCTTGTGCATTGACTGACCAAACTCGCCACTTGATCAATAAGGAGGTTCTACTGGCACTCGGAAAAGGAGGAGTATTAATCAATATTGCCCGAGGAGCCATAATCAATGAGATGGAGTTGGTACAATGTTTAGAGCGGGGAGAGATTGCAGGTGCAGGGTTGGATGTTTTCGAAAATGAACCCAATGTTCCTGAAGAGCTCCTTTCAATGGACAATGTTGTGTTGACGCGGCATGTTGCTCGTCATACTGAGGATTCTTTTAGAGCTATATATGAACTCATATGCGGGAATCTGGAAGCTTTTTTCTTGAACAAACCTTTGATTAATCTAGTTTTGTAAAAGATAGTATTTTCAACCTTGAAATCATTGTTATATTCTGATCAGCGTTGAATCTTGATATTTATCGTCGTCTCATTCTGTCTCTCTGCCGGAGGAATTAGTTCTTGAAGCTGAACGATTTGTAGCAGCAGCTGGTAAGCGTAAACAGGAAAAGCTGAGAACTGAAGAGTATAGAAAGGTTGGTGAGAAGGTAAATAACTAAAATATACGAAATTCTTCTATGGAAGGATGATAAGATACGATAATGAAGACGCACATGCAGATTGAGAAGAAGAAAATTCTTTCTTAGATCATCAGGGAGTTGCTCTCAAACTCATTCATGGCGGAACCTAAAAGTGAGTTGACGGAGGTAATAATCATCGACCGGCCAACGGTTTTCCAATTCTACGACGAACAGTTATCACAAAAATTCCGGATCCTGAAACCATGGGAGTCATCACTCCCATTGGAGCAACTCATTTGTACAAATGCTCAATCTGTAGAAGCCATGATTTGTTCTCCTAATCATATCGGCGGCCAGCTTTCTTCGTCCTTGCTCAGTCTCTTACTTTCACTGCGCCTTATCTTAACCACCAGCACTGGCCTGGACCATATTGATCTCGTTGAGTGTAGCCGCCGTGGAATCTCAGCAGCTAGTATTTTCTCTGAGGATGTTGCTGATTTTGCGGTTGGATTGTTAATTGATGTTGTTAGAAAGATTTCTGCTGCGGATCGGTTTGTTAAGAATGGACTTTGGAGGCCACTTCCCCCTCGGCTCAAAGGTAATTTCTCTCTTCGTCGAACCGATTCAATTAGATAGAATCAAGTTGTACTCCAGATAAATAGACATTGTAATACTCATTTTTTTCCAGCATATGAAATATACAGTTATCATCTCCATTGATTGTATCCTCGAGCTATCTCCTGGATAATCTTTCGATCCTTGAATCCGTGGGATTCATGCAATCGAGCCACAATTCAGTATCACATTCATAAAAACTTTTAGCTCAAAAGGACATTCACACACACTCGTTGCAGATATAAGAATGGGCTGTGTGTAGGGCGAACCACTACATTTAAATGAAAGCAATTGACAATCGCCATGCATTTCCATAAATGAATTATTTAACATCCAAATGTTAGCAAAACAGTGGCATCAAGATACACTTGATACTAAAGGGGCATCAATAATGATTTTTATGCTGCGCTTGGGTGGCTGGGCAGTCTGCGTTTATTTCAAGTCCCTTGACTGGACTTTAAGTTTGAACTACATTTCTTTCAACATGCCAGTGACCCATGGTCTGATCCTTGATCAACTGATCTCATTTGCTTTTCATTATGGTTGAGATTTCAGGGCTAGCAATTTTTTTTTAAAAATTTTTGTGGATTTTGCATTACGAAATGTGTAGTCTTGATGGTGGTTGATGATGGCAGGTGGGAAGCAGGAAAGTCGGAATAGTTGGGCTAGGAAACATAGGTCTAAAAGTTGCACAAAGGCTTGAAGCATTTGACTGGAGTATATCATACATGTCGAGGAAGAAAAAGCCTGCAGTTTCTTACCCTTACTATCCTGACGTTCATGAACTAGCGACCAAATGTAATGTCCTTGTCATTTGTTGTGCATTGACTGACCAAACTCGCCACTTGATCAATAAGGAGGTTCTACTGACACTAGGAAAAGGAGGAGTATTAATCAATATTGCCCGAGGAGCCATAATCAATGAGATGGAGTTGGTACAATGTTTAGAGCGGGGAGAGATTGCAGGTGCAGGGTTGGATGTTTTCGAAAATGAACCCAATGTTCCTGAAGAGCTCCTTTCAATGGATAATGTTGTGTTGACACGGCATGTTGCTTTTTATACTGAGGATTCTTTTAGAGCTATATATGAACTCATATGCAGGAATCTGGAAGCTTTATTCTTGAACAAACCTTTGCTTTCTCCAGTTTTGGATGATTAAAAGATAGTAATTTCAACGTTATATTCTGATCAGCCTTGATATTTATCGCCGTCTCATTGTGTCTCTTTGCCATAGAGGAATGCAACACTCTGCCTTTCGTCCCGCTTGAGAAGAATTTACTCAACCTACATGTTAGTGGAAGCTAGTGCTTATCGGAATTCGAAAGCATTTTCCATTACAAATGCAAAACCACTACAAATCTGCAGAAGGGAAGCCATTTGTTAGATTCCATGTCTATTATTTATGGGATATATGAGCCTCCGTGTTTTTCTGTGTGCGGTTTCTGAGCTTCATATTCAGTCCTACTCAGTAATATACTGTTAGAGAGAGAGCCCCCCAACTAGTTGTATGGGGTGGGATGCTGACGCGCAGATGAGTGATGTAACGAAGAGCTTTTTCTAGGACTTGAAAAAACAAATTCAAGTCCTTTAAAGATTGTTATGTTTGCCAACTTCAATCCCCATATTTATCATAACTCTTTCAGCTTTCACATACTTGCATCTGCATGAGGTAGTTGTCTCATTCCTATCATATAGGCAAATGATATTTTCCAGAAAGCTGCCTTATGTTCAGTAGATGCATGTTAATTCTAGTGAATTTTCAGTTTATCGTGTACATCTTCCTAATGCCACAACTGAAGTTAACACATTTTGCCACAAGTGAAGTTAAAGACAAATATGTGAAAAATTTGCTAACAATGAGGCTATGAATAACTTCGAAAGTATGATTGTAAATTAAAATAAAAGTTGTTTGGCAGAGTAGAAGGGTATTAATTTGCAGTTTCCTATGTCTTTTTAGGGTCAAGTTCGCTTCTTGGTGGAAAATATCGTATACTACAAATCTAAAATATGATAGTGTTTCAAATGCAAGACTGAATAATATATAAATAGAAGTTTAATTAAAGAAAATGAGATAGAATTTGCAAATTCTAGAAATAAGCTGTCGGAAATTTGGATATCTTTCCGAATACTCTGACATTCTATATATTGACTACTCTAAAACGATTATTGAAAAATCTCATTTTTCGACTACGTTCCGAGTAATTTTGCAGTCGAAAAACAGCTTATGTGTTGACTGGTAACCTCACAAAAAGCTCATTAATACGAAATTATTTATTAGTATGTGGCTTCTTCATGTCTCTCGTGAATATTGTTGAGATACAATGTTCCACATTGATGGTTAATGAGATAGATAGTCTTCTTATAAGATTTAGATAATCCTTCTTCCTGTGAGTTAACTTTTCGGATGTAAATTAGCTCTAAAACTTAATTCAACAAATATATTGGTGGTTCAAATTTTATATTTTTGAGTTTATAAATTTTTTATCCTTAAACATAAATATTTTCCCCATGTATACTTTAAAGATTAGGACAAAAGTGACCGGTTCATACGGACATTGCCATTTAAATATCATTTGTTTGAAAGGATTTTACTTTCCCAGAAAAGAAAACATGTAGGACCACATGCAAGTTTGTTTCTTTCGATTTAAAATTTTAAAGAGATTGACATCTAAGATTATTTATTTTAAAATTTTTATTCTCTCTTAGTAACATGTTATAGGAGTGACACGATACTGCGATAACAAATATTTTGAATATATAATTTATAATTTATTGATGTGTTACTTGGTGAGTGAAATTAAGAGAATCGACATATATATTCGTTCATTGTAACTTATATAATGGATCTACTGCTCCATCAAACAAATTAAAGCATATCAAACAAAGTTTACATGTATATCAATTTTTTAATATGTAGTAATTCTTTATGTGTCATTTTGTCTGTCTTAATTCTTGTCATTTTGGTGAAACTAAAGTTACAAACATCTTCATAACCATCTAGAAATTAAAATAAAATAAAATAAAAACATGTCATTCTCGTTGCCATAACCATCTAGAAATTAAACTTTTGTTTTAGCCCAAATTAATTTTTTCACTAAAATTTTTAGCCCTTAATTTGTTCCAGCTAGCTCAATACTAAAAATCCCTATTTCTCCATTAAAATCTTCCATTGAAAAATATTTAGTGACTATTCTCAAGATATTTTTAATTGAATTGATTGACAAAAGAAAAAATCGTAATGTATTCATATGCAAAAAAGAAAATTAGTCCTGTATTCGAAGATAAACTCTCTAGATCCACAAGATAGTAATTAACAAGGTGCATACATTATAGCCTTTCTAGGGATTTCACTGGGTATATTGTATTCACATGATAACAAATTGAAAGTCTACCATCATTTCAATAATAATCTCTTTTTACTATGCATTTTTTCAATAAGCTAATTCGATGAAAATGAAAGTAAAAAATTTATATTCCATAGTAAATCTTTTATTGATTCATAGTGGAAAAAACTTTTGTTTCTTTGCTAGTCATTGTCATAAAAAAATTAGGGCATGTTTGGTAGAGTGTATTATATAAAAATTGTTTATAGATTAAGAATAATTCTTGGATAATTTAGCTAATTCATTGTTTGGTTAATTTATTTGATTTAACCTATGAATTAGTTATACATCAATTATGGTATTATTTTATCCCTAAAAAATGAAGGGATAACTAATCCAAGGTTTAACAATCCTTAGATAAGCCCCCTAAATGACCAAATTGTTTTTCAATCTCCTCAAATTCTTTTAATTATTTTTTTATTTTCTTGATGATATATTTTATATTTATAGTTTTGTACCAATAAATTTATTTAAATAAATTAACTAATAATTTTTTTTATTTTTGGGTTCATATTTACACGTATAAAATAATTTTTTTTGTCATATCAAATTTTTAAATTTTATTTATTTATGGGCTCATATTTACATAATATTAAAAATAAAATTGGCATGTCAAAAATTTATTTCGATAATTAATTTAGTTGAGTTATTTTGTTGATATAAATGTCTTATTGAGTGATTTTATTGTACATGCTCAAATAGATAAATTCTCAAAGTTGAGTGATTTAAGATATTAACTCCATTTAAAATTACAACTTGCAATTTTAATGTGTAAATATAGATGGTTTATTCGATCTTATTATTATTTATGGTCTTTTCGATTTTAAAAGTGGATGTTCTATTTTTATTAAATTAAAATTGATATTTTGTGAATAATTAATTTATTAAGATGATAATTATTTATCTTCAAATAACTCAAGCAAGAAATTAAATAGAAAACATGCAAACAAATTTGTTCTTCTCCATGCTAGTTAGAAGGCTAAAAAAAAAAAGGGATTCTCTGACAATGATCTACTTGACCCAATTATATAAAATATAATATTTTATAATAATTCAAGGATATAATTGAAAAAAAATATTTTTATAAAAATTTAAATCAACCATAAGATTAGGTAAAAAATTATGAATTAAACAAGAGATAAAAATAATTTCTGCATAACTAATTTCTATATTATTTATTTTTGTACGAAACGATCCCTTTATAGTCTTCTTTGGTTAGCCAACAGAAACAGAAACAAAAGTTGGAAAATATGTTTCACTTTTTGGCATGCCAATCTTTTCTAGCTAGTGAATTGCTCCAAAGTCTTGATTTTATTTCTACCTAATGTTTCCCCCTTTTAACAACTTTAAACCGTGGATTTATAGTTTTAGACCGAACTCTATGGTTGTGTTTGATATGGATGAAAATATTTTTCGTGAAAAATATTTTTTAAAAAAATAAATTGATTTCTAATTTATTTTCTCAAGTTTAGTTGGTGAATGGAAAATGTTTTTCATGAAAAATATTTTTTTTAAAAATAAGTTGAGTTCTAACTTATTTTTTTATATCTGATTAATAAGTAAAAAATATTTTTCTGAAAAATAAGTTGATTTTTAACTTATTTTTTAATATTTTTAAAATTTTTTATCATCATTCAAATCGATCTTCAAAATAAATTTAAAAAACAAAAAAAGTACTATCAGACAAGACATGTGCAGCGATTGAATGAAAGAGCACCCTAGGCAATATTTTGCTCAGTAATTTTTTATGCATTAGTTTGTAATTAGACTCATTCTTCTTCTAAACAACAATTGGCAAATTCAATAAAAGTGAGACAATAATAAATAAAGTGGGAAGATAATTAACTTGGTTTATCTCCAAATAGGATAACCAAGTAAAGGAAAATGAAAAGTAATTTCTCCCTTATCGTTAAAGTAGAGTAAATATTTTATTTTTATATTAGAAAATACTTTCTCTAACTCTTAAAGAATTAAGTAGGGGGACTACCTGGCACTGTCATCGCTGCTCGGCTACGACTTCAAATTTAACAAATGATGTGATTGATTGATAAATTTTTTGGACAAAATTTACTTAATCAATCTCAAAATTTTTCTTTTCTTATACTTTTCTTTTGTGATAAATTAATTATAAATTATTTATTAATTAAGTTAATTCACAAAATTAGCTAGTTTAATCGACTTTTAATTGTCACGTGTAAAAATCTTCAGAACAGTCACCTTCATTCCCAAGATACTTCATACCTGTTATGAACATATGAGACTGTTTGAAACAGGTAAATTAGCACCCAACATTACCTATAAATAGAGGTCATTTCTGCCTTTTCCAGACATTCAATTTTTCTCTTCTTCTGCACACATTTCTTACGAAATAAAATTCAATTCTGTTTGAATCCGTTGTTGGTTCTTTGAGCTCACTGAAAACTACAAGAGTTTGAAATACCTCTATTTTTGTAGTTGTTAATCTGTTTTTTTCTGGGAGAAAATAATCCGCAAACCTCGGATACAGTGAGGGGATTAAATTCCTTAAAGACACATAGCGAATTCTGTAGACTTAGATACTATTGTATATTTTTCCTTTTATATTTTATTTCTTGCGTTGCTATTAAATAGAGGAGTAACAATAACATGTGCCAATTAATTGGTAAGAATAATTTGGTTTTGGTTGAAAAAATCGTTTCCCATGCATAAAGTAGTTGTTTTCTAAAAAAAAAAAAGAAGAAGAAGAAGAAAAGAAATTCAAACGTTTCATAATAATATCTTAGAATAATTGAATTTCACATCTAAAAGGTGACTTTATTAGTTAATGCATTTCTCCTGTAAAGCAATGTTTGCATCTTCACATACTGTTGAGTAATTGGAGATTGGGGGCAACACTTTATTGGGTTTGTACTTGTTGTGGCACCATTTATAGGATACAATGAATATATAGCAATTTTAATGCCAATACTTTTCTCAACACATGCATATAACATGTCTTATTGCCTTTTTTAACTTAGGGTTATCCATTTATTCCATTGTGAAGTTGGGATATGAAGCTTATGATGAGTTTTAGAATTCTAGTCATTAGTGTTTCTTAGAATTTTGAATCGAAGCTATCGGGTTTAATTTAGTCGAATATATAATTAACCTATTAAAATTAATTGATTGACAAATATAGCCCTATGTATTTGGGTCGATGTTGGTCATCCCTCATATTAAATTGCCATGTTCAAGATATATATCTAGTCTTCAGTGTGAGGTGAATGTTGAAGAGTCTCACGTCATCGGATAAAAAGGTGATAAGAGTCTCATTTTCTTCGTTTTTACACTAATTTTTGAGATTGAATTACAGTTAAATTAAAGTCCATTTCTTTATTCTTTTTGTTTTAGGAAAAATTACGTAACTCAGCAAACATATGATATATATATTTACATTATAGTTTGAGAAAATTACAATGTATAACTATAGTTAGAGTTTTATTGCTATTTTCTCTCTTCTCTTCCTCTCTCTCAACTCTTTGCTCTGTCTGCAAATTCTTTCCAGATATACAATTACATATGTATATCTACTAGCTGCATATATACAATTATTTTGACAGATATACATAATCAATTCGACAGATATACATATGCAATTCACCTCTCTACATTCTCTCCCCTCTCTCGCTCGTCTTTCTCCTCCCTCTCTCAATCTCACTTGCCATATATACAAATATATGTATATTAGTTACACATATACAATTATTTGATAGATATATGCATACAATTTGACGAAATATATATATACAATTCGTCTCTCTCCTTCCTCTCTCTCGATCTCACTCACATCTCTCCTCCCCTCCAGGTGTCACATAGCCGAATCTATGTCATATAATTACGTAAAATATAGTTATTTTGCCATATTAAGTTTCAAACCTAAACTATTTATAAAAATTCTCCTCCTTTTTAATGAATAGTACTTATGAAGTTCTATATTTATTTATCTATCTTATAAAAGAATGAAATTTCTTATCAAATAGGTCTCAATTGTAAATATGGATCTAGGAAAACTTAAAATTCCGAGGTTCATCAGAACTTTATCAAATTTCGAGATTTTTTACGAAAAAAATAAAATCATAAAAAATATATATACAATTTTTGATGAAAACAAATTGAAATTTTATATACTAATATATATATTAGTATTACAATTTCGTAAAAGAAGGTATTCTTTCATAGAGTTAAAGTCTATTATATTGAGACAAAGAAATCACTTGAAAATAAAAGGTCGATAATAAAGTACAATTAGTGAGACATAAATTAAAAGAGGACATATTTGGTTGGTCTACATCAAAAAATGGAATATGCCAAATAATTATGTTATATCAAAGTAGAAAGAACTAGTAGTATATAGAATCATCATATCATCAAGGTACAAAAAAAGAATCTAAATAAAGGAAGATGCATTTTGTCTTAAGGATAACTTCCCATGCAATGTTCTTTTTTAATAATATATAATATAGTCACTTGATATTTTCGAACTTGTACTATCTAAACTCAACTCCATCCAAAACAAACCTTAATTATTTCATTATAATATAAATGATTGCTTAATTAATCATAGACTTGCTAGATTATAGGTAGCCAAACCTCAATGATATGACATCCATAACGGGGATGGATCAGAGAGAAAGATTGATAGACTTCTTTTGGCTGGTAAGCTTATGAATAAAAGATGCTAATCAATCATAATATCTAAGATAAACGTTACATCTAAATGAGATATGAAATTAAAGTATAGAACCAAACAAATTTATAACTATAAGACATAAATAAATTCATTTATTACGTCACACATTTTTGAGCTTCACCGAAAAGAGAAATTTGTGAAGCATATTTGGTCGAAGCTGACAATACGTGTCATTATCAATAAAACACTAGGAGCCTCATTGGAAGGCACCTAGGTAATTGAATTTGGTGTAACTGAATATAATTACATTGTCTGACCTATTTGGTTAATTGGACAGTTAATTACTTGATCAACAAGTAATTGAGTGTAATTATACTGTCAAATTCACAAGAATATGTTGTGATTTGCAGATAAATTACATGGTGTAATTACATGCTGCTACTTTTAAATTTCTTTCTTTTGTTTTTATATTTTCATTTTTATTTATTTTTTACTTGATTAGTTTAATTTTTTTATTTTTATTATTCTAATTTTTTTGAAACTATACTTAAATTCATAATATTTATTTTTCATTTCTTTCTTATTCTCAATATTTATATGTCATGTGATTCCATACAATTTTTTCACATTATCTTTTTTATTTAGTTATTCTATATTTTATTTTTTCACTGACATGATTTCATTAGCATTTTAATTTTTAAAAATTTGAATTCATTATTGGATAAAGTTATAAGTATACGTATTTTTTCTTTTAAATCATATTTATGAATTTTATATTGAAATTTGGCAGAGTATTATGTTAACCTTTTTATTTTTAATTTAAAACTTATATTATATTTTTTTTAGTTTCATTTGTTGTAGTAGTATTGGCTGATACTTCACATTACAAGCCATTTATTATTTTAGTTTGATTAGATAAAATTTTTTTTATCAAATATTTTAATAATTTTACTATGAGATTAAGATTTATAATATTTAATATTTTTTTCAAACACAAATTTTATGATGCTCACATAAAACTTATATTTTTAGTTTTTATAATTAATTTAATTAAAATATACTAATT
>JAOTQJ010000001.1:25093205-25104360 GCA_025642045.1 Solanum sejunctum | reverse complement strand
TATATCTTAAATATTTAATTTAATATTATTTATAAATATATCTACTTGTTTAATATAAATTTTTAATTTAGACAATTAACTTTTATTTTTAAAATTTAATATAAACTTGTAATTACACTCGCGCAATCAAACAACATGCTTGTAATTACACTCTGACAAACAAATATGATAATCAAGGTATAGTAATTACTATCATAATAATCATACCAATTTTAAGTAGCAGGTGACTTTCGAAATAAACCGTCGATTAAAGAATTAAAGCATATGTATATGTGTGGTGGTATTGGTGAATTGAAGATTGGAGAATATTGTGTCACATGAAGGAACTAAGTAAATGGCCCTCTTGCAAACATTTAAGTTGTTTTTATGTAGTCAAATTCAGATGATGGAATTGAAGTGGAACTTTTTCATCTTCCTAATCTCTCGAAATTTCTTGTCAAACACTTCATCTTTTTGTCTTTTTAAGTCTTAGAGAAGATATATGCTGCAATCTTGAAGATGCCTTCACCACAAACTTTAGCTTTTAAACATATAAAGTTAAGTCAATTTATTTCACAGTTGGAATATTGAAGTTCCCACTAATTCATTCAAAGCATAACTAGTCTCACACTTAATTATGAGTTCTTTTCGAAAATAAAATAGAAATATATATGCAGTCTCTATTATATCTCTTTGTCATATGTATCTTAATAGCAGATTGGTTACACATATAATATCCAAATTCGAATAGGAGTAATTGGATGTGGTACAAATTAAATAATGGAAAAAGAAGCACATCTTGAGAATTAGAGAAAATGTTACACTTCAGACCATGAACAAATAGAAAGTGAAGAATGGTACCCTAAAGGAATTTGCCTTTCCAATATCTTTAGGATAGGAAGAAAAAGTTATTGTGTTAATGAAGGCATGCCACTTTATCTTTATATAAACTAATTATGATTATTTAATACGTTCAATTTTTTTTAAAAAAATAATCTACTCTGATAATTGGTAAAATAATATAAGTCGATGTAAACATTGATACAGTGACGAGAATATCAATATTGGAGGACAAGATGAACACTGTTTGTACTCCTTACTTGATACCCCACAATAACCAATTTGATAAGAAAAAGGAAATAATTTGAATACCTTTTGGCCATATTTTTTTATCCTTCTGTTCCATTTTACGTGACATTATTTTGTTTTTTAGTTCATTTAAAAAAGAATATTTTTTTACTTTAATAAAAAATAATTTAACTTGAATTTTTCTCTTTAATCTTAATGAGATGATTTTCAATCACATAAATTTGTAAGAATTGAAGGAAGTAATAATTAGCAACCATGTACATTTTTCACCCTAGTACATTATTGGCATAGCTTATAGGGACTATGTCTCCCACAAACTAATTTTGAAAACTTTTTGGCCGTGTTTTTTAACGGTTAGTAGCCATGTACGGTTTTCACCCTAGTACATTATTGGCATATAGCTTTATAGTGACTATGTCACCCAATAATACCAACAATAAAAACAAAGGTTTTTCTCACCGTGAAACAAGGAGTAATTTGTATTACAAAATATGATTTTTTTTTTGTTGGCATTCTCATCAAACAGGTCACTAGGAAAACATATGGTGGGAAACTAATCTCATTGAAATATTAAGAAACTTTTGTAATGTGAAAATATTTATATTTTTTCTTTTTCTAACTGATTCAATCAAAATAGTACATTTTTTTTAGTAGTATGTGTACTGAATACTGATGGCATATATCTTGGCAGTGTTGAGACTTAAAGTTGGAGTTGGTACTGCTTTTAGATATTGAGATATTTTGGTAAGATAAAACTATTGAGACATAAAGTTTCACATTGATTGTTAATGGGATGGGTGATCTCCTTATAAGGTTTAGGCAATCCTCCTCCATTTGAGCTAGCTTTTGGGTGTAAGTTAGGCCTAAGACCTTCTTCAATATGGTATCAGAGTAGCGTCCATCTCATCCAATGTTGGGCCTCCGAAAAAATTGTCCACGCACCAGATGCTAAGCACTGGGCGTGAGGGGGTGTTGAGACACAAAGTTCCACATTGGTGGTTAATGGGATGAGTGGTCTCCTAAGCACTGGGCGTGAGGGGTGTTGAGACACAAAGTTCCACATTGGTGGTTAATGGGATGGGTGGTCTCCTTGTAAGGTTTAGGCAATCCTCTTTGGTTTGAGCTAGCTTTTGAGGTGTGAGTTAGGCCTAAAACCTTCTTCGACAGAAGTTAGTTTAATTCTAATTGCACAACTTTGTAGAGCATCATATTAGAATTAACTAATTAGCAAAATAAATACTTTGGAGGTAGAAATTAGCATGTGTGCCTGCTTGATACACGTACAATAATAATTAATATGTACCTTCTTAGGGTTATTATGCAAAGTATTTGTTGGAAGCAATAAAGCCACTATTATACAAATCGAAGTAAGGCAAACAAATTTTAATTAAATGAGCTGAATTTTTTGGCTAATGAAGGAGATTGACATGAAGAAGATGTGTTAATCTAGGACGATTCTGTCACAATCTAAGTCCATAACACATATTTTCCACTTGGCACAACATATCTCACAGATTTATCCCATGGTCTACTCCATGATTGCGCGCCCAAATGTGCACTCACCATGTAAACTTATGTCATAACTTATAAGATCTTTCATTTTTTTCTCTATAGGTATCATTTGCACCTCTTGTCGACCTAAAAATCTGTCAGTCGTTCTCTAGGATCCACTCTCGTCAGTCCAGCCTCTATCTTAGGTGTCACAGAGACTTCAATCACGTAAATTACGAAAGATCCTTAGAAAATTTACTTTTTTCCAGTGGGCCAACAAAAAAGTGATCACTCTGCAGTACACAGTACATACTTGTCTATGATGTATAAAATCCACTACTTGATCATTCAATTGTCCTGCAGGCTTATATCATATCATAAAAAAGTTGAATGTTTTGACACCACATAGGGCAATATTACTCAACCAAAGGGACAAAGGAAAACAGATGAAATTAAAAGCCACATATATATAGGTTGATAATCTTATATAATCTCTATAAGCTAGCTGCTCAAATCATATGTTACAAGAAGATTCTCTTGGAGTACAGCTGTAACTTTTATTTTTTAAAATTGGGGATACGGATAGGGTGAAGAATCGATATATCACCAGCAAAGTGAAAGTTCAGATAGATAGCCGAGTTCTTAAACTAGAGTTCAAAAGCATATAGCAGTACAAATATAAATAAAAGTTGATATGCAGTTGTAATTATGAGGTTGTGTGTCGAAGCCAATGGACAAAGGCATCAAGAGTATTTTTGTCTGCTCTGTAACGTTTCTGAGTGAATTCAAGAAACAGTGGCCATGTGAAATCAGGGAACTTCCTTGGTGGATTCCTAGTAATCAACTCTTTTGGTGGCCTTACTATCTTGTCCTTCTTTGGACATAGGAAAAATGCCAATGACTTCCTTGTTCTTCTGCAGTTTACAACTGCTCTGTGCAAGCAACTCTTGTATGTTCCATTTGACATTACCTGATAATTATTTCACATTCCAAATAAGCCACTTCATTACATCACACATTAACACATGATGTATAGTTAATATATATAACCATGTTTTGTTAGCATCAAATATATAGTGGTGTGGGGGGGTCACATTCCCACGCCTTTGTCTCTCATGTTGTTCTTTTGGGACCATAAATATGTACTTTCATGTTTGTTTTGTCAATGAGTTAGCATTTGTAATGTTGTGTGGTTGTGAAACGAATAATATGATCCTTCCTATCCACTTCTATTCTAAACTGTAATTTTCATACTACCAGGTCACCTAAAACATAATTTTATGTGACTATTAACTTATTGAGGTTTGCAACCCACATCTATGATATACTATAAACAAAAAATATTTTGTAATGTAGGTTTTTGGCGAATGATGAACCCCTTGCACTCCTAGCTTCACCCCTTGCTACAACAGGTTAAAATATGTACAAAAGTGAAACAGAGAAGGGCCTAAAATGTCCTTGAACTATTAGAAATGGTACAAAAATGTCTTTCATCTACTTATTGGGCCTAAAATGTTCATGTCATTTACCTTTGAATGTAAAAATATCCTTCATTTATCTTTTTGGCTAACTTATACCCTTGAAACTAACTATGCTCTTTTTTTTCTTTCTCTTTTAAAAATATTTAAGAGTATTTATTTTCATTTTTGTACTTACCATGAATGTATCACCAATGTTGACCACAAAAGCATTAGTGTTTGGAGTAACAGAGTGCCATTTTTCATCCACAAAGACTTCAAGGCCACCAACATCATCTTGATGAAGGATGGTTAAGGAAGTAGGATCACAGTGAGGTCCTGTCCCTAGAGTCAAATCAGGCTTTTGGCAAATTGGGTAATAATTCAATCTCATTATTGAATCATTCTCTTCAAAAAAATCTCTGAAATAGGCTCTTCCCACTCCAAGACTCTCCCCTAGTAGCTCCATCACACTAAGGGAAAGCTTGCTCATTTCTTCACAGTATTTTTGGTACACATCCCTACAAGTTACATACATGTACTAGTAAGAAAAGACTAGATAAAAGTTGAAGGAAGTGCGTATTTACTACTTTAACCCGACATGGAAATGTGACACATCAATAATTTTAACCTTTTGTCCTATCCCCCACACTTAGTTTGTATCTAAGGAAACTTTATATTATGTCTCATAAATTAGCACCATGAAATTTCATCATAGTTTAAATATTTATCTTCAAATATCTATTTTTTATGAAGTTTGATCAAATTTTTGATATTTATCTTTAAAATCTACTCCAGATCAGTTTTTGTGACGAAATAAATTTTTTCGTATCAAACCACACTCATGACATGACATGCATAGTGTTTAGTGTTCTACTAAAAGCTAATTCTTTGAAATATTGCTAGTGTGTTCTAACAATTATGCTCATTTATAAAGTAAAACTTATAGAATAATAATGCACATCACATAAAAGCATTTTGGCTAATAGAGAACCAAATTATCTTACCCAAAATGAGTGTACTCTTGGCCCATGACATTCAAGATGTAACTTTGGACTATATTATCTGAATGGGGGAACTCAGCAGAATATCTAAAAGAAAGTGTTTCTTTCCAAGGAAGTTTGCAAGAGAATCTACTAGTAAAACTACTAGCATAACCACAATAATCACCAACTTTTCTCTTGGCTCTTTCCTTCTCCACAAGAGATTTTCCAAAGAAGAAATCCATATTCTTGTGAGCTTCATTGATAAGCTTTGAGTCGATGCCATGGTTAACGACAAGGAAGAAGCCATGCTTTCGACATGCCTCATTGACAAGGCGAGTGGCATTGGAGACCGCGAGGGGGTCACCAGAGAGATAGTCATTCAAGTCTATTGGAGGAACATGTAATAGTGGTGGTGGCTGGGGGCATGGCTTTTCATCATCTGGCCATATAAATTTTTGAGGAATGTTTGAATTGTTTTTAAGGAAATCAAAGACAAGAGATGTTTCTTGATCAATTTGTGATTTATCATGCATTGTTGTTATTGTTGTTGTTGTTGCATATGATGATGAAATCATTGGAAGAGTGTTTGTTAAAATGCACTTTTTCTTGATAGACCATGTTGTTACAACTATATATATAGGGGAAGGGGCTAGAACAAGAATTAGAGGTATATGTGTACTCATTAGGATGTCAAATGGACGGGGTTGGATTGAATTTGGCTAATCAAAATAGACACGAGTTAATAAATAAATAGATCTCCCGTTTGATCATACATTTTGAAGTTCATGAAATTAGAAATTTAAAAATTTTTTAAATCATATTTAGACATGTATTTTACTTGAAAAAAATTTAAACTCATATGAGTGAGTGAAATTTCTCCCAATTGAGACTAGAAAATATTGTGAAGACAAACTTAAATGGGTTGGAGATTATATTTTTATTGACTAATTTTATTATATGGAATACTTATGAGGTAAAGAATTGGTATAAGGTCAACCTTAAAAGGTAACTAAAGATAGTTACTAGTAGTAACAAATAAAATTAGTAATCTTAAATGGGTTGGAGGTTATATTTTTATTATTGACTAATTTTATTATCTGGAATATTATGAGGTAAAGAATCGTTATTAAGTCAACCTTAAAGGTAACTAAAGATAACTACTTGTATAGTAATAAATAAAATTAGTAATCTATATAAAATAAAATAAAAAAGACTAACGCACCTAATCTTCTACAACATGTTAAATTGTACAAAAAATTATTTATGCTCATATTATTAGTGGATATATACAATAGAACTATGAAAAGCCTATCGAAGAATATGATGTAATAGGTGGAATCATTAATTTCTTTCTTAATTAGAGATCTGAACTTTGATATTTTATTATGACAAAATATCAGATAGAAAATACTATCTTCCTAATAAAATCCTACTCCATGTGACTTCGAATTTCAATATAAATATCAAACAACAAACAATACAACTGCAAAATAAACCCAATCCTGTCCAAAAACTTACTTTGTTTGATACATATAGATAAATAAATAGGTGATATATCATTTTCCTTGTAAGGGTAATTATATATACAGTTGGTCCTATTTAATTAAGTGTGAGGTGTTAGGTAAAAAAGACAAGTGAGTTTCATTGGAGAAGTCGCCAAAGTGAAAAGTTGGAATCTAAAAGTAAGTAACAATATTGCCACTGTTGCGTCGTTCTCACTAACTTTCATATATATTCTCTTCACTTTTTAAGATACCATTTCATGTATTTTGATCAATTAAATATGAAAAAAAATATTTTTTTCCATATGGTAGTTATTGCGACCAATATAGTATATCCTGTAAGTACTTTCATGAAAATGCCAATGGTCGTGATATATTTAGAGTTAATATCATATATCATCAGTTAATCATGAATTTTTTTCATAGAATGTCATGCGATATTCATTTGTAACTCTAAAGTTATTTAACTATATGTTCATTTTTTGGAAAGTCAATCTGTTTTGATTTTTAATTCAAAAGTCATTCAATCATCAATGTTTTACTATCAAAGTCACTCAACCTATTTAATTAATTTTTATTTTTAATCAATATTTTAAAATTTTAAAAATATGTCCATTTAAACCAGTTAATGACCTGTCTCACTTAATTTGCCCCCCTAAAAATATAATATGGTAGGACCTATATGATTTATATTCAAGATTTGATTTGAATCATAGGATCCATATTATAGTTTTAGCAGACGGGTTAAGTGAACAGATCATCAAATAATTTAAATGTATATGGATATATTTCTAATCTTTAAAATATAAATTAAAAATAAAACTTAATTAAATAGGTTGATTTTGAGAGTAAAAATATTACTAGTTGAGTGACTTTTGAGTGAAAAAATCAAAATTGAGTGATTTTTGGAGAAAAGAATTCATAATTAAGTAACTTTGAAACTAAAAAAAATTGACTTTTTGTAAAAAAAGAATCTATAATTGAGTGACATCGATATTAACTCACTACATTCACAGTGCAATTGTTTTTGTGTAAAAATTTTGTGCAACAAGCTAGAAGTTATTACTCCCTTTGTCTCATATTAACTGAATTTTTAAGATAATGCACACAGATTAAAAAATATATTTTAAGACAAAATTTTAATCAAATGTTCCACTACTACCCTTTTGTTTATTCTTAAGTCATTAATTAAAAAAGATTTAAAATATGAATAGTAAATTAATAATAGTAGTAGAAATTAAGGATGTCTCTTAGAATTCCAACATCCATTTATTCAACAAGCACACATTAATTTTTTGGGTTTACGTAAATTTTTAATTGCTCTATTTTTCTACTAATTGTTTGTACATGGAATCAAAATTTTCAAATGAAAATTTCAATACAACGTGTACTCCTCAAAATTTAATAATAAAAAAATTTCTACTTTAAAACTTTCAAAAGTTTAGAAAGAACTAAAATTCTAATATGTTGAAACTAAAAAAAATGAATTTTATAGAAATATAAACAACCCTTTATGGAAAATATAGACTCATAAAGATAATTAAATATAATCATAAATGACTTTGTAAAGAGTGTAAGTTTAATTTTTTTTAAAAAAAGTTTAATTTTATTAATGGGAAGGGTAATATTGGAAAAAATTTTAAACATTTATCTTGAAATTTGAATAATTTAAATAATTTGAACACTAAAAAAAATTCTGAAAATTTAGTTATATTGAGACGGAGGGAATAATTAATTAAGTTGATGAGTTAGTTAGAGTTCTTTGGAAAAACAAATGCTAATATACGCTCATCTTCTTATTTTAGGAAAGTAAAGTTCTTTTGGTTTGAAATTAGTTTGATAAGAAGTTGAATTTTATTTGGACGTATAGTTTATCTTTTTTTATGTTAGTTATTTTTTATAATATAAAAATTTCGTAAGCTATGAAAATTCTAAAATGTTGGCAATTCTTAAATAATTTAATTAATTGAGAAAATCATAAATCATAAATAAGATATCGGATTCTAACTTCTAAGATATTTCATTGGTAAATCTCATATCTTTGTTTTCCATTCATGAATAAGTGGTTACAAATTTGTCATCATCAACATACTTCAGTGCCTCAAAAGGCTCTCGCTCATTGCGGGGTGAGGGGGGTCAGATGTATGCAGCCTAACCCCAGCGGCTGTTTTCAGATGACCCATGAGGAACGTCGAAAGTTGCATTGACTAACTGCTACTTCACAAATAAAAGAAGCGCAAACAGTTTAAAGAGTCATTTTGCTTTATTCCATCATACTCCAAAGCCAAAAAATAATCAATCTTTAGCTCCATCCGAGATTAATGGAATGTATGTTAAACGTACACTGTTATATTTTAATTAATATTATATTTGATGGCAATATATTTCTAAAAAAAGCTGAAAACTATAACAAACTTCCAATTTAAATACACCAAAAAGTTACATTTTAATTAATTAAATATGTTAAATCATATATAACTACAACTAAAATCGGATTTTTTAAAAAATAAATGAGTAACTCACCTCTTTATTATTGATGTAGCTGCATTTCAAAAAGAAAATATGTGTTAGCTAGTCTAATTAACAACAAAAATGCCCAAAAGATGAAAAAAAATAACTAGAAAAAGAAACAAAAAGGAAAAAAAAGATTTAATAAAAAACCAAGAAGAGGAATTTTTTTTTTTTTAAAAAAAAAACTTACAATCCTCTTTCACTATCTGGGAGATTGATGAACTCAGAAAGAATATCTTCAATTCTGCATTGATAAAAATTAATTTTATTAATCCCTCTAGAAGCAAAAGTAATCAATTTTGACTTTAATTATTGTTGTTCTAAAAATTTATCAAAAAACATAAATTCAATAATTTGCATTACATTATTTTCTAATTTCTATATATATCGCTCGAACTCTAAAAAATATTACCTGATGATACTTTTAAAAAATTCGAGCAACATCAATTATATTTCTATAATAATTCTAAATTTTCTAAAACAACATTTCATCAAACTTTCATAAATTCAGCTTTTGAAACTTCTAATTTATTTGGAATTTCATCTTGTTGAGACACAAAGTCCCGGTGGTTAATGGGATGGGTGGACTCCTTATAAGGCTTAGGCAATCATTCTCCCTTTGAGCTAGCTTTTGGGGTGTGATTTAGGCCTAAGACCTTCTTCCACATAGTATCAGAGCAGGATCTGTCTCACCCAATGTTGGGTCCCCGAAAAAATTGTCCACGCACCAGATGCTAAGCAATGGGCGTGAGGGGGATGTTGAAACACAAAGTCCCACATTGGTGGTTAATGGGATGTGTGGACTCCTTATAAGGCTTAAGCAATCCTCATTCCTTTGAACTAGTTTTTGGGGTGTGAGTTAGGCCTAAGGCTTTTTTCAACAACTTCTACAAAAAATTGAATTTATATTTATGATGGGAATTAAAAAAAGAATTTTATTACCTTCTTTTACGTGAATAATGTGTGAGACGACCAGAAGGAGAGAACATAATTATTGCAACATCCACATTACATAAAACAGATAATTCATAAACTTTTTTGAGAATTCCATTTCTTCTTTTGCTAAATGTGACTTGTCTATTGGTCAAATTCTCAATCTTCAACAATGGCAACTTACTTCTTCCCATAGTTTTTTTCTTTCTATAATTTAGAAAGATATATATAAAAAAAATATGTATGTGAATGTAATTATATATAATCAATTAAAAAATGGAAGTTCCATTTTTCATATTGATATGATCTAGCAACATAACTTGAATGTATTTCACATTCATATTGTTGCTAGAAACGATCTGTTTCATTCCATTAAGAATATAATATAATGTCGACGAATACAAACGTATACATGATCAATGGAATATAAAGAAAAATATCAAGGAAGATATTAGGGATGGAGAATTATGAACTTTGATGAGATTTTACATTTGTGTTTTTTTTTTTTTTTTTAGGGTAATGAAAATATTGATTTCCATGGTTTTAAAAGAGGAAGAATAGAAGGAGAAAAATTGAGAAGCTGAAAATGTTAGTGGTGGGAATAATTGATTTTGTCCTAAAAGAAAGGGGAAGTTAGGGTTAATGGAATAAAATTTACTTGAATTTCAAAATATTTAAGGGCAACTTATTTGAATTCAATGTGGGATAAATATTAAAGATTTTAGTAAAAATTTATATCGAAACAAAAAATACACATCTATATGCACAATAAAGATAGTACAATATATCTTGGCCGATTTACGCATATTTAAGTTATATATACTAATCGTGTGCATTTATTAGAAAAGGATATTAGGTTTTAAATCAATTTTAAAGTTAGCTCAAAAAGTTAAATTTTTTGAAGATCATACGAAGAGATTAAATGATCAAAACCCCAACATTTGTGGGATGCATCACCCTCTTCCGTGAACCTTATAACCGAATATTTAGAGTGTAAATAATAAAAGATGGGATATCAATATTGGGTAATCTATGAATGAGCTAGCTCTAAAACTATGATAAGAAATGGACTCTAAATTTAATTTAATTGCAAAAGTTAGTTCAAGATGTGATGATTGTCCAAGATCATATAAAAAGATAAATATTTCGAATTCCGATAAATGTGGAACTCAATGGACCTCCCCCCCCCCCCCCAAAATTCCCCGGG
>JAOTQJ010000001.1:25045921-25076278 GCA_025642045.1 Solanum sejunctum | reverse complement strand
CATATCATTGGGGCAGACGATGTCAGGGTGGACTTCCACAAGATTGAGGCCGTGAAGAATTGGCCTAGAAAGGGTAAAAATTGGGTGTCAACAATACCATATGAAGGAATCTAAGATATCAACCAATTTTTTTAAGGAAGTAGGTGGAGGGGAAAAAGAGCAAACACTTGAAACATAAAAAGATAAAATAGCTATAATTTGCTATATTATAATTTATAGCTATATATTACAGGAGAGATGCGAGCGAGATTGAGAGCGGAGAGAGAGAGACAAGTGAGAAAGGGCAGAGAGTGGATAGAGGCGAATTGTATATGTATATTTGTCAAATTATATGTGTATGTCTGCCAAATAATTATATGTGTATAACTAATATACATATGTATTTATATATCTGGCAAGCGAGATTGGAGGGAGGAGGGAGAAGAGAGGTGAGCAAGAGAGAGCAAAGAGTGGATAGAGGTGAATTGTATATATCTATCTATCGAATTGAATATGCTTATCTGTCAAATAATTGTATATATATGCAACTGACGTACACATATATTTCTATATCTAACAAGAAATTGAAGAAAGAAGAGAGAGGTGAAAAAGAGGAAGAGAAAAGAGAAAAAATAACAATAAAATCTTAACGATAACTATAAATTGTAAATTTTTTAAATTATAATAATATTATATGAATTCATACCATATGTTTACATGATTACGTAATTTATCCATAACAAAATTAAACTCTTACTCACCAAAATTAATTCCATGGACTCTTTTAGTACATGTTCTTCTCACTATTGGTTGGCTCAAATTAATTAGACATGTGATGGGTGGGAATAGTCAGTCACTATCTATACTATGTACAACAATTTCATTAATTGGTGTAGTTGTAATATTTCTTAAAATTTGTACCTTGTTAGTAATGGATGGTGGCTATTCATCCCCACCTTCAAAATATTCTCTAACTTATCTTTGTACTTTTTTTTCTTTTTTCATTTTAAACCTATATATGTTACTTCTCTTTCTACAAATTAATCTTTCTTAGATTTTATGAGTTCTTAAAAAAAAAAAAAAAGCACAACCTTATATAGCAACGATGTTAGGAATTTTACTAATTAAGGATACTTAAGGTTTAATTAATATAATGAAAAGTAATTTTTAACTTATGTATGCAATATTATTTTATGTATGATCTTGCCAAACTAATGTACATGTTCAACTGAACAAATGTAAATGGATATAAACATACTTTCATAAACTCTTAAACGTAGATGCATAACATTATGCTAGGTGATTTGAAGAAACCGCGCATGTTTGCTAGCAATATGAAGTGTGATGGTATAAAAAATATTTATTATCATCTATGTATAAATATTAAACTCGATAATTTTATAAATGATGCTAGTTAAATTGACCTTTCAAAAAAATGAAATTGCAATATGATAAATAGTTCTCTTAAAAGATAGAGCACATACCCATTGATTATGATTCCTTAATTGATTGAAATTATTGGTAATTAACTAACCACCATAGCCTAGGAATTCCTAAATACATCCTACTACAAGACAAGTTCTTCATTAACAACCCTTTGCTGTCACTAGGCAATAAATAGAACAAGCTAGGTTTCTTATATTTTTAGATAATTAGGAACTCTTTGGCAACTTGCATGAAATTCTAAATAAATTAAATATCCCATTGTCAATAACTTATTAATTAGTCCTCAAAAGGAATTATGGTTACTAAATTAGCCCATGCATTTTTTTAAAAAAATAATATCCTTGACAAATTAATATTTGATGTAAGCCTTTGTCTCTCAAGAGTTAATAAGATGGTCCAAAATATTAGTTGGATGCTACTATCAAACTTTGTTATGTCTTCACACAAATTATCAGAAACTATCTGAAACTTGGTCCTTTTGAATTCATTGAACTTAATTTTCTTGGACCACTTATTTCACTTTTTCATCATTATTTTGAAATTGAAAGGTGGTTCTTTTTAATTAAATCATCTCGTCATGAAATAAATTACTATTGGTTTGTGACCAGGTTGCTTTACCCTAAAAGAGAAGGTAACAAAGTTCCTTCCAACTTCAAGAAAAGACTTTTTTTAGGAAACAATAGAGCAATTTTATTGTATTTTATATAAAAGAATGAAGCAAAAGAAGAATTATTAGGTTACCATTTTCTTGCAACAAGATGTCCAAGATTGAGCCTTTCTCTCAGCTTCCACATTTATAAGGAAGAAGGGAAATTTTGCAGTACACTGTTTTACTTTATTGCTAACCCCACCTTGTTTCCCTATTCATTACTGATCATAACATAACATCTCTTTCATAGAATTAGGCTAGTTAGGAAGGAAAAGAAAATGGGGAGAGGGAGAGTGGAACTAAAGAGAATAGAGAACAAAATCAACCGTCAAGTGACATTTTCTAAGAGGAGGAATGGTTTGTTGAAGAAAGCTTATGAACTATCAGTGCTTTGTGATGCTGAAGTTGCTCTCATCATCTTCTCTGGTCGTGGAAAGCTCTATGAGTTTGGTAGTGCAGGGTACACACACACACACATATATATATAGACTAACTTTTTTACTTTGTGTGGGCTCTTAATAGCTAATTCTTGTTATGGGGTTCTTCTAAATCATAAAAAGATTACAACTTTATGTTATGGGGTTACGTTCATCATATATATTACTAAGCTTTTTTTCACACATGGAAAGTATGTCAAGTCTACTTTGTGGTGTGAGCTCTTAATTAATTGTTGATTCTTGATATGGGGTTCTTCTAAATCACACAAAGATTACAACTTTATGGGTTTTTTTTTCATATGGGGTTCATTATGTGTGTGTATATATAAAGAAGGATAAACATACACAGAGAGAAAGATAGAGTGAGGTCAGTTGTTTTTTGTTTATGTATGAGAGTGGGTTTTTAAGTCTCTAATTCTAATTACTCTAAAAAAAAATATTTTTATTCTTTTAGGGGGGAAGAAATAGACTTTGCTAAATTGGTATGGACTTCTGCAGCACTTTACAGAAGCACCAACTTATGTTGTTTGTTAGGTGGAGTTTTCAGATTTGGATCTCTCTTGAGTTTTCTTTCTTCTCTTAGTTTAATGTTTGATCAAAATTTGATGAAATGAGAAGGGGCTTTGTGTTTTACCAATGGGAAATTGACACGTTTCAATGGTTTTTTGAGCTTTCTAATCTACAAATGCAAAAAGATCAGAGTAAGGACTGACCAGGTCCAGAAACTTCTTCCTCTTCCAACCCTTTTGGACAAATGTGTAAGATCTAGGGTTTCTCTCCATTTTGTTCCTACTATTCCCTTTCATCTTTTTCTTTAATGCTTTTGGAGTTTCTTGGAGCACTTCTTAGTCCAATGGTTCTAAAACATCATGAAGTTCCAAACTTTGTCTTCTTTATACCTTTTCATCCTTAAATCTTGAGGTCCTTTCACTGAATTCTACCAAAACTCATACATTTTCATCTTTTGTTACCAAATCCTTTGTGTAAAAGAGGGTATTGTACTGCACTGCACATCAAAAAAGTATTGGCATATGCCTGTGAAAAGGGAATTTTTTCATATATGAGATTTTTTGCATTTATCAGTTTTGCAGGTAAGTATATGATTTGATTGCAACTTCCCATATATGTATAAGAGAAAGGAGTTTTCTTTATCAGTTCCCAAACCCCAAGAACTGATTAAGATCTCTTTTTTCTTCCCATTTTGGTGAAACTTATTACTGATGAGCCTTAGTAGATTCTTGAGTTTTTCAATATGTATTAGAAATTTTGCTTCCAGCTCATGTTCTTTAATGTGAACTAGTGCGTAGCTGTGAAAATGAGTACTTTTATTTCTATAACACTGTGCAGGTTCAAAAAATTTTTTCATCCCTTTGTTCATGCTTTTTTTTCCTCTTCAGGTTTTCTTTGCTAGTGTTATATATGTACATACTTTCTTTTTCATATACTTTTTTTTTTGACATCATTTCTTTGTTCTTGTTTTGTTGAAGAATGATTGTATTAAAGAAAAATTGCTCCTTTGTTTTTGGTAATACCTCTGACTTTTTGACTCATTCAAATCATCTAGGGGTAAGAGCATAATGTTAAAGAGGACTTATCTTTTGCAGATTTTTTGTTATCTTTCAAGAAAATAACAAGAAAAGATGTAGTGGCCAATTACAAAATTCTTGTCTTCTTAATCAGATTTTTACTACCACATGTAGCACTTTTGTTTTGCATTAGGGTTTTGTATGGAGAAATGTGATCTTTGTTATTATAGACCAGAAAGAAATATTAATTAGTGATTTTGAATTCTTGAATTGTACTCGTATTATTTTTTTGTCTTTACATGCTTGAAATCAAAAGGGAAGGTTGGAAGAAGGAAAAGTTATGAGCCCTTTCACTTTAATTTCTCCGTACTAATATGGGATAAAAAGAGTAATTAAAAAATCTCTAGAGTCCTTAATCAATGTCTAAATGGTTTTGTGTATGTTTCTACTTATCCTTAAGGAATTGCCCAAATGAATTTACCACTTTTATTTGGTTTAGTCTTTTTTTCACTTTCCAAATATGGAAGTTTGGAAGAAGGTAAAAGACAACCTCTTGCTATACTAGTGGACAATTACATGCAATGATGCAAATGAATAGAAATGAGAAGACTTTTGCTATTTTATTCTTTGTACACTCTTTCAGCTTTTGCCTTTATTGCTTTTTAATTTTATTACATGACTCGTTTTTAGCCCATCGTATATTATATAGCTTTCTTTTTTTGGATTTGGGATGGAATGAATGGTTAAGCCTTCTTTTTTTTATGGTTAGGTGTGTGAATATTTTTTTTGTTATTTGATGATAGTACGATTCAAATTAGAATTTTTTTATGCTCTGATACCATATTAATGTTTATAAACTATTCGATCTCAAACTTAACCATTAAACATAATAGGAGTAGCTTAAACATAGTGAAAATTAAACTTGGTATGGGCTTCATTTCCATACACATGCATTGTTCATAGTACTCACTATATTTCAATTTATTTGTTTTATTATTTTTTAATCTAATTAAAAATGAATCTTTCTTTTTAAGTAACTCTTTAATTTAATTTTTCATATGACTTTAAGATTACAAAATTAAAGAACAGTTAGGTACATTTTGTATATTCTTAGTTTATGACCATAAAGTTAAAAATCTTCTCTATTATTTTAAATTTCATGTTAAGTCAAAGCCAAAATTACAGAACAATTAGGTACATTCTGTATATTTTTAGTTTATGACCATAATGTTAAAAATCTTCTTTATTATTTTAAATTTCATGTTAAGTCAAAGCCAAACAAGTAAATTAAATGAGAGTGTAATAAGTTTATGAGCACCAAAAATTCAATTTTTTTTGTGAAGCACAAAGGAACCCCCTTGTATGACCTTTGTGCAAAATCATGTTGTACACATAATTGTATGTTGTTGTCTTTCCATGTTTTATGTAATTCTATCTGTCTTTTGAGGTTCTTACACACAAAAAAGAATTATTTATCATCCTAAATCAGTAGAGCATTTGTCTAATTAATTATATTCTCTCTTCTTAAACGTCTCACTTAATTCATTGCAATAATAAGAACAAGATTTGTAAAGAAAAGTAAATTTTTGAATGTTGTGTTTGTTTTGTTGGCAGAATCACTAAAACCCTTGAGAGATACCAACGTTGTTGCCTTAATCCTCAAGACAACTATGGTGAAAGAGAAACACAGGTTTGTAACTTCTTATTCTTTTACATGTTTTTGTTTTTGATGAATAAAAGATATTAACTTAGTAATATGCTTCAGTACAAGATAGTTGCGGATACGGGGGAGGGGGGATTACAAAAGTTTTTAACATTTTGCACTTCCCTACTGCTAGAGCTACGACCTAACTCACACCCCAAAAGCTAGTTCAAAGGGAGGAAGATTGCCTAAACTTTATAAAGAGACCACCCATCTCATTAACCACTAATGTGGGACTTTGTGTCTCAACACCCCCTCATGCCCAATGCTTAGCATCTGGTGCGTGGACAACATTGGGTGAGATGGGCTCTGCTCTGATACCATGTTGAAGAAGGTCTTAGGCCTAACTCACACCCCAAAAGCTGGCTCAAAGGGAGGAGGATTGCCTAAAGCTTATAAGGAGATCACTCATTCCATTAACCATCAATGTGGGACTTTGTGTCTCAACTAAGAAGCACTCATATCTGCTTTGAGCGGGTCCTGCACAAAAAGTGGCGGACATGGTAATGTAACCAGTCGTCCATCCTTGAGTTTTGCCCCCTCTTTAGCTAGAACATCCGCAACCCTATTGACTTGCCGAGGAACATGGTTAGGGGGGGGACTCCCCAGCTGTTGAAGTAGAGCCCTGCAATCAGCAATAATATTCTCATACTTGGTGCTTTTCGTTTTTATAGCAGATAGAATTGATAGGCAATCAATATTGATCTCTTCTTTACATGTTAATTATGTTTCCAAAAAATCAATCAATTGGCTAATTATTATTATTCACAGTTTTAGAGTTTTACCAACTTTAAGTTGTCATTAAGCATGCATAATTTGTTTTTCTGGTGGTTGTAAATTTAGAGCTGGTACCAAGAAGTCTCAAAATTGAAGGCCAAATTCGAAGCCCTTCAACGAACTCAAAGGTTAATTATGTCAATTGACAATATTATAATTTTGAGATATATATATGTGTGTTAAGTTTTTAAATATTTTTTAAAATTTGTTTGGTGATACATACGAAGGCATTTACTTGGTGAAGATCTTGGGGCACTAAGTGTGAAGGAGTTGCAAAATCTTGAAAAACAACTTGAAGGTGCACTTGCACAAGCTAGGCAAAGAAAGGTACTCTATTGTTTTTCAATTTTATTACGAGCTTCACGCAATTGATATTAGTTGGACGAGGCTTTTCTTTACCTCACAAAAAAAGATTATGAGGTCCACAAACTTTGATCTACCTCTTTTTGTGTGTGAAATAAAAAGGAATTTCAACAATTGTGCGAATGAAAAATTTAACTTTTGTCCGTAGGATAGGTATAAAGTTTACTTTTGGTACTACTTATGCATTGGTTGCTGCATTGTGTAGACACAGATAATGATGGAACAGATGGAGGAGCTTCGTAAAAAGGTAAGATATAATTGTCATTTTTGACTCTCACAATTATGAATTTGTTATAAAAGGTAAATGGATGACTAATTAAGAGTTGGAAGGGATTTGAATCGTAAGAAAATATGTTATAAAGAATAGTACACTAGAGGAGGGCTGTACAGTTCCTCTTTAGACAAAGGAGTTTTCCTTCCTTGTAATACATATCTGAATATTATTCGAGAGAACTCAGAAGCCTTCTTTCTTCTCCCTACTTTCTTCTTGTTCTTACTTTATACTTTCATAACACAAATATAGTTCACTTTCCTAAAATGCTGTGACAACCAAAGCTTTCAAATTTTGAATCCGCTAAATCTTTCTCATTTTCAATGAGCTTGTGAATTCCAAGTTGATAAGGTAGGTGACAAACAACAATTGATACTAGAAAAAAAAGAAAAAAGAACATTCTTAATTATCAACTTCGACATGATAATTGTTATGTTATATATCAGGAGCGTCATCTTGGTGATGTAAACAAGCAGCTGAAGATTAAGGTTTCTCTAGGACTATCAACGGTACTCATTCAACTTGAACACAGTACTATGCTGTTGAAACTTTTCAAAAATATTAACAATGTGATGATATTTTTGGAGAATCCTAACAACATTAGATCTATGTACATATTGGTTTTGAATAGTTTGTTTTTTGTATGTTTGCAGTTGGAATCTGAAGGACAAGATGGACTGAGAGGTCTTCCTTTTCCATGGAGTTGTAATGCATCAGCAGAAGCTGGAAGTAGCACCTTTCATGTTCACCATTCTCAATTAAATCACATGGATTGTGATCAACCTGATCCAGTTCTTCAAATAGGGTATTCCTACATCTCCACCTTCTTCGTTTAGAGCATGAGACACGCGCTAAACGAATTATATTGATATTTAAGTGCAGAAAAATAGACGGACATACCTAAATTTTGAACATTAACATTTGATTCCTCATGATGAAATTTCTCGATCATAAATAAATTATATTACCTATCTAGAAAAAAAATGTGGTAGTAATATTGTGAAGTTTCTTTTCTTTCTAGCCTAAATATTGAGTTGATCTTATCCAATTGAGCCTTTAATTTGCATGATCTTCTACCTTCAGGTATCATCAGTATATGGCAGCAGATGGAGCCTCAGGGTCAAGGAGCATGGCTATTGAGAGCAACATCATCCATGGCTGGGGTCTTTGATTTCTAATTCTACATCTGGATAAAGTACAAGTTTTTTTTTTCTATAAGTTTTTCAGACTAAAAACTAAGGGACATATTTATGATTTGAAATGTTTGTTATATAGTAATGTATAATCTTGGTACCACACTCCTGTTTTTTAACTTGATAAGCTTTTTCCATTTCCATGAAATTCTATGGTATGCATGCAATATTTTTTTTCTATTTTGTTAAGATAAATTATTTCTGATATATTCACAATTTAAGTAAAACATATATAAATTGATGTTAAAAGAAGCCAAGTAGGGTAACCAAAATAAAGGATCAAAGTGGAGGAAAGATCATGTAATAATACACGCAAGACTAAAATACTAAGAGAGTGATAAAAAAAACAAAAATAAAAGCAAAAGCAATCTTTTCATTTGTTTATTTGATGACTGGCAAAAAGTCAAATATACCCTATGCTATTGGAAATAGATTTAAAATATTCTTTTTATATTTTGATCCAAATATATCTATGTAATTATAGTTTAGGTTCAATTGATACCCTCTGCTAAAATTATCATCTCCTACTTTTTCTAGTTATCTAGAAAAGTCTGAAAGACTCCGAAATTCTCTAGAATTCCTTGAAAATATGCGGATCTTGCAAGAAGACCCTGGGAGCTTCTAGAAGACTCTAGACTTGTGTAGGGAATTCTTGCCATGTAAAGTATTTAAGATATTTTGTTCGGAAGATTCTAGGAAAGTCTTCCCTTATAAATATCTAAGATATTTATGGTAGAACTTTCTAGGCCACTACTTGTAGCCATTGGATCAAAATGATCCTAATCGTCCATTTAGGGAAGGGGCAAGTATAAATACCCCTCTTAGGCTTCTCATTTGTCATCAAGAGAAATCAAGCAAGTAACTAAGACAATCAAGTCTTGTAAGCATTCAAGAGTTCTCTAATAAAAATATTCTCTTCTCTTAAGTTTCCTGGTTAAGCCTTAGTCTGTTTTTAAGTTCTTAGTGCACTAGTGTTATTATTGCATTATATGGTCGGCTCTGCCGCTTGAGTAATATATGGTCGGCTCTGCCGCATGAGTAATATATGGTCAGTTATACCGCCCGAATGATATATGGTCGGCACTGCTGCCTAAGTATTATTGTGCACTAAGGATTTATAAAATCAAAGGTCAATCAGCGTCAAATAGTTGGTGTAGTGTGTGTAGTACATTCTAGGTTCTCTATAGTGGGTGCGCTGGGCTCGTCGAAGCTTCGAACACTCTCTAATTATATTTTACACTAGATAATTTATAAATATATAATTCATTCATAATTTTAAATACTCGATTCACTTTACAAACTTAATTGTCATTTGCAATTCATTCACTTTATGGACCATACATTTAGAAGAAGAATCTGCAGGAGTCCACCTCTTCTCTCTTGAGTTGCATCACTAGGTTTGATATTCCCTCCATGAGGGACGAGCTTGAGTCATTTATTAGTATATTTAACTTAAATTTCATAAAATAAGATATATGTTTTGCGAAAAGAGATACCGAGTATCTTAAAATTGCTTTGGTCTTGATTGTCCTTTTAATTTTAAGTTAAATCAAAGTTCATTTTTACCTTTCTACATCTTAAATATTTTAAAGAAACTCTCCATTCGTCTATTGTCCAATATGCTTTGGACGCTTATTAATTCCTCCTACTTGCTAGGTATAAGAATGTCACAGACATAAACCTTACCTTATTAAAAGTATGCTGCAATGAACCTTAATAACTACTCGAGTCTTAGTGATGTGGTTGGCCACTCATATTGTTGTTACTATACAATTGTTTTGTATTTACCACAAAAATAAGTAGATTGGAGTATTTACTTTAAAATAATTTTAGTACAAGTTGGTGTGGACATAACAAAATGAAAAAATTAAAATTAATTTTAAATAGCTTTCATTTTTTATCTAATATTAACTTCAATATGCATTTGTAAAGTGAAAGGCCAGGAAAGAATTAAATGAGTGGGTTTGTAAAGTGAATTTATTCAAAATTTTAGATGAGTTATTGTTTCTAAACTTACCATGTACTCGATCATTAAAAATAATGATAAATCAATATAAATTATACCCGAAGGAGTATATTTGAATCTAAAGTATATCTGAAAGGATATATTTGGATTTAAAAAAAAAACAAAGAATGATATACTTGAGAAATAATTACAGTGCATGACCTTTTCGCCAAAATAATTACCAAACAATGCTCATTTGATGTATAAACAGTGTATATTTCATATATGCTTAAACTATATTCAGTTTTTTATTGTAGCATGATGTAAATTTAGTATATAGCGTATGTATAAGCAATCAACATTGTATAATCAATGTATATTTTTCATGATTTTTGGTAAGTTATATTATCTAGTCATGTATTTTTTCTATTATTTTTGACTATTTTTTATATAAATAAAAAAGGACTGTCATTATTGTAAATTAATTAATTTATCGTATATATTTGAAATTATTCCTATATTTAAACTATTTCTAGAAGTATATGAGTATATTTGTTCCTTTGCCCGTTTAATGAAATAATTTATAATCCTATGCATATTTACACTTGTTTAAATCATAAATTTTAATTTTTTTAAAAATCTTTCGTGTTTCACTTGAATAGACAATCGCATAGAGTCAACCCTGCCACATAAATTAGGGAGGAGTGAGTAATATCAAATATGTTAGAATTAATAATTTAGAGATTACTTGCAATAATTATGTTTGTTGAATATTTAATTTGTTGTATTAAAAGTTAATATACATCAATAATTTAAAGTGTGTGTTCTTATTAATTCTTTTTAAAAAAAGTTATGGAAAAATTAAACTTTTGTCTCTTTGAAACAAATTTTTATATTCATGTACCCTTTAATTAATTATAATTAATACCCTCTAATTTGTCTACTATTAAAATTTGTGCGCTGATGTTATGCTGAGCTCAGCACCCACCTTATATAATATTGATAGCATATATATATAAACAGAGTATCACTGAGGATATCGATATGGTATTAATATACCGATAGAGCATCATATAGGATACTGATCAGATACGATATCAATATACTGACGGAGTATCAGAAAGAATGACAACAGACTTTTTTGTGATACCCTATCGATATCATATCTTAATTGCTTCTTATTTATTTCTAAAAAACATAGTTTAATTCGATATGATACTGAAAGGTATCAATATATTGATGGAGTATCGCAGAAAATTAAATTATCAATATACTGACGGAGTATCACAAGTAATATATTTCTACTAATTTAAAATTTAATAAATAAGATTATGACTTTAATAATTTTCTCTTAATTATTTTTTTAATTTATTTTTAAAAAAAGCGCAATCCTATATGATATCAATATAATGATGAATGAATTATCACATAGGATTAATTCATATCATTTATGCTGACATCATGCTAATAACACCGTGAGCGAAATAGAAAAAATAAAAGTGAAGTAAGAGGGTAAATAATTTAAATTATGAATTCATTAAAAATAAATAATTTGAGTTAAATCTAATTTGAGTAAATAATATCCCAATTAGATCTATTTACATAGTTTTCCCAAAAATTATTGTGTTGTTTACTATTATACCCATGACCACCTTCTGACTTTTATTTTATTTGAAAACTGTAGTTGATTTCAGACTATTTTGATGGAATTTAACAAATTAAATTATTACTCCTATGAAGCTATATATTCTCAAATAAATTTGTTTAGTAGGTTTTGACAATGAAACGGACCTTGACCAAAGTTGGATAATGAAAACCCACGAATCGAAGAGATTAGATTCCTAGTTCAGCGTTTGGCCAAAGATTCCAAATATTTCTTTTATTTAGAATTTACGCGAGGAGAATATTTTATTTGAAATTTATGAAAATGAATTTTTCAAAATTCTCAAAATTTGGATTTTTATATACTATCAGAGTATCACAGAGAATTTGGCTTATTCTATATGATATCGGTATGATATATATATATACCGCCAGAGGATTATTTCATAGTATTCATAGTGACGTTATGGGTGAAATGAAAAAGGAAAATGGAGTAAGAAGGTAAATAGTTTGGGACATAAGTCCATTATAAATAAATAGTTTGAATTAAATCCAAATAATTGTGTACTTTTCCCAATATTTTATTTAGATATGAATCCTTGTATATGTACTATTGAAAGGACACTTTTATTTACTTATTTAATTTAGATCATGTGATATTCCTTGGGAAGAATTTATTTATGTTTTCATGGTGGGTGAAACTGAATTTGGTCACACAAGCAGAATCTAGGATATTATGTGCGCAATCCTATTCTTACTCGGATAGATAGAGAGGCTATTTATTGTACAATTGCCCTATCTTTAAAGAGAACCATATTGATATTTCAGGCACACGCCAACATGGGGCTTGTTGCAGAGGAGATAGAAAAAGGCTCAACAAAGGGTATCTGATAATTGTTATGAATGTGGTGACACAGATTTTCATGTTGTTATTTGTTTTCCAAGTCCTGATATGCTCCTTGCAGAAGCAGAGCTGGACAGTAATACAATGCAGAAGGTAAATACACTAATTGTTGGAGAATCTTAGTAGTTGTTGACAACGTGAACTTTCACCTTGTTTACACTCAACTAATTGTTTGAAACATGCCTGATGCCTTACATACCTTAATTTCGTAGACAAGCCACTTCACTTTTTGCGTAGTGACCAATTTTTACTTGGTTGCAGACACACAACCCAAATCTAAGATTGTCCTTATGAACAAAGGCATCATGAGCTTTCAGGACCAATTAGCTGGAATACATAACGAGGTAAATGCAGCTTTACAAACAATAAGTCCAAGGCAAGTACACTATTCCTCTTATGTGTTTTACATCAGCAGGAAGACAATCAGATTCTCAACTAATGTTGATGATACATTCAATGACAAAGTTATTTAGTTTGATCAAAGAGATCTTTCTTTTTATATGTTTGGTTTTGATATTAAGAAATAATCTAGCTAACGAGGCAAAAACAAGACAGTCAATATTCATGATTTGTAAGATTTTCTTGACATACACAACCAACCAGAATATTGTTAAAGCAGCAAGCGGAAGAGCTCATTTACGAAGAGTATCAGTCGAACGAAATAAAATTAATACACATCCTTAGTAGAAGCCATCTCAGAATTGATCAAAAGTTCCATCAGCTGCGCCTAAGAGACATAAGCCTAATTAGTTAGCTTGCTCAAATGCACAATTATTTAACATGAAAGACTATTTCACAATTGATATTATATATATACCCCTTTAACTGCAGATAGGCAAGAAGATATTTCACCAATCAATTCTGTAAAGGACGCCTTATTCTGCACTCCGGTAGTCCTATAAACAATTCAGTCTCCACATCTGATTTTTCGCTTCCATCTGTACAAAGAGCTTCTCCTTCCTTCTCTTCACTTGGTTTTTCTCTCTGTTGAAGGCCACCAAACTAAAAACATAGGCACCAGATAAGTTAATTTTATACCTGACTATGAATTAGAGTCGAAGAGTTTGCTTAAACAAAGACAGACCCAGTGGAATCCCACAAGTAGGGTTTGGGGAGGGTAGAATGTACATAGACCTTACCACTACCTCATAGAAGTAGAGAGGTTGTTTCCTGTATAATACTAAGGTTGATCTAAGGAAATGAAAAATATACCTTTTCCCTCAGTTTTGCATTTTCAGCAGCAAGGATTTTCTCCTGGATTTGTAAGAAAGGAAGCATCAAACAAGAAGTAAAGCAACTGGAAATTCTTGGACAGACAGATTAACATTCAACAAAGTAAATCCTAGAGATAAGTTGTCAAGACTAGGCAATTCTAGTCAATGTGGCCTTACCTTTTCTTTTAGTCGCTCAACCTGTTCCTTAAAAACTTGAACCTGAAAAGAACAAGAAAAGATAAATGTCAAGTTCCCGAGACATCATAAAAAGAACAGATCATTTCATAGACTTTTAATCAAGCTAGGAAACCTTTCGTGCCCGGATGGTGCTGACACTCCGCTCCAACTGTTTTTCTATCTGTTGTACTTCTTGAAGGGTACAGGACTGAAGACCTTCTCCCAAGAATTTCCTGATGTGATTTCATTTGTATTAGAAGGATCTTTAAAAACATACTATGCAAGGGACAACGGAAACTAACCTTTTCAATGTTTCAAGAAGCTCTATCTTCTTCATTAAACTTGCTGCCTCATGCTGCATTTGTGTAAGCTACATTATGCCTTTATGAACAATCTTTCAAGAAACTACTAGTTGTTTTCTAATTCATCCTTACAGAGGAGACACAAAACCAAGAATCTACCTGCAGATGCTGTGCCCCAGCTTGGTTTTCAGGTTGGACTCTATCTTTAGTATGTCTCTTATAACGCTCTATTATCTCCTGCATGCTGCAAAATTCCCCAGTTACTCGTTGTCCCTTACTTTTGAACAGTAAAACCACGGGCAACTAGCAAAAGGAATTTTGAACAACTATTCTAGTAAGAACATAAGCAACTCTGGAACTCCTCAAGTAGTTGAGGGTTGGCTAAATGTTGAACAACACTCTTCATGTTAGTATGATGATAACTCACAAATCATGAATTAAAAATGAATGTTAGTGTATATTAATGTAGTTATGTAGTACTATAAATAAGTATAATCATAGAGATCTATTGTACAACCAAAGAAAATAAATATAGTGAAAGAACAATTGATTAGGAGGGATAGTATAGCAAATTTAAAGAGATTGAATAGTAGATTTATAGAGATAGAATAGCTAGTCTTTGGAAATAGGAATGACGAATCTTAAGGGATGTATAATCTTTATGCTCTCTATTTAATGAGAAAACTCACTTAAAGAGAGATTCAACAGAAATTTAACATGGTATTAAAGCTTTCTCTTGGCTGTCATGTTTCATAGAATCCATTTGTCCTTTCAATTTTTCTTTTTGAAATCTTGATTTTTGTTGACAGTTTATTGATAATCAGTCCTAAAGTACACCTAGAACTTTTGTTCTTGGTCTCTCTAGCTATTCTTTTTGAGTCTTTCTAGTTTCCATAGGTACTTAAAAGCATGAATTCGCATCACTTTGAATCCTTCCATGTTTATTTCACTGGAAAAGATTATCCCTCCTAGGAATTTCAATTTAAATTATTTGTTACCGAAAAAGAACGAAAGGGCATATATATAAAAGTGATCCTGCTCCTACTGATCCTACAAAGTTAGGTGAATAAAAGATTAAAGATGTTTGGGTGATGATATGGATCTTAGGGTCAATGGACCCTCTTATTGATCATAATTTCAGCTAGTATATGACAACTAAGGCCATGTCGGATTATTTACAAAAGGTTTACCATTAAGATAATAGCGCAAGTCACTTTCAACTGTGTATGAAATTGCTAATTACTCTCAAAGAGGTCTATCTTTTGCTTATACTTCTACAATTAATAAGGCTAAGATTTCGCATAAGCATTTAGGACATCAAAATTCTATTGTCTGGTCTCATTTTATCAAATTATAGTTTGTTTGAAAATAAAAATACACTTTCAACTATTTTCATTGATTGGTCTACTTGTAAATTAGGCAAAAGTAGAATTCTTCCTTTTTCTAATTTTAGTTGTCGTGCAACAAAGTGTTTTGATGTCATTTATAGTGATCTTCGAGACATTTCACCAATTGTTTCTTATGCTCATTTTGAATACTTTGTCACATTCACAGATGATTATAGTTGATTTACATGGGTATATTTTCTTCAATCTAAATTTGAGGCATTTTACATGTTCGAGACTTTTTTGGCTTACATCAAGACTCAACTTTCTACGTGCAACAGGTTATTACAATCTGATTCTGGTGGAGAACATATATCTTATGAATTCAAAATTTTTTTACTTGAGAAAGGAATTGTCTCACAGCCCTTGCTCATATACACTACAACAAAATGGAGGAAGAACTTTCTGCTCTTAAAGAAAATAACACATGAAATATTATTTCATGTCCTTCAAATGTCCATCCAACTAGGTATAAATTAGCCTATTCAAGTAAACTTCATTTTTATGGAACTCTTAATAGGTACAAAGTTTGATTAGTTACTATTGGTAATAGTAGTATGGTGTGGGATTTGAGGAGACATTTTCACTCCTAGCAAAAATAACTACTCTGTGAACCATTATTATCATTGTTGCTTCATAAAATTGGCATCCTTATCAAATGGATGTCAAAAATATTTTTCTCCGTAGCGATTTTAAAAAAGATATTTATATGAAACCTCCACATGATTTATTTTTATTACCAACATCAGATGTATGCAAGTTGAAGTGGTCTTTGTATGGATTAAGACAAGCTCCTAGAGATTGATTTGACAGATCTCGATCTACTTTACTATAGTTTTATCTTGAGTTGAACAGATAAGACTCATTTTTTTTTCTTCGACAAATATCTACAGGTTGTGTTCTTTTTGTGTATGTTGATGATTTTATAATCACGGGAACTGCTTCTTCATTAGTTACTAGTCTTTTTAATAGTAGCTTAAAGATTCTTTTTATATGAAAGATCTTGTTACTCTAACGTATGTCTTGGATTTAGACATTCATAATGGTGCTTTAGGTGTGTTTCTAAACCAACACAAACATATTTAAGCATTGATTTCTTTGGATGGTCTTTAAGATTCCTCCTCTATAGATACTTCACTATGTAACATCTCACAACTTTATTCCTAGGATCCAAATATTTTGTTGAAAGTATATAAGTTTGAATCGGGTGATTTCCTATTTATACCTATATGTTAAAGTTCAATTCTATATAAGGGAAGTATATTGGGAGTGGCTTAGGGTCATACGAGGCTTCTAGCACTTAGTCATGTTCAAAATCTTCCTACCAATTAAGTTTTTCGCATTAGTTTATGCTAGAGTCAAATTCAAATAATTATAACAGTCAGCACATAAAAGATTAGGAGACTATATTAAAGGTCTATGAGTCCTCTTTCCAAACGATAAAAAATTTGGCTAATTTGAAGATCGCAATAACAAATTATGATTGTTTTATTATAGACTACCAAAATAGAGTTTTTGGGGTTAGTTTCCATGACCCTGGCTTGTGGGTCATGAATGGGTCTACAAGCCCATCCTATTGACCTGTTGAGAGTTGGTTTTTGGGTCCAAATTCCTACAGATCCAACTACGGATAGTAGAATCTTGTACTGACTATAGTTTGAGCTCGTAGAAGGAGGTACAAGATCCTAAAATTCAATCAAGATTCTACAAATTGACTTTTATGGCCTGTAGATAAGAACCATAGATGGTCCCATAGATGACTTTTGAAGTATTTTAAAAGGGGTTATTTTAGTTTTTTTCACCCCTTTTAAGCCTAAACTTGATGGTTTCTCACCTAATTAAGCCCCTAAATATTACTATTCATTCTCATTATTCTAAAAAATATTCTCAAGTCTTAGAACGAGGTTTTAAGTGGAGTAAGGTTTGAGCATATTCTTCATGCTTTTCAAGATTCTAAATATTTCAAGTATGTAAGATTATTCATAGTGATGGACTAAGTTTGACCTGACGCCTTACAGTTCAATCAGTAAGAGTCTAACCTAGAATTTTAACCCAATCTTTCTTAAAGTTCAAATTTCTATTATCCTTTATTATTGAATTCAATCTCTATTGTTTGAACTCATGACTTTTATATTATTTTAGTTCTTGATTGTTGTTGATGCTTACTTATAATATAAATTCTATTTGATCAATTGGTGAAGGTTTTACATTGTTATATATTATGCATTATTTTTAGTTATAGTGAGATTGTTTTAAAGCTGAGATAGAATAAGAGTTTTACGCATTACTTTTATTTTGAGAAAAAGTTTGAGCCAGTCAAAGTAAAATTCAAAAATACTTAAGAATAGTATATTAAGAGTTTTACTCACAGGTAATGTATGAGCATTATGAATAGCATTGAGCATCAATATAGGCAAAAGTTCAGACAACTGAAAGTTTTATAAAATACGTTGCTAGCATAACTAGAATTCAAACGATTCCTCATTGCCTTTAAGAAGGCCCATTAGATGGATCCATAAGTTAAACTTTTTTTTTTCTATATCTTGACAAGGATGACTCTGACAACGTGGACAAAATATTGTATCATCACGAGGCTCATGGTGATGATTGTGAGTTAGAGAAACTACCAAAAAAGTATAATTATCTTATTTTAAAAGTTTGCTTCTATTGCATATTTTGCTGAGAAAACTTAAAAAGTTATTGCTATATGTTTGTAAATCATGCTAGTTGAGTCATGTTCGATCCTTTTATTCACTTATCTAATGCATTTCAACATTTTACATGTCGTGTATTCTATGTAATGACATTTTTCGACTCCACATCGTCTAATGATGCAAACATGTGCTAGAGAGATCATCAACATGTGCTTAACTGAGGATCACTTTTTGTTAGCTCTTGACGAAACCTCTTTGTTTTTAAAGGAGCTCCTTTACAATTTTTGTTTTTCATTAGTAGTAATTTTTTGAGGTAGTCATGGGCATGTCCCAACACCTATTCTAATTAGTAAAGGCTTTACAAAGTGGAGCCAGTTCAATTTTTCTTTTAGAATTTGAAATATTATTTTTTATTTTATTCAAAATATTTTCATACAGGCGCATGAGTTTACTTAAGTACTTTGAATGCTCATTTTTTTAAGCTTTCACATTGAGTTAGTCTCTCGTTTAGTAATCAGTCAGACAAAGAATACACAGTACAGCAATGATTTTCGAGTGTCGATCATGCCTAGAGTATAAACTCGAGGTATGACACATTAAAATTGAATATGAAGCATAGTCATGAGGAAAGCAATCTTCTTCCTTATCCAACTATATTTTAACAATTACTTGGGAGTCTAATTTACCTTACTATTACTCATCCTAATATCTCTTTCACGTTCAACAAGTTAGTTAATTTATGTAACATTCCCATCATCTCTATTTGATGGTTGTTTGTTGCATCATTCAATATCTTCTAGTGGTGGCTCTCTTATTCGTCTTAATGCTTTTAGTAATTCTGATTGAACGTGATGTCCTTATACTCATCGTTCAATCACTTTAGTTCATATTTTTTAGAGATTCATTGATATCTTGAAAGAGTAAGAACCAAGATTGTATGTCAAAATCTTCCATGTCTACTATTTGCTCCGGAGTTGTATGGCTTAGAAAAGTACTTGTTAAGATTGGATTTTCTTTATCTCATCCTATTCTTTACACAGACAATACAAGGCTATTCATATTGTTACTCATCTAGTTTATCATAAGAGGACTAAACGGCTCGAAGTTATAGATACATGATTCATTATTCATCCACAAGTGTCGAGTGATCTTCAAATTATTGATGCATGTGTAAAATTCATGGCACGATAACACCATTAATTTCTAATAAGTAAATTAATGCTTCTTGACCCACCAACATCAATTTAAGGGGTGATGTTAGCACGATGACAATTTATAAATCATGAATTAAAAGTGAATGATATTAATGTAATTATATAATGCTATAAATAAGTGTAATTATAGAGATTTATTGTAGAATTAAAGATAATAAATATAATGATAGAATAACAAATTCAAAGAGATAATATAGCATATTTAGAGGGATTTAATAGTAAATTTAGAGGGACTAAATAGTAGATTTATTGAGATAGAATAGTTGATCTTTAAGGATAGAAATGATGAATCTTTAAGAATATGTAATCTTTACACTCTTTATTTAATGGAATGACTTTTACTTAGAGAGGCATTCAGCAGAAATTTGACCCTTCATCCGATCTAATCATTTCTTAAGCTACGTACTTCCTTTTTCTTCCTCTACTTTATTAGCAGTGAGAAGGAAGAGAAAGATTGTTACAAGAAATCGAACCATCAAGCTCCAAATGTTGACAGCAGAATAGTGTCATTTGCTTAGAATCGTTATATGACCACCTGCATCAACTCAAAAGAGTATCCCCTTTACGAACAACAGGTTAATCCATACTCCAAAGTGTGGCTTGCTATATTTGTTTGAAAAATTTGCTTCTTAGTCGTGCATTGACACACGACTTAAATTTTTTTGTAATTAGTCATGGAACGGCAGACGACAAGATAGTAACAGTTTAAAATTTTCTTTAGGGGCCTGGGTCTTTGGCTCTATAAGGAAGCATTGCAATTTGCAATGCAAAGAAAGCTAACTAACAAGCAGAACTGGACCATATATATGGAAGTTTTCACTGGAAAAACACCAAGGATGTATTTGGTGTAGAAATCTATTTCGATTTTCTCATGTTTAGTTAACCAAAAGTTTTGAAAAATATTTTCTATATGAAAATAAGTTTCCTGGAATGAGAAAAATGACTTCCGTTATGAAAATAAGTTCCACAAGTAATATTCTACAATACCCACCAATACACCTAATCTTCACCTCCATAACCATGGAAGAGCTAGAGTTTCACTTAGGAGTTCAAAATAAGAAGAAGTCAAAGGAGGTTCAATATGTATTATACACATAAAATATAATTTTAATCATCTACTAATGATGTAATTTTCTATTGAAGATGGTTCATATGAATCTCTGGACCTTACCTAACTTTGCCCCTATCGTAACCCCCGACATCACCATCCCACACCCCCAGCCTTAACCCCATATTTCATAGTATTTGTCCAGATTATGCACAACTACTTTTAAAATGTATTTTGTAAATTGTTGTGCTTCCTTATAGGGCCAAAGTCTCCCATGATTGAAATTATAAATTGAGAATAGATGTTGAACTTTTTTTGACTTCTACATAAATTTATTTTTTTGTATTTTGAACCCCGTTAATGAAAATAGTATCTCTATCACTAGTTAAGGAGATGAGATGGTGGTGAAGATTATGTGTGTTGGTGGATGGAAGAAATACAATTAACGTAGAATGCCATTTGTAGAATTTGTTTTCCCTACTTTCACCAGAAAAATCATTTTTCTCATTTTTAAAAAATTTATCTTTTTAGAGAAAATATTGTTCAAAACTTAACCAACCAAATATAAAAAAAAATAAGAAAAGACTTCTGTACCAAATCAACCCTCCGTATTTTTTCAGTCAAAACTACCATAGACAGGATTTATGTCCACTTCTGCTTGTTATCTAGCTTTCTCACCACTTGCAAATTGCAATGGTTCCTTCTAGAGTCAAAGATCTAGGACCCTAGAGAAAACTTTAAACAGTTACTATCTTGTCATGTACTCATGTAACACCCCATCACTACGAAAGGAGAAAGCTTGGGTGGATGGATTTTATTAAAAAAAAATAATAATAATAACACTACATGATTATAAAAGATCTTACATATTTGAAATTCAAAAATTTAAAATGTCTGAACTTATCTTACCTCCTACAACTATCCATTCTTGGAAGGCAACCCTAGAGAAAACTTTAAACAGTTACTATCTTGTCATATACTCATGTAACACCCCATCACTACGGAAGGTGAAAGCTTGGGTGGATGAATTCTATCAAAACAATGAAATAATAACACTACATGATTATAAAAGATCTTACATATTTGAAATTCAAAAATCTAAAATGTCTGAACTTATCTTACCTCCTACAACTATCCATTCTTGGAAGGCAAGTTGACACTCATTAATTGTTTATCAAACGTCAAGGAAGAAGAATTGGCTTGGTGTCATGCAAATGTCGACAGAGATTTCAGCTAGGCATAAGTAATAAGAAAAAACTTCACAGGAGAAAGAAGGAAGAAACTTTCCTATAAGGATCGCAAAACTAGTTACTCTCTCCACTAAGTCCTGAGGTTCCAAAAAAACAAAAGGACAAAATAAGAGACTGTTTGGTAGAGTACGTTAGAAAAATTAATGTATGTATTAGCTTTATGATTTATTAATATCTTATTTGGTATATTTTTTCAACTTACGTGTAACTAATATAAGCTTTAATTATACACTTTACCCGGTGTTAAGGTATGTATAACGAATATATGAAAATTTATGATACAAGTAGTTTCAAGAATTTTAATAATGCATTTGCATGATTAAAGATACATTATCGCTCAAAATATTTTTTACATCCTTTTCACAATATTTATGGAGGGTGTTTTTAGAAATAAATAACTTTTTAGATATTAAGAAGTGCATGTTATTTTTAATACATTAAATCAAACACTGCATAAAAAATAATCTCAGTATAACTAATATAAACATAACTAATACTAATATTATAATACACCATATTCAATATTATTTCCATATATTCTACCAGTTTCGTCAAGTTACTTTTGAGAGGCTATCTTTCTTTTCTTACTATTAACTTGTAAAAAACGAAATTTAAGTCTAAGATTGTTACTTTGACTTCATTATTGATTTTTATATTTTTTTTAATTATTTTAACATTTTTATTTATAATAATCATCATAAAACTTGTTATAAATTTTATGATCATAACATACTTAATTCTTGCGGGTTCTTTGTTTTCTACAGACTTGCTAAAAAGGGTTGATTCCTTAGTTTGATTTATTAAGATAAGGTTTGACCTTTCCTACTTATGATTTTCCTCTTGGAGGTTGTATTATATTAATTTATAATAAAAGTAAGAAAGTTTTAAAATGTAAAATTGAATTAACATATTATTTTTATATCAAATTAAAATATTATAAAAAATTTAATTAATTAAATAGTAAAATTTCTAAAATATTTTTGTTCAAAAAAGTAAAAGCATCCCATAATCAATTGGATTGTCTCTACTATTACTAAAATTTCATAATAATTGAGTTTTTCCCATTGGTCCTAATATTTCATAATAATTTGAGTCTTTTTCTATTACTCATTAACATCTCATAATAAATTAAATTTTTTTTACTACTAATATCTCATTATGAAAAACTATTTTCTACTATTTCCTTTGGCTAAGATGTTCGCAATTTTTTAAGTCTTCTTTTGCATCGTCTTTAATTAGGTACTTGCGGGCCATCTCAACAAGTTTGGAAGCTTAAAGCCAAACTTCATGAAAATATTCTATTTGTGTTGGTTAATATATATAATTTGAATAATTAAAATGTATTTAGTGTAATCGTACAAATGAGATTTGGAGTGATAAAATATGCACGGACATTATGAAGTAAGAATGTAAGAAGATTATTTTCTACTACATTGTTGCTAGGCCACAAGATTCTGGTGGGATATAGGGTCAATTGGCTTGGCATATGTTTTGGATTCGACCAAGGACTGTGAATGCCTGTTTTTATGCTCGAAAGCAAGGAGGAGGAGAAAGAGCATATAATATTATAGTGTGTAATAGTAAAAGAGAGAGTTGAGACAAAGAAAATATTCTAAGTCTTCAACAACATTCATTATACAAAAGAGAGTATCGAAGGAAGGTGTTCTTTTTGTGGAGCTTTGGACTCTTCAAACTAATCCGGAGTTATGTGAGTCATGCAATGTTGTTAGTTTGTTGTATCCTAAAAGAGATAAATTATGAGATATACTGTTGGATCGGATCGTTTAGATATAGCTGTATACAGGTTAATTGGCAAGAAGAATAGAGGACATTAGGATAAAGGAATCAAAAGATGTCTAGGAGTAGGAGTATGAAAATCAAGAAGTGATAAACTATTGCATATTATTAGAAAAAGTTTATGTTATATATATATTGTCTGGTGTAAACATTTTATTATACTATAAAACTAATTTCAATTACTATAGCAGGCAATCGTCTTGTTCTCAATATAACAAATTTTATACTAGAATGTATTTGATATAAAATGTTTTTTTTTAATTTTTAACATTTGATAGGTATATTTTTTAAAAAATATATTTATCCTTCATACTAAATGTCACCCTTAAAGAGATTTATTCATAGATATCTCTTCATATATATATCATAAACTTGAAAAAAAATTATAGGTACTTCATGCATAGTTATGTGAGTATGGGAATATAGCACTTTTGCAAAATAAATAATTAGCACTATTTAGAAGATGGTACAAGCAGGCAGTATGCAAAAATTGTTTTTGTATTATTTTATGTTTTGTTTTTAAAAATATTTTTGTATTTTACTGCTATATATATGTAAAAAATAATGTACAAATATAATAGATTATAATAATTAATAATTTAAAATATTTTAAAGCATATAAAAGTTTTATTTGACTCACAAAATTTTTATCCATACCAATTGAGATAATATATTATGTAAAAATTACGTAAAGTATATTATAGATCACAATATAATTAATCACTTAAATATCTAAAAACCTTATTAAAAAAAATTGGTTGATTTTAAAATTTCATTTGTATAACATAAAATTGAAACAACGGGAATAATAAATATTATGTGAAAATTATGTTATAAAATGTTATCATATATCACAATAATAAAAAACTTAAAGTATTTTTTAAAAAAAAAATTAGTTAAGTGAATACTTTTTAATAAATAATTATTAATTTATTAATAAAGTTCAACTTGGAACACAAAATAGTCGATCAAATATTAGAAGAAAAGAACAAGGAAAAGATCAATTGTGAAGGTGACAAAGAGGGGCAATGGAATACTTGAACAACTATATTTTTCGGACTCTTTAAAATATTGTCTAAACCATATTGAATCCTTTAGAATGCAATGCATTATTTACTGAGGATTCAATACTTATTCGATAATATTTTTGAAGAGTTTAAAAAAAATATAGAAAACAACAATATAACTAAAGAGCAAAGAGCAATATTTGTATGTAAACTAAATTAGCATGAACTAACATATAACATTAGCCCAAACTAAAGCTTTCTGGAAGTTAATCTCTCAAGTGTTTCTTTGTCTAAAATCTTATTGTCTTTTACTCTCCTTTTTGGCTTCTAATTTGTTTCTAGCAGAGCATCACACATTGATTGGGGGAATGAATTGTCATTTCTTCATATTATCTAGAATAGACCATTCAGCTCGTGAGCTAGCTTTTGAAGAGTTAAATTATGCATAACATACAGTACTTTTATTTTTACCTATTTTTCATGTTTATAATAATCAAAGAAGCATGAATTTGAAGAAATTTATTAGATTGTAAAGATACGACGCTTGAGTCTACTAACTCAACTTCATATATAATAGAGGATTGTTCCAGTCTTTGTATAATCAAACCATAATCAATGTGAGTCTCTAATTTACTCTAACACGTCTCTTTACATTCAAACCCGAAAGGCCAATAAATAGAAAAGAACTTGATCTCTAATACGATGTAAAGATAAAAGTTGATTTCCTTGACCCCAATGTAGAATAAAGAACGTACTAGGAGTGATAAATATTCACACAAGTCAAATTGTAATGATGTTTAAAATGAAGTTGGTACAAATATTAATAGTTGTCCAAAGGATTCTGTACAGTGATCACATAAACAAACCTCTTTACATTAACTATCTAAACTAATTAATCAACAAACCCACATTCCTTTTGCTAACTTTGTCAGTTAATAAGCAAGCATAACCCTCTAATTAGTACTAACCACTAACTTTGTCAGGTGATTTATGCTTATTAAATCAAGTTTATGGGAAACAATTATACCACTGATCATAGCAGAAGTATCCGTACTTTTGAATCAAATATTTAAATTATGTGACATATAATATAGTTTTACTGAAATTACAAAGCAAATATAAGGTAATACACTTTGGGTTTTCTTCTTATTTGTTGTCTCTATTTTAAGGTACATATAAGATATGTGTGCATATTATCCGACTCTAAACTCACCTATGGATTAATATACTAGTTTTTTGTTGTTGTTGGTTTCTTGTTATTATTATGAAAAATTTTACTCAAACGGAACTATATTACAATTAGTATTTCCTTTTTAATCAACAAAACTTGCACTAAAATTGAGTATCTTTTATCATCTTATGTCCAAAACAACAACATATCCAATGGAGAGGGGTATGAAGATGGTAGAATATACGCAGAAATTATCGAGGTTGTGTCCTGGAAACAATCATCTCATAAACCCATTTTTTTTCATCTTATGTGATGATCATAAAATGCCATTGAACAAGATTATATTCTCTTTAACTAACTAGGGCTAAGTTGTTAAATGGACAATACCAAAGTCTGTTGATCCAACTGGGTCTTTTAATAAATTACAGAATGGATAGAGAAGTTTCCTTAAAAAAAAATGAATTTCTGAAGGAAATGTTGATTTTGGGCAATAGGATAAACATGGATCTAGCTTAGTAAACGAAGATCACTCATAAAATCAATTACTACTATGCTACTTGATTTTTGAGGTAGAAAAGATGAGATCTAAAACAAATACGCAAGAAAATGACATTTTATCTCCAAAAGAATATTGAATGTTGATGTAAAATGATACTTACCTAGAGCTTGCAAATTCATATAACTTTCCTCTTGGAGAAAAAATAATCAATCCCACTTGAGCATCACATAGAACAGAAAGCTCAAAAGCTTTTTTGAGCAAACCATTTCTTCTCTTTGAGAAAGTCACTTGCCTGCTTGTGGCGTTCTCTATACGCCTCATCTCAGTTTTACCTCTCACCATATCCTTTAATCAATAGAAAACTACAAATCAAAAAAAGGAGAGAAAGAGAGAGTTTTGAAGATGGAAATTAAAATGGTTAGATATATGTGAAACTTACAAAATTGGCAAAAACTTTAGCAGCTTTAGGTTGCAAGTTATGTGAGGCAAAATATAAAAGTGAAGCTAAAAAGGAAAAGTCCCAAATGTGATGTGTGTGGAAGAGCAACCTGAAAGGGTAAAAAGGTGCAAATTCTTACCCTCAAAATAATGGCATATCATCCACTAAAAGAAAGAAAGGGACAAACACCAAATAGGACTATACTTACTTTCCTCTTTTAATTTTAGATTTGATTCATATATAGTAAATTAAACCTCTCCATCTCACATAGTTAGAGATAAGATTTATGTATTTTTAATATTTTTATATCTTATTTATTATGAAAATATATTAAATATATTATTATTGTTATATTATACACATTACTAGAATATTACTATTTTTCCACTAAAAAATATTCAACGACTACGATATATTGATTGAACCAATGGAAAAGAAAAGGAGTAATTTTCATATAAAAAAAAATTAAAAGTTTTTCATTATTTCAATGAGAATTTATTCCTACATACATGGTTTTAGTGAGTTGATTCTATAAAAAATCATAATTTATTTATAAACTTTTTACTAGTTCGTGATGGATAAAATGTTGTTTCTTGTAGTGATAGCTTTAACTATTATAATACGTCCAACTTATTTTTTAACTGTTTCTTCGTTTAGTCAGCTCCAAAATAAAATTACATAATTGTATATTTTTATGACAAGAAGCATATATAACCACACAATTAGTCTTCTATTCGATATATATTAAAGATAATAATTTTTTGAAAAAATTAAAAAGAAAAATCACATAGAGTCAAAACATATCAAACAAAGTGGAAATAACAATAAAATTATTTGTAAATATTCTTTGGGTAATTTACCAATATAATTTTTTTTCTAATGCATAAGTACCCCAAATTATAACCAAAATTTCAGAGATGCACTTCAACTTTAACTTGGTTCTATTACTTTTCTGAACTTATTTTTCGTAATTAAATACTCCTTATTTGTCTACTTAACACGCCTAACAAGCTAAATTATATCGTGTGCAGTGCATACGCAGATTCCACATGCCACGTAGGCAAAGAAGAGACATTAAATTATGAAAAAATAAGTTCAGGGGATAATAGGACCAAGTAAAAATTTAAGTGTGTCTTTGAAATTTTAGTTATAAATGTTAAGAAATTAATATTTTGAATGATCTCTATAATTAAAAAAAATCATCTAAATGAATATAGTTGGTATAAAAATATATCAAAGATTTGACCCCCTTGTATGAACACACTTTGCACAGATATTGCACAACTGCACAGTTGAAAAATGAGTACTATTTTTTATTTTATTATATATGTATGCAATATAAGTATTTTAATCAAGTTTTGAAAGAAAAAGAACTAGAAGATCAGAATTTCTTACTTGAAGTCAAGTAACGGGTAGTGACATATCGTTCTTAAATTTCCTCCACTAATTCTTTTAATCTAAAAATACACACTGATTTTTTTTAGCTCAAACATATCCCTACAACTAATAGATCAGATTATATAATAAAATTTGGAGATATAAAATAATTATTATTTTTAAGTTTGGGTTTTATTCTTTATAAGAAAACTTTAGATAAATATTTTGAGTTATTAAAAATTGTAAAATGCAAAACTACCTCCCCTCCCATCCCCCATCCCCCTGCACAATAACCAAAATTTCAGAAATATACTTAAACTTTTACTTGATCCTATTACCCCTTTGAACTTATTTTTTCATATTTTAATGCATCTTATTTATTCTTAACCACACACCTAAATTTTTATATATAATACACGTGCAGACCTCACATGTCATGTAGGCAAAGAAAGAACATTAAATTATGAAAAAAATAAATTTGGATAATAATAAAATTAAATTAAAATTTAAATGTATCTTAAAAATTTTAATTATAATTTTGGGATACTCATGCATTTTCCCTCGTAAATACAATAACAACACACCAATATGATGTCACGTGTTTTTTAAAAAACATAATGGGTTGTAACCAAACCTACTATATAGTACGGTAATTAATTCTTCAGAATGGTCTATTCTCTCTTTCCTTTTCGTGAGGTCTCCTTCACCTTACCCCACAATAGAAAAAACATATAGTGAATATAATATTTTTATAATAATACTAAGATGAAAACATCTACAGTAATATCTTTTCAACGTAAAAACATAACGAAAACATTAAGATGTTGAAAGGTAACTAACTGAGTGCATATGCTATATTTGGGATATATCCCAAGAAATCTAAGTTTGCAAGAAAAATTATATCTCCTTCATAATACTCCTTTTTGTTTAATTGACGTGAAAAAATGATACTTTTTTAATATTTATTTATTGATTTAGTAATACTATAATTTTAAAATATCTATTTATTTCTAATAAATATATTTCTATATATTTGAAATATTTTATTTTATTAGACATAATTTGATATGAACAAAATTTAATTTTTTAAAAATTTGTGACGTAGAAAACTCCTTAATCATATATGGGGTTATAACTTATTTCTTGAAGTTAAATTATTTTTTAATTATGAAAATATGATATTATTTTTTGATGGACTGAAGAGCAAAGCATGTCAAATATTTGGGACAAAAAATTGACTTGTTTTAGATTGTAAGTATAAAAAATATTTTTTATTTTATAAAATTTTGCTTTCTTATCAAATATTATTACATAAATTAGGATGAAAAAGATATCAAGTATGTAATAATATACTATTTTCATCTCATTTTATGTGTCATTCTTTTTTTTTTAAATTCATCTAAAAAATATCACTTTACTATAAATTAGAAATTATTTAATTTTAAAATTTTACTTTTAATAAAATAATTATTAATCAAATAAATATTTATAAATAATTTTAATTCATAAATTGTTTATAAATAAATATTATATTAAATCATGTTATATAAAATGAGTAGTAAAGAGTAAAAGGAAAGAGGAGTAAGAATAGAAAATTCCGTACAAGGTTAAGTCACGTCAATATGTAATTGTCCCATAGGATGAGTACGTACCAATAAGAAATCGAAAACACATTGGAGTTTTATTATTATGATAGCTGTTTCATTCATGATGTGAAATATTATTATTATTATTATTATTACTATTTTCTTTAGCTTGCGGAGGTGATAAAAGCCTGAAGTAGTGAGAGAATATACTAGTATTTACTAAAAACAGTAACCATTGGGATTCTCTTCTAATTTTTTTTGTTCTTTTAGATGAGGGTAGAGAGAGGATATTAGAGATTAAGAAATAGTAAATAATATAAATAATTTTATTAAATTATATTTTAATATAATAAATATTATATCATAAAAAATATAATAAAAACTAATTATATTTAATTATAAAAATAAATTAGAAATTAAATATAAAATTATCTCGTGATTCT
>JAOTQJ010000001.1:25024129-25040660 GCA_025642045.1 Solanum sejunctum | reverse complement strand
GGGGGGGGGGGGGGGGGGGGGGGGGGGGTCAGTCGAGATGTTTAAAGGCTTTGCCCGAAGCTTACATTAGTAACTAATTAGAACATGTATGATGGAATTAAGATCAGAGTGAGCATAGTAAGGGTGACTCAATGTCTTTTCAATCATGATGGAATTGCATTCAATATAGCTCTTAGCTAGGGGTATTCACGGGTCGGTTTGGATCGATTATTGATCAAAATAAAAATTAATTCTCAAAATCAAATCAACTCAATTATAATATACATTTTCAATTTTGCTGTTATCGATTTTGGTTTAGTTTGGTTCGGTTATTAACCATACATAAAAATAAATGCAATGATATATTTAAAATAGAGAAAAAGTGACAATAATTCATTCAAAACGAGAAATAGTTAGAACAACTGATATTATAAAACTTTTAATCACTAAATTTACTTTGAAAAAGTTTCAAAATTCACCATTTTGGCCTAGAAGAAAGAGCTCGTGATATTTCTAATCCCTCTAAGAATTGCTATAGACATTCATATACATGAAATTAATAAGATAAATGTTCTCATTTAGAGTATTTGTACTTTTATAAGTATATTAAAAAATAAAAATTACTTTTATAAACAATGTATTGTGTATGTATAATTATAAAATATATGAATATAATTTGTCGGTTCGGGTCGATTATTTCTTCAGTTGTTTTTTAACAAATCCAAACCCAAACCAAATACTATCAGTTTTTAAAAAACTAAAATCAAACCAAACCAAAACCAAAATAAAATTGATTTATTTGATTTTTATTCAAACCGTGAACACCTACTCTTTGCCCATTTTCATATGCCTTAGCAATGAACATGTTGGGTTTAAATAGTAAGTGTGAATTGAGAAATGAATATGGAAAGAATAAGAAAATGTCGGGAACCAAGTAAAAAAAAAATAAAGAGTCATTTTTCCCTCATTGGTAAAATAGAGAAAAGGTTTTGTCATTGTATTAGGAAACACCTCCTCTAACTCTTAAAAAGTCAAGTAGAGGGGACCCCCTCGCGAAGTCGTCATCATCGCTTGCTCGGCTTCGGCAAATGATTGATTGTTAAATTTCTTAGACAAAATTTATATAATCAATCTCAATATTTTTCTTTTTCCGATATTTGTTTAGCGAATTATTAATTAATGACTGATTTATAAATTATTTATTAATTAAGTTGATAGGTGAAAATAGTTTAACTAATTTTTTAAAACTCGTGCATCAACTGTTCCTTTGGAACATAATCATTCGTTTGCAGATAATACCATACCTGTTCTGAACAGATAAACTTGCACCCAACATTGGCTATAACTAGAGGCCCTTTCTGTATTTTTCAGACATCGAATTCCCTTGTCTCTTCTGCATATATTTTCTTACCAATAAACTTTTGAGTATGTGTGTGAATTTATTGTTGGTTCTTGGAGTTTGTTGAAATTACAAGAGCTTGAAGTACCATGCTACTTTTGTAATAGGATATCTGTTTTATCTTGTGAGGAAATAATTCACAAACCTCGAATACAATAAGGAAATTAAATTTCTTAAGGACACACAATGAATTTTAGGACTCAGATAATTTTACATATTTTGTTTTATATTTTAATTTCTGCACTGCTATTAAATTACAGGAATAACAGAACAATCGTGACATCTAAAAAGAAGTTTCATAATATATGTTATTTGGATATGATCACATAGTTTTATTCGACCAAACATGTGATAGATTTAATGATAAATTGAGTTTGTACAGACCTTGGAGTCTACAAGGTACAGGCGAGTAATTACATATATTAAGACAAAGTACTTAGAGTGCAAATTCAGCAACGTCACCCTCGTTAGCTTGCTGTAAATGTGAAAGCAAGGATTGATCTGCAAGTTATATCTAAATTTTTTTTTCAAGAATTTGGGGTCAATGATTCAAGAAAATGTGAAGATATGTAGTTGTTCATGCACATCATGAAAATCTCCTATGCTCAACGACTTAAGTTTTCACCAGAAATTTCTGGTAAGAGAGAGAGAACATTTTTTTGTGTAAAAATGGATGAAATCAAAGCTCAAATTCGGTGTCTTAATTATGTAATGAAGTTCCATAAAAATCTTAAAAGGTAACTTTTGTAAGATGGTGACCAGACCAATTATATTATTTGAGACAAAGTATTGATCGATCAAAAATTCGTATGTCTAAGAATAAAATTAACAAAAATAAAGATATTGAGATGAATACTTAGTAGTTCATGCCATCTATTTATTCATTATTCATTAATAACTGTTCTCTTGCTCCAATTGTTACCACTTTTTAACATTGAATAAAAACTCTAGTTTGCAGCATAAAGTGTAAACATGACCACCGGCTGGTTTAGTGGAAGGTGTAAATTTAAGTTGATGCAGACTTACCTGACATATATGTACATATAAAAATTTATATGTTATCCCTCTGTTCAATTGTTCATTATTAATTTGATACACAAATTTAAAAATAATAAATAATAAAAATAATTTTATTAAATTATTTTTTGTAAATATAAGTCATCTAATATTAAAAAATAAATAATACTATTTAATAACGAAAATAAAATAGACACAAAATAATAAATTATCCCAAAAAATATTGAGGGAGTGATTTTTTTCAGTTGATTGTGCTTAGTATAATGAAGTCATGGGAAATAATGAGAGTTTCGACAGAATCTTTTTAACTTTAAACGAGAAATATTTAAGTTGCCCATTAGATAATAGTATTTGCTTGATAGAAATGGAATATTTGAATTTGGTCAGATAAAAGTTAAATAGTGAAGTAAACAAAGACGAATGGCAAGAGCGGTTGTGTTGATTTAAATTAATTTATTTTCATCAAATTTTAAGAAAATAATTTTCTTTAAAAAACTCAGAAAAAATATTATTTCAGAGTTGTCATTTAATCTCAATTATAATGTTTTGCTCACTCCACACCCCTATTCCCCCGCCAAAAAAATAAAATTAAGTGCTAAATTTTTATTTTAAATTTTATTTTTTTATCCCACCCTTACTCTTGACACCCCTGACCAATCCCCTCCCCTACCCTCCAAAAAGAAATTTAAAATTATTTATTAAAAACACATAAATTATTTGAAAGTTAGGTCTAAAATCGAGTGCGGTTGCATTTTGATTTGAAAGTCAAGGTTGAGTCTAGATTTAAAAGTCAAGTCAAAAGTTGAGTTAAGTCCCGCATCAGGTGTCAAAGTCGGATACCGAATAGATTACTAGGATTGATTTTCATATCAAAAAAATAATATTATCTACTCTCTATCCAAAAATAAAAAATATTTTCATTCACTAATTAAACCATAAAAAATATTTTTTACTCACCAACCAAATATGAGAAAATAAAATAAAAATCAACTTATTTTTTTCAAAAAAATTATGTGAATTTTTTTTTTCTTCGTACCAAACACACCGAGGGTGTTCATGTCATTCCTTCTAAAATTTATCCAAACTTGTGAACATTATGTTGGTGTATATAAATTTTTCTTTTTAATTTTTTTCATTCGGTGTTTGATATTCACATTCTATCACTAATTCATACGACTTAATATTATTATTTTAATATAAAAATGTATTTTTTTGCTCCAACATATTGGTCCTATTTAGTTTAAAGCTTGAAAATGTAAACAAATCTCAATTTCATAGAAAATACTATAAAAGAGGAAAATAATGTTGTTGCCTGATAAATAAGAAAAGAACGTGTCCAGTACGATGTATCTGTCGGTAGGTGATATAGTTCATGTTCCTCCCTAACAATTATAACTTTCGGAAAGATCAAAGCAGATAAAATTGAAACTCTTTTTTCAAGAATGAAGCGACGACCAAGCTGTAATATCAGGATCACATTGACCGTATCAAGTTCTTGTGATAACACTGATAACAATCCCCATACCCCCAATCAATTGTAATAGCAGGACAATCGATATACAACTATTTTATATTGACGCATATTATATGTTAATATAATATCTTCCATTCTACCAAAAGAAGTGCTACATAGGTGCCACTGCCAATGAGAAATCGAAAATGAATTATTCATGGATGATATATTTTTGTATTCCGAAAAAATTTCATCGATTTTCCTTGATTTATTTTGGGGGCTTATGTATGGAGGTTACTTTATGAGTCTATTTCATTTAAAGAATGAACTATTTAAACCTCAATTTACTCTAAATGGTCAATCGATTAACTTTTGTATCCTCCCAGAAAAAAAATCCTGTTATAGTTGGAAAACCTTTTAAGAATAGCATGACAATATGCAATAACAAATCAAAGAAAATTTGATGAAAATACTGTTATAACAGTGTGTTCAACTAAAATTTGAAAGTGGAAGGTCATGTTCAAAAGTGGTCCCTAAAACACAAAACCTTGGTACGAAGTCAGAAAGAAAAGAACTTCGTACGGAATCATCATAAAAAGAAAGGGCGCGGGGGGAGGGGTGGGATAGGGGAGGAACATTTTCATCTGGCCATTTGTTTCAGATATACCACATGACACGGGCGGAGCTATCCTTTATCAAGGGATATTTTTCGTCAGAAAATTATATTATATATGTAAGTTAAATTTTGATTTTATATTTATATATATTAAAGTTGGTCCCGCTTGATGCAAAGTACATGGTGAAAAATATAAAAGTCTCATATTGGTGATTAATGAGATGGGTGGACTCCTTATAACGCTTGAATAATTTTCCTCCCTTTAAACTTAATTTTGGAGTGTGAGTTAGGCTCAAAATCTAATTTCATATGATATCAAAGTAAAATTCATTTTCACGCACTGAGCAAGAGGTGGCTCAAAACCTAATTTTTACAATAAAAAATTGACGTTGTTGAAGTACCATGGGACGGGTGAAATCTTTTTATCTATAATTAAAAGTATTGATTATAAATTCAACTAATAAAAAATTTATTTGAGAGTGATTTTTTTTGAATATTACTATAATGAGATGAGAATCAAATTAGCTCAGCAATTACAGAATACCAAACAACTTTGTTGATTGCTTAAAGTAGATGAGTATTTGGTTAGTTTATTTACTTTTAGCTTTACACACCTCATCGTTGTTCTCTCTGTTTAAAAAATATAATTTTTTTTTTTTTTTGATCAATTTGAATACAAAAGCCTTTTTTGGGAACAAAACTTTAATTTCAACTTTTTATATTGCATGTTTAAGATCGCAAAATTAAAAATATTTTGGTGCATCTACTATCAATTTAATTTAGGACCAACCACAAAATTGAATATTTTTTTATTTTTTTAAATTTTATGTCAAATCAATTGCTTCTTTTTGAAACAAAGGGAATAGTTGTTAGTGTTCGATAAATCTAAAAATATGTTCTATGTAGATTTTTGAAGAATCTAATCAAACACTTGATTAGTTTGCAGGATCGATCATTAAATTTGTTTCACTAATCAGAAAGTGTAATCATATTCAAAGACGAACTACACTATATATAAGGTCACAGTCTATAACCGTACTTATTACAAAGTTGTTCCATGCTTTTAGAAAAAGAAATCTACCACAAGAATTTTCAATGAAAGTTTACTGGAATTGGAGAAGAAAGAAGGAAGAAAAAGTTTTAATTTTTCTTGTCAAAGTTACATTATTTCTCTTTACAGAGAAACCCTCTTTTATAAACTTAAAAGACACAACTCTTTTTTTTTTAATTGGTAAATAAATAAATATAACAGATATTTATTATTTAAATATTAATATAGATATGAATTGACCTATTCCGAGTGTATTACCAGTCAGAGAGGGTTACCCAATTCAATTTCTTCAATTATTTAATTGAAGTAGGGAACCAAATAAAATATGATAGTGTACTGTTAAACTTCATAATTAGAGGAGATTAGTAAATTACACATGTGACAGGAAATATAATTATAACATACATCCCCAAAAGTACAAATTGCATCTCTATCTTAAGGGAGAAACCCACTCACATATATATTGCTTGCTTGAATACAAAATAATTTAGCAGGTGAGAATACTAGTTATTTTATATTTGATCAAAAATTAGTACATGCTTTTAAATTAAGCGCCTTGTTCTAGAGTCATGAGGTGGTCCGATAAATAATTCAGTCTCCACATCTGATTTATCGCTACCACCTTCTGTACAAACTACTAATTCGCCTTCCTTGTTTCTTCTCTCTTCAATTCCTCCACACTAATACCAAACGTGAAAAACCCAAATTAGTCACATTTGTTTAAGTCATATAATTGAAATTCATAATTTTTTATAAGTCTGACCAATTATAAAATCAACTTCAAATCTGCGAGCCTAAAGTTTCAAAAATTACAGATATATAAATATCTGAAAAAGGAAATGACATTGTACGTACCATAAGTTCCCTCAGCATCACATTTTCAGCTGTTAGGGCTCTCTCCTGGATATATTAGACAAGAAAGTAAGAAACAAACAATTAGTGTAAGAAAAATTCTTGGGAGACAAGCATAATACGGAACAAAATCATAAACACTTAAGAGGTTATGGCGTTCGAACTCTTTAACAATATTATCACACTCATAATAGATCCTAAAAAAGAAAGACTCACGCAATGTGAGAGGCGGGATTTGTCACCAAGGGTGTATATTTAAAAAAAATCGACCTTAGTATAGTTTTCTAATGAAATCCCCTTCCAACTCTTTACGCATGCATAGGCATATTTAAGAGTCCGAGAAACCTAGCTAGCATATACTCCCTTTGTTCCCATTTTATGTGGCATCTTTTCCTTTTTGGTTCGCCTTAAAAAGAATATCAGCTTACTCTAATTGGAAATAATTTAACCTTAAAATTAACATTTTACCTTTAATGAACTGATACTTAGCCACACAAATATATACGAATGATTTTGGACCACAAGTTTTAAAAGCACCTTTTTTTTTTTTAAAATATCGTGCCAAGTCCAGAAGTGTCACATAAAATGAGACGGAGGGACTATGTTAATTGACATCATGCATGCATGACTTGTAACAATGCAACTAGTGTTACCTTTTCTTTCAATCTTTCCATTTGTTCCCTAAAGACTTGCATCTGAAAAGAAGAATAGAACAAAAATGCATAATAAGTGCTACTAATTAATTCCCTAAATTTCAACAGCATGCTTATTGTGTGAAGAAATTAAACCTTTCGAGCTCTGATAGTCCTAACACTCTGCTCCAACTGTTTCTCTAGTTTTTGTACTTCCTCAAGGCTGCACGATCCTAAATCTTCTCCCATGAGTTTCCTGTGTTGCAAAAGTTACTCTGAATGTTGAGACATAGTAAATGATACCCCCAACGTTTCAATTTATGGGACACTCTTTTCTATTTAGTCTGTCCCGAAGAAAGTCATATTTCCTTATTTGGCAATTATTTAGCGGCACTATCTCTGTGCTACGCTTATTAATTAGGTCTCAGTATTGTGAAGAAAAGTCAACTAAAAGTAAGCATATTTGATAAAAATGACCGTTTATCCTTTTTTTATCTTTAACATCATGCCTGGTCAGACGGTGTCTATATAGTCGAACCTTTTAGATGATTCAAGGAACTCTATCTTCTTCATCAAACTTGCTGTCTCTTGCTTCATATGCTGCATTATGCATATATATTGTAAGACTTTATTTATTTACTTTTTACAAGACACTAATTGCTTGCCATTGATATATATTAAGGAGACATAACTACAAGGCATAGTTAATTATTACCTGCATATCGCCAAATTCATTTTCATCTGGTTGAACTTTGTCTTTAGTATGCCTCTTATAGAGTTCGATTACCTCCGGTATGCTGCCAATTTAGTTTGAATCAACACATGTATCTTAATAGGAACATATATCAAGATATTGAGCTATTGAAGATACAGAAAATTTGATAAAAAATTATCGTCTAACTATTGAAGATACTTTGTTAAACTAAATTTACTCCACCTATGAAAAGGAACATACAGAAAACACAAAAAAAGAAATAGGTTAAGATTTTTCAATGTACAAGGATTCTTATATCAGAAAATCCTTCTTTATATGTTATTTAGCAATAATTAGCATACCTTTTTGAGAGCTTTTATGTACAAGGGTATTCCCTTAAGAGCCACTTTGTTTGAATGGGAGGTAAGGTTTATGTCCCGTCTATTGTATTCTATTTTTAGTCTAAGCCCACCCTTTCAAAACCACGCGAGGTGAAAACCTAGGTGATTGGTTTTATTTTTCAAAAACAAAAATAAAAATGTCTGCAGCTGGAGTGAGAATAGTGTTTTAGTTGGCCCTTATACTATTTTAGGATGTCCAATAATACTTGTCCGACTTATGAAATCAAGAGATAATTTTACACTTAGCCTTATCATTGAGTATAGTCATTTTCCTATTACATTTTTCAAGATATTATATTAATTATATTCAAATGGTGATTTGGTAAAATTACCCCTATCATTTATTACTTCTTAATTCCTGTGTCAAGTCAACAGGGGACAAGTAAAGATGGACAGAGGGATGTAACACATCAAATTTTTTTAAGCTAAGACCAAGTCATCCTTCATCTGATATAGGATTTTAATTGAGGATTCTTAATTAAAGATAGATGTTAAAGTCAATTTTTTAGTATGGGAATAGAATTGGAGCTGATATGAGGTCGTAGTTCTAATGTATGATTTTATAAAATTAGGTGAATCAATGACTTGTAAGTGGTATATACGTGCTAGGATCAATTCCTAAGTATTTAAAGTATATTACATGTGATTTAGAGTCATAAGAGATCTTTCATATCAAGACAAGTTCAAAGAATTTCTAGCAACTAAGTTTTTGTGTGAGTCGATAGAAGGATCAACTTCAATGACCATATCTCCTAAAGTATAATGATTTAGATGACCCATAATATATCAAATCAAAGATATTTGAATTAGCTTTTCAATGCATCTAATTTTGCCTTAATTAGAGCTCGGAGTAGAAAGTTATAATCATTTTAGTGAATGAGTGTAGAGTTGTCCGAAGGTCCGCGTCCGGAGCGCGTCGCGGATCTGATGCGGACCCTCACTGGATGAGTTAATGATATTTTTCTTTATAATTTGAAAGTATTTTTACCCTAAAACCTCTGGGAGTCTATTTAAGGTCCGGAAAAGCCCAAAACGACAGTTTTCATAATCAAAAACCCTCTCCCTTCTCTCCTAAACATAAACGCTCAAGAATGATCAAGAAAATTATGAAGTTAGAATTATCTTTCAAGATTCATCCTCAAGGGTTTCAAGAAAACAATTTCAAGAATTCCAAGAAAGGATTTCTTGACTCTTCTTCTTCGAGACTTATAATTCTACATCAAGAACTCTAAAGAGTCTAAGTCAAGAATTTAAGAATCAAAGATAATTCTTTCAATCAATGTCCTTTCAAGTTCTTTCACTTTAAAAGAACTACGAAGATTGAGGATTTTCTCCAAAAAAGCGAGTATTCCCCAAACTTCAACCAATGATTCCTCCCTAAATTTTGATCGGATTTGAGCAATTCAAAAGGCTAAATTGTATACTTTTCCAAGGAGAACATTGTGGGAGCTTCAAAAATTGATTTTTTGTTCATCGTTTGAGGTAAAATTCGTGATCTTGTTGCTGCATTTTTAATATATTCCAAAAAATTTTAACATACAATTTCTTTCTCATATTAGCTCCATTTTTGAATTGGTTTTCGCCGTTGAATTCGTTATCACTTGGGGAACATTTTCATGTAAAAATTTTCAGATTTTGATGATTTTTTTCTGGCAATAAAATTTTTGGACCGTTTTACCCTTTTCACTCGAATTAATTAATTTTATTGTCGTTAGATTTATTATATAATTATGATGCTATATTTGAATAAATTTTGGTGAATTGGAGTGTCATAGAAAGAAAAAACTTCTGAATTGACGTGATTCGAGACTTTATATAAGGCAAGTGAATTTCTAACCTTTTGTTAAATATGTTGAACCTCGTATGCTCCAATGTTTATACAATTGAGTATTTTAGGGGTAGAGATGAATTTATGTAGGCTTTGATTGAAATATTTTGAATTGGGTAATTATCCTATGGTGATATTTGACTTATGAATTAATGATGAAGATTTATTATATGTGAAATAGTGATTATTTGTTGTTGATATCGAAGTGATACTTACTTTTAGATGTAAATGTGGTCAAGGTTGTGATGGTATTGAGATTGAGGATATTGCAACATGTATGGTATTGAGCTACCCATTCTTGATTTTGAGATATATGAATTTGTATTGGCATCTTGCATATTTTATTTTCATGAACATGATTATTGTGCATTTAATATGTGTTTGCTGGATGATCCAAAAAAAGAAAAGCAAAGCCGAAGGAAAATGGTTCTGACTAGTAAAAAAGAAAAGAAATGAAAAGCCAAAGGGAAATGGTTCCGGCTAGTGAAAAAGAAAAGAAATGAAAAGCCGAAGGAAAATGGTTCCAGCTAGATATGAAATGAAAATTGCCGAAGGAAAATGATTCCGGCAGATACATGGTCCATGTGTGGTCCCCATGGGTTCTGACTGAGGCATGTTTATGATTAGGGATATGTATCGTAGGACAGACATGCATCATTTTACTTGACATTGCATTACATTGCATAGCATTATTTACATCTCACGGCATTCATTTTCATCCCATAATGCTCTGGCTTGTTATGGTTATATCGAGTGCTATTGAAATTGATTATTCATTATATCATTTGACCTGTTTATGTCTTTACATGATTAGTTTTAATATTGATTTAATGACACATGATGAATTAGCGAGAACTTGATAAATTGTTGAATTTTCCGACTTGAAAGTGGGATATGAGAATTATACTATTATAGGCTTTGATCATAGAATTTTCAAATGGTGTAATTGTGAAGGTTACGAATTCTTGTATTGCAAAATAGTTGTGAGATTATAATCCTTAGAGGCCTAATGCTAAGTGATGATTATATCTATATTCTAGTAATTTTCTACATATGATATATATATTGTGCTAGAATTTTTTTGAGTGCAGGCTTGTAGTCTGGCAGTATGGGATTGGGTGTTAAGGAGTTACTTAGTTCTTCATTATTTTACTTTAAGTTAGTTCCATTTATTGAGTACCTTGTTGTTTGGTACTCACCCCTTGCTACATTTTGTAAGATGCCAGCCCGATCCCTCTGGTCAGACTTTTTTCATTACAGGATCGAGCTTCTGAATTATTCTTAAGGTAGTTGCTTATGTCTTCAACAAACCTTCAAGGAATCCATTGTTATGTTATGTTCTATTTGAGAACTAGACATTTGAGACATGTAATTTATTCGAGAATTCTATATTTAGAAACTTGTGCACGTGACAACTAGGTTCTGGGGGATTTTCACTAAGTTGAGTTGTCATCTACAATTGAACACTCATTTTTATTATAATTCTGCATTTTAACATTATAGTTGGGTTGTAGGCTGACTTGTCTCGGTGAAAAAAGACGAGTGCCGTCACGCCTGAATTTTGAGGGTGACAAGGGAGTACCTAGTTTTTTAGTTATGGAGGCATGCCTTTTACTTTTGGGGAATAAATAGTCCATAGATTAACGAAGAAAACATAATTAACATATAAATATAGTACGTATACAGATGCATAAAAGGCATGTATAATGCACAGTGATTTGGGATCTGCACACACACACACACACACACATATATATATATATATATAGAAGACTGCAATGTTGAGGATTGATGTACGTACAGAAATAGGTAGCTGTCTGCCCTAAAGATTCTTAAGGTGTGTTCTACATAATGGGAACAGCCCAAGGACGTATAGAAAGCATGAAATGAACTAGTACTATAACTTGACAACTGGCTCCCATTTATACTTCAAAATAAGTACACACTTAACTTGAACTTTTGGGTGTGCACATGGTAAACCTCTGTTCATATGTAATAGCTCACAAACCACACATGCGAGGTAATCCGCACTAAGCAAATTCGGTGCGACGAGGTCGACTCAGAAGGCAAATCCCTTACTTTCGCTAGCAAGGAGTTTCAAACTTGAGACCTTCAACACCACTGACTCTAAATTAAGCACTTGTTAGGGTGTTTTTGGTATGAAGGAATTTCTTACGGTGGGTATGGGGTTACGGGTGGTGGGAAGAGAAGATAAAATACGTCGTGGGAGGGTTCATTGATGTGGAATGTGACTAGTACTGAAACTTCAAACTTATTTTGGTTACTTAAGCTATTTTAGTGACGTCTAAGGAAGTTATCTCCAAAAATTTGACCAATTAAACATTAGAAAACAAGATATTGTACTCTTTCTGTAGTCTAATTACTCGAGAAAACATAATCCGGTCATGTATAAGTGATATCATAGGAACAAAATTACAAGTCATTTAAGAGGAATCTTTTAACTAACTAGGGTTAAGTTTCTAAATGGACAATACCAACCATTTCATGAAGTTAAGACAAAATTTCAGTGTTCTTCCTTCAATTTAATGTATTTTTCTCTATTGATTAATCATTATGTATGAAATTAATTAAGAAGAACTCATGTAGTAATAAGAAATGGCTTGGATCTACATCTACTTCTATCTATAGATTGATGTGGAAACATAAACACCAACACCAACAACATACCCATTGAAATCGTATAAGTGGGTCTGAGAGGGTAAAATAGACGTTGTACTTACTGTTACCATTATTTCACAGAGATACAGAGGTTGTTTCTGATGAGGAAACATATGGATCATATAAACATACACATGGATCATCAGTTTTGGGATGAGATCTGAAAGAAAATCAGACTACTCCAGGACCAGACCATCCAAAAACAAACTTGTAAGAATGCAAAAATATTACTAACACAAAAATGCAATCATTAAAAATTGATCAATAGACTTACGTAGAGCTTGCAAATTCATATAGCTTTCCTCTTGGAGAAAAAATAATTACTCCAACTTGAGCATCACATAGAACAGAAAGCTCAAAAGCTTTTTTGAGCAAACCATTTCTTCTCTTTGAGAAAGTCACTTGCCTGCTTGTGGCGTTCTCAATACGCCTCATCTGAGTCTTCCCTCTCACCATCTCCCCTTAGCTTTTCAAAAAATACAAAGAAAAAAAAAATTTAATCCTGACAATTTATGGTTGTAAGTACTTAACAAGAAATTAAGGATATTGTTTTTGCAAAAGGAAGAGAGAAAAACATGATGAGGAATGAAAAGAAAAGGTTATACATGTGGAGTATTAGCAATGAGGACTCACAAATATGGAAAAATCTCAGAGAAGATTTTGGTTGCAAAAGGACTACTTGGGCTAAAAAGGAAAGACGAGAGAGAGAGAGAAGCACAAATAAAGAAAAAGTTGAAATGGGTAAGTAGTGTAAAGTTTGTTATTGAGGCTCAAATTTATGGCATGAGTTATATCATCAAAAGCAAAAATGGGCCAAAGCCGAACCACATATTTGCATTTCTTTCATTTTCTTGACGTCTTCTTCATATTTTTCTGTATAATGACATTTTTTTTTTGATTTATCTCAAAAAAATATTACTTTATTTTAATTAAAAATAATTTAATTTTAATTTTTTTTATTTTTAATGAAATGATTTTTAATTGCACAAATATTTAAAAATAATTTTAGATTACAAGTTTTAAAAATATTACTTTTTTTCTTAAATATCATAGCAAGTCAAAAAATATCACATAAAATGAGACGAAGAGAGTAATAACCTTACTAGGAAAAAGATACTTTATCAACCTCTAAAATACTTAAGAGTGATTAGTTGGAAAGGGATATGTACGTAATAACAAAACCCTCATCCTTGGCTAGTTTGGGTAATCCTACAAAGTTAACTAAAAACAAAAATAGTAAGTATTATACTCCACAAAAATGGAATTAAGGTGGTACACATGTTTGAACAACACGTCAAATGAGTAGGTACGATCCAATGAGATATCAACCAATAAAAGACTTAATTTATTTTCCTTATTATTTATTAATCCATTTAAAAAATATATTTTGATGTATTTTATATATTCTTAAGAGCATAAAAGTACTATTTAGATCTTAAACTATGCGTGAAGTTAAATTTGGACAATATTTTTAAGATCATAAAAGTACTATTTATATCTTAAACTATGCGTCAAATTAAACTGGGATAAATAAACTATGTGTCATTTTAGGTTGATCAAACATAAAAAAAAAAGAGTTCATTTAAAATAATCTTATAGATCAGCAGCATAAGTATTAATTATTAACTAGTATATGACTAAAATCTCATTTTCACCGCCAAAGATGTATACAATAGATAGAGTTGTTCATTTCTTAATTAGAGGTATCAAATTCGAGCTGTGAATATAAAAAATTTTTTGATAAAGAATGTTTTCTATCAAATGAAGTCCTATACAACATGAACTCGATTAGTTGAGCTTCAATATAAGCATTGAATACCAGAGAAAAACACAAAAACCAAAAAACTCATTTTCTGCTAGTTTTGATTATCTTTGAAGATAATGAGATGTGGAAGGATGTTAAAGAGTGCAATGATAAAACCCTGTTTGGTTAGTACGTAAAATTCCACTATATCAAGTTATTGTTGGATAGATATCATTTTTCATTTGCTTTATTTTAATAGTATGTCTCGAGTTTAAATCTTTTAATTAAATAAAAAAATATTTAAATTTATATGATTCAAAATACTATGAATACAAATTAATCCGATTTCAAAATAAATATTCGAACGATGGAATAAAAAAAAAGAGCAAATATTCCCCACCTACCCCCACACCAAAATTTATTGATGTGAAAACTCTGTAACATTTTCCTTTTCATGTATTAATTTTAGCTTGTGGGGGGTAGAAAGAAAGTACAATCTGTTCAGTATACATGGCAGATATTTTACTTCAACAATACTTCCTTTTTTCCCCAAAGTTTTTTTATGGGCATAAGTCCTAATTTAGTAACAAAGAATTTCCTAAATAATATATGTTTCATTCTTTCTTTTTTTTTCCTTTTTGTTTTGATTATATTTAACAATGTTATATGGAGTATACTATTAGTAAGTGAAATTGCTGCTAAACATTATCTTAAGAAAAAATTTCTGTTGCCATTAATATTTCGTATTTTTCAAAATTTTGTTTTTAAAAAAGGAAAAGGAGACGAAAAAGATTATAATCGTTTTATAAGAGACTTTTATTTTTACACATAACGAATTTGGAAAAAATATTTTCTTATGTTCATTTTGTAAGTTGTCATTTGCAAGAGATTTTAATTCTTTTTTTAAAAAAAAAAAACACAAACAGTATTACACTACTTCAAGTATTGAATGGGAGAGATAATTAAGGAGCACACTATTAAGAAAAATTTTAACACAAACCTGTTGGCAGATCTGTTTATGGTTTGAATAAAAATTAGTTCAAACTAAAAAATCAAACTAAATCAATTTTATTTAGGTTTGATTTGATTTGATTTTAGTTTTTTAAAAATTGATAGTGTTTGATTTAGGTTTGTTCGAAAAAATGAAGAAATAACCAAATCAAACCGACAAATTATATTTTTATATTTATAATAATTACATACATAATATATTTCTTATGAAAATAATAATTATTTTTTAATCTACTTATGAAAGTATAAATGTTCAAGACGATAATATTTATCTTATTGATTTCATATATATGAATGTCTATGACAATTCTTGATAGGACTACAAATGTCATTATCTCTTCCTTTTAGATCAAAATGGTGAATTTTAAAATTTTTTCAAAAAGTAAATTTAGTGATTGAAAAATTTATAATATTAGTCATTTTAAATATGTTTCCGTTTTGAATGAATTACTGCATGTCAGCTTTTTTTTATTTTAAACGTATCATTGCTTTTAATTTTGTGTATGGTTAACGACCAAACCAAATCAAATTGAAATTGATAACAACCAAATGGATAAAATATATATTATAATTGGGTTGATTTGATTTTAAAAATTTAAAATCTAATAAAATTGGTTTGATTTTAATTTTGAGCAATAACTAATCCAAACTGAATCATAAACACCCCACTTGCAGGATATGAGAAAAATAGGGGTGTTCATGGTTCGGTTTGGATCGTTTATTAGTTAAAATCATAACTAAATCAATTTAATCGGTTTTTAAATTTCTAAAACCCAACCAAACCAAGTGAAAAAATAACCGTCGGTTTGATTATTATCGATTTGTTTATTTTTTTTTGGATTATTTTTCAGTTGAAAGTAAAAACTTTATAAAGTAATAACTTTATTGAGGGCATAAAATCTCGAAAGACACAAACAACTAGTACATTTATAATCCATAGAAGACTACTATGGATTCAATTAAGTACTAATACTAGAGTTATTATCACATTAAAAAGTGATTTAGTTAAGCAATACTAAAATCATTATATACGAAATATCAAATATTTATAGAAAAGAAACTCAAACTCAACAATTAAATAACTATTCGTGGAAGGACTAAGAAAATTTTATGCCAAAACACTAACAAGAGAATTTTTAACTATAGATGATAAAATTAAAGATTTAAGTTTATTA
>JAOTQJ010000001.1:24986461-25024029 GCA_025642045.1 Solanum sejunctum | reverse complement strand
ATTAAAATATAATAAAATATTTATATATTATTTATAAATACTATATAAATAATTATAAAATTTATATATATAATTATACGGTTTCAATTTAATTATTTTTATGGTTTTTTTTAGTAAAATCAAAGTCAAACCAAATAAAATCGATTTTCAAAATTTTAAAACCAAATCTAACCCAACCAAATCACACCTGTACCAATTCTGAAAAACAACATAAGTGGGCTCCCAAACAGGCCCTAATCGTCATGGTGGGTGCCTTGAGGTGACAGATGTCGGTATTATAACTTTTCATCCTTTTAATGTAAAATAATTCAGTGATTAGTACTTTTAATTTCTTAATCCTAATTTATACTAGTATAATTTCTCGAGAGATGCATTCATCTGCCCAATTGCTTCATTATTCCAAATACCTGCTAGCCAGTGCTTTTATTGTGTATTTTTGTTAAGTATCATTCTCTCTCTGGGACCAGTTAATCACTTAACGAAACAAAATCAGGTTATATAATTGCTTTTAGAGAAAATATTCTTTGATGCCTACTACCATTTTGGGGAAACTTATCATGTTCAACTGTTTTGGATTGCACAAATTGACCCCTAAATTATTCCCTATTCACTTTGGACCACAAGCGAAAAGAACAGTGAGTGTGTTAAAAGCTTGATGGGTATGCGCCAAATTTAGGAAAGTGTGTTGATGTGAATGAAGGAAAATTGTGTAATTTAAAAAGTCGCGATTGTCATATTCTCCTAAAAACTTATCATGAAAATAACCCTCAATTTCTTTGAGAAATTGGCAATTTCAAATGGTTGCCGCATAATAACACAAACAAATGTTCAACATAATAAGATAAGGCACACACATAAAACGTGCCACGGTAATTTAAGAGATGGCTCATCAAAATTGTTTAATGTCTTTGTACCTAACAACTCCCAACTTATAAATTCACTATTCCTCCATTCATTTTTATTTGTATTATTATATTTTTTGAAGGTCAAATTTATTAATTTTTAAAGTCAAATTAGATTAGATCAATTTAATATTTTAAGTTAAAATTAGAGTATTCAAAAACTATACAAAAGTTATTATAAGTTATAATTCCTTAAAATGTTGATAAAAAATTATATAATTTTGATTTTTGAAAAATAAAAAACAACAAGCCAGATAAACATATCATACCACTGAGTAGATGCAACTTTTTAATTCTCTCTCATTATTAGGGATGGCAAAATTAAATCAAACATGTCCAATGAAATTTGGACGGGTTATATTATCTCAACTCATTTCTATCTAATCCATTTAAAATTGAATTGACATATAACCTGAATTGACTCGAGAAAGATGACGTAAAAATATTTTTAAATTTTTTTTTAAAAAAATTGATATGTTTTATATAATCTAATAAAAAAAATTAAAATGTTAAAAAAAAAATAAAATAAGTAAAACTTATTAAAAGTTGGGTCGGGTTGAATCTTAACTTACTCTATAACTCATTACTCAACTTATTTTAACTTAAACAAATTTGGATTAGATTGAATCTTAACCCATTTATTATTTTAAACATTATAATCAGTTCAAATTTGACTCGACCTATCCATTTGTCATGAAAAACACTTCACAGTTGTATGATCTAGCAATTAATGTAATGGAAGAAGGAAAAACGAGAGTTCAGTGAAAAATCAAACTTCACATGTACTGTAATTAATGTCAAGTTCATGGATTAACAAAGATGTTCACATCTTCGATGGTCATTTTTCCTTTTAAATTCATCATTCCTCTATTATGCTCTACAACTTTTTTTCTTTCAAAAACACATTCTTTCCATTCTTTATCTCAAGTTGAAGTTGAAATTATGGAGCAGATGGTAAAAGAACCACTTTAAAAGATATTAAAAAAAAAAAACCAAAGTGAATACTGTAGTACACAATTTCATTAGCTTTTGCAGTAGTGTACAACTTAACTAGATTTTACTTTCACATACCATGACAAAATTGAACCAAAATATAGAAAGAAAGAAAGAAAGAAAAAGACCAAGGTATTACATCTATTTGCCAAAGAACTTTACTATTCAAATGGGACATTAAGTCATGTTTATAAAGCCAACAAACTATCTAAGCAACAAAATTTCTTAAGATAGATCTATGGTAGAAGAGGCCTAAAAGGGCTCTCCATGGTGCCTATGCCCGTCAACCTAGTTCACTTCTCCATACTTGTGACCAGCTATGGGCAAACTTGTTGCAATACACATGGTGAGAAAAGGGCAATCAACAATGGATATCTTCTTAAACAGCCAATGAAATCGTCCTTGCTGATCTTCCCATCATGATCAGTATCAAAAAAGGTGAAGAGCCCATGGATCTGCAACGGTCAAGACAAAGAAGCTTAAATACGATGTATTGCAATACAAAAACAAATAGATAATTTACAATCCTAATTTCAGGATAAGTTAGCTATAGCATTTAAGCAGAATAAGCAACTCAGTTATTTTTGCCTGTCTAGCCAATTGAATCTCCACTTCAGTTTGTTCATTAAACATTTCTTACAGGTTAAACAAACCCCTCGACTTTACAAAAGTTGTAAAACTTGAACTGACCTAGTATACATGCAAAAATAGGACAGTTACACAGTCCAAATAACAAAATTTGAGTGGCTTTGGAGTATTCCAAGACTTAGCCAGAAAAGAACTCACCTCATTGTTACTCAAGCCAGGAACGGATAGCATAAGAGGATCCCCAAACTGAAAAAAGCACATGGAAATAATAGGAACAAGTCATAGGTATTAAGCTGATAACAAGAGCTATCAAACAAAACAAATGGGCATGATAGTACCTCTTGCTCCAGAATGTAGTTCTTCCCATCACCATCACATGCAGTAAAGGCTGATTCACAGGCTTGATGAAATAGTGGCTGCTTCAAGATATGAGCTGACCCAACCAAAAACTGAATGCGGCAGACAGATCAATTGTGAATTCTACATATAGAGCTCCATTCATAACACAAAAAAAGCCCCTCAACCCCCATCCAACCCACTTTTTCTACATTTTATCAGAAAATGAATAGCTTAATTTCATTCAATATAGAAGTGGAGCCAAAGCAATAATAGCACCTGCTTGAATCTAGTTCCTAAAGCTATAACTATATGCAGTTATCAGATGGATTTCAGAAGCAATTCGTAGAGGAAGATCACCTGCTTGAATGTTATTTTACCGCTTTTCTCCACGTCAATGAAGCCAAATATCTGCAAATAAGAAGAATAGTTCAGGGAGATGAAGCAAGTTACTATAAGAATGCAAACCATTTCGAAAGCAAGAAATTGTTTTTAGTACTTTCTTATCAGAAATCTCTTTCAACAAAATAGATTTCTTTTGAAGAAAATTATTGTACTTCACCAATAAAATTGACCTCACTGAGATATCTTAAGCTTCCTATTATTTGACGGTAACTGACATGAATTTCATAAATAATCTACACTCTTATGTGGAATTTAGTTGAAAGCTGGATAATCCTGAAAATGTCAGTGTATAGGAGTATAGGACTGTAATGACGTGATCATTTGTAAAATTGCAATGATTGATACGTCAAGTTGATCATGATTGTTGAAGTACGTCCCATCTAAAGGTTTAAGCTACTAGCGAGGCTACACTGTACTTAATTATGTCCACTACATTCCCTCACATGCTTGGCCTAATTCTTTGATCTGGACATTAATCTAATGAAGGGCGGATTCAAACTCAACCCAAGAATACTCTACTTGGTATCCTTATATGCTTTCAATTTCTTCCAATCTAATGTGGACCCTCTCTAGCTACTTGATATCAGCTTAATTTTTTAAGGGGCAGTTCAAACAATTCAATATGGTCTTCAAGTAAAGCAAAGATCCCTGTCCTTGGGCTTGACTTTCATACCACCCATTAGCAGTCCACATGCTTCAAAGAAAAAGAATTAAACCTGCACATGAAAAGGTGTGGTTCGAATCTAAGATAAAAACTTGTGATACCTTTCTTATAATAGAGCTTTATGATGAGGCGGTTCACATAATTTGACAATGGTAAAAGTTGACCCTTCTCATTGTATGTTTGAAGACCAATGTGGTCTATCAGGATCTAACATTGTAATTAAGGATTGTATAATCTTCGCCCAACCTGCAACTTGATGACCTAGTCCCACATTGGATAACTTGGCATCTAAAGTTTAGTCCGCACCTTAGCATTCTATTTACCACCTACTACCTTTATAAAGTTGAAAGGCATTGACACCAAGTAGAGTAGTCTTTCAAAGCTAATAAGCAATGACAGCAAATACAATGATCCAGACAGAACAGACATTTACAGGCCCAAGCAAGTAAACTCCTAACATGTATAGAACTGCATAAGCAGTGAAAAATATAACCATAATTGTCAGGACAGCTGCAAGAGAATGGATGATGAAAGCAGCAATAAGAGGATGAATGCTCAAAGTCCCAAACTACAACAATCAGAACCAATCTTTGTTACCTTTTCAGAAAGAGAACACAGTTTCAGTCTTAAGACCTTGAGGAAGTCATGAATCTCGACCTGTCCCCTGCAGGCACAATGGTTATTACAGCAATTACAATTTACAATTATAAAAATTGCATCAAACCAGAACTACAAATCCCAATAACCTAATCAAACGAGGGATAAAAGTTATATTCTAATACTATGACAACTACTAATTTCAAATTCTCTTGAGACCAGAAAAATTAGGAAGGAGTAAGGAATATTCCATAAAACACCCATAGAACATAAGATTGGAAAGAACTCACACAATGAAGAGAGATTGTGAGTGATTAAGCAAATAGTCATTTAACAAGGAAAAACCAAAGAAATTGAGCAAAGAGACGCAGACTTAATCTGATTTATATTAGTTCATGAATAAAGAAAACATGTAATCACAAAAAGACCATGAGAAGAAGAAATAAATCAGGACATGTTATCTTCTCTTTTAAAGGGTCTTATTTTGTTGTAGCTACTGTTCCTTTTAAGAATGTTTTGTCATACTTTAATTGGTGTTTTCCCGTGGTTTCTTTACTCCTGTTATTTTCTCCTATTGAAATGCTCGTCTTCTTTTGATAAGTAAAAGAGCATCAGGATGATGTGGAAGGCAAAAGTGTACAAAGAAAGGGAGTTCCCTTACATGATTACTAAGCTAGAATCAAAGAGCTAACAAAATCTGAAAAACTGCCAATGCTATTAACATGAGACAAGAAGTTCTACTACATAGATTGACCAAGCATCTAATTTTTAGAATATAGCCTGGAGTTCAGATCCCATCAAAGAATCTGCGGTTTCTTTCATTCCAGATGCACCAAAAACTTACAACTATAATCATTCTTCAGATCTTCTTGATGGTTTTCTTGATGCTCTGAGGAAAGAGACCCAGTGTAGACAGTAGACCAAACATAGTAGTTAGAAAGCAGTTTCAGATGTCTGTTATTAAAAAGTACTGCAGAAAAAAAAGGTGGTTGACATTTTTCAAATGACCGATGGCACAAGTGGGCAATGGCATGTACCATCCTGAGGGTCTATAGGAAATGCTTTAATATACTTTTCCTAGAGCCGAGGGTCTACAGGAAATAACCTTTCTACCTCTCCACCTTCCAAGGCGGGGGAGGGGGGTTAAGGTCTGTGTGCACACTAACATCGCAAACCCCACTTTTGGAATTACACGGGGTTTGTTGTTATTGTTTTAAAGAGTCAGGAAAAGTATATCAAAACTCATGTAAATTTTACCAAATTTGTAATAGGGAACACCTACAGTTATTTGTCAACAAAATACATGCATCATTGTGTAATATGAAGGCATGTAGTTTGTTTATAGCTAGATAATGAGATGTTTGAGATCCCATCAAAATGAAATCAAACATTTCCAATAGCTTCAATTTTACCACAGCCAGCAGCCCCATCAATCTTTACATTTGAATATTGTTGGATATTCTTTGTAGTTATATATTAATGAGTTATAATGTCAGAAATTAGCTCTACAATGTTGAACAAGTTGTGCAGTTTAGCATCATCAGTTCAGGTGTACCCAGTGTTGTCAAATGTGTATTTTAAGTCCTAAAGCGAGGCTCAAAACTTGTTGAGCACTAAGTCTTGCTAAATGGGCGCTTCAGTGTAATCATCAAGGTTCTAAGGCATACTTTCCCCAGCCACTAAGCCTCTTCTGAAGACGCGACACTAAGCAATTGATATTTCACTTTATTGTAATTTTTTTCCATATTTATTTATTCATATATTTGTCATTCATGCTTATAATTATTACCCTTGGACTAAACATATACACTTGGATTTTTTCTCCCTTCGTGTCTTTTTTCATTAAAGCTCGCACTTTAGTTGCATTTTGCACTTAAAGCCCCTGCGAATATTATAGCTTTTGCTCTTTTTAGCTTTTGATAACACTGAGTGCACCCATGAGAAAATGCCTATTTAGTATTGTGAGGAATAAAGCTGCCCACCGATAACACTGTTGATCAAAAGCCACAGTACTTGAGGACAAGTTTTATCCCTCATTTAACTTTTATCCTTATTGTTTTGCTTCAACTTAATTACCAAAAGTCCAGTCTCACTTGGTGTTAAATTCCTTGACAAATAATTCACAATAACCAGATCAGTAACGTACAGAGAGGGGACACTATTTGAGCGAGAAGTTCCATGCTCTACCCACAAACCAAAACTACAAACAAGGAATCTGGGTTTCTTTGAAAAGAAAACACACCAGAATATCTACAACCTCCAAAGAGCTCAAATAAAATGCTTAAAAACAAGAAAAAGGACATACCTGGAGTCTGGGTTCATTGAAAGGAAAATATCCAGAAAACCTACAGCCTCCAAAGAGCTCAAATGAAATGCCTAAAAAAGGAAACAAGGACCATATATCCTTTATCATGTACAGTCCACATTTTTTGAAAAATTAACTTTGCTGCAATGGCACAAAAATCTGCATAAAATTAGGCTGTAATAATGCTTCAAATATCTTGTTACACCACTGAATAGTTTTGTTACTCACCGCAAGTTTTGGAATGCTTAATCAGGAAAATGGCATTTCATTAATGGGAAGAATACCTTCTTTTTTTCTTTGTGTTTCAATTATAGATTACATAATTGCGCACTTTGACTGTACTTAAATTACGGGAGTATGGAATTGAGAAAGGATAACCAATTATTTGTTGATCCAAATCTTTTTATCATCAATTTACAACAGGTAAGATTAGCTTGACGACAACAATGTCTGATACTATGATGTCCTCTGTTTTGAAACTCGGTTCACACAAAAGTGAAACTACATTTTTTTCAAGGTTCTTTTTCTATGTCACCCGGATTCCTTAGTGTACCCTTACCCAACATCAACCTACATCAACATTACATCACACCACTATGAAAATGTAATTATCCTCAAGAAACAGAGAAAATATCAATAAAACATATCTCCAAGTAAAGAAACCAAAGAACTTTTAACAGGCAAATGCTAAAATACCAGGTCTAAATGAGCTAAACTAAACTAGGAAACTAGATCCACATCAGACCCAAATTACTAATATTATGGTAAATATGTGTTCTCATTGGTAGCAAAAAGGGAGGAAGCCCATTATACATAAAACACAACAACATGGAGCTATACGAAGTATTGATCACCATAAAAGTCATCCAATACCTATATTAATTGGAACACAATCTGCACCTAAAAGTATATCAAATAACAAGAAGTGGAGTATTCTCAAATTGAGCTTCTAATGTATGCACAACTTCGTTGTAATATTTGAAGCAAGTACGTAAAAGTACCCACTGAATCTACTCTAAACCTATGGGGCAAAAGTAAAGGTAACATTTGAGCATTAAACAAATTTAAGAGGCAATGAGGCTAAATGTTTTGCATTTCGAGAAATGTCAATGTACTAGTCAATGCCCAGTTTTGTCTCACAATTTACTCACAAACACACCATGTCTCAAAATAAGCATACTCTAAGAAAATAGCTAAACAAAAGTGAAATTGCTTTTCTCAGGAGATGAAGTAATTAAAGTCACTCACCGATTCAATCCCTGCCATCTCAACCAAATAGAGTGAGGGATTTTCCTGGAAACGGGTAAAAATACATTATTCCAGAGTGATACATTCAACTAAAATCACTTGTACAAATCAAATTTGATTAAGAATTGGAAACAATTCATCATTTCCTCAGCAAGCAATTCACTGACAGAAACATAGAAAAAACTCCAAAGAATTGCACCTGTGCTGAATGATTCAACATTGAACATCAGCAAGAGAAGTAGCCTTTTTCATGAGACTGAACTTAAAACCCTTTCTCTGTCGTCAAATATGCAATTGCATATTAAAATGGCATTAAAATTAAGGCAGACCACAAGAATTTCCAAATGCAGTGTAATTTGGCATGATTCTGGGCCAGAAATCCAACAGTGCTGTCAGAAACCTAGAATATAAAAATTATATCACAGTATCAAGAGGGCACTCATGGAGGTAACCATGCAGCTCTTGGGACTAGACATGTAGCAGACTGGCAATGGGTGGAGTACTATCATCAACATCTATTTTCTGACAGTCTTAACAGCAAATGAGGTTTATAATAGTCTCAAATAACCCACAGGAACTTTTTAAGAAGAAAGATTCCCAGATATACGGCTAACAAGTCAGATTCCAACATGAGTTTCTCTAAGTTACTCCCAGAGGAAGAAAAGAAAATCAATACATCAACATACACAATATGAATATAATTTAATCAGCAGGCTATTGAAAAGAACCATATACCTGATTGGCCTCCAATGCTTTAGAAAGAAGCAGTACATCACCATAAGAATGAGATGTCTGTACCACATTAAGAGCACTTGCAACAGCATGTCCAGTCTGTATTAATCATAGATTTTAATTTAATGATATGCTTTCATAAATAGGATGTATAAAGTATGATAACTGACTAGACAAGCTCACATATTTAGTAACATATAACCACATGTTTTCGACCAAAATGATATTTAACTGTATAACACACAAAATCTGTTGTTTTATTTGTGCGTCAAGCCAATATAAGTGTCTTTCAAGTACAACAAACATAACTTACTCACCGCTGAAATGTGAACCATAGTATACCTATAAAAAATGTGATACTCACTACATAAGATGCAAGGAGAAAATTTGGATGAATTAGGCCTTAAAACTGTAAAAGAAGTTCCCAGCTTCAACAATTATTAACTATGCCATCTTTTCCATTTACACTGAACTCATGCGGCTATACCAACTAAAATGAAACCATCCAAAGAGTACTCTAAAGGAGAGAGGTGATAAATAAAGACAACAAACGGACATCAAGCTTTTCTTTTGGACAAGTATAAACAGACATCAACTTAATGGACAAATTTAATCGGGTGAAAGACTGCAAAAAAGATTCTAAAATGTCACATTAATGAATAACCACTGACCTCACATATCCTACATGGATTTGTTTACAAGAAACATCAGGTACGAGTATGTGCAGTCGCTAACTCTAGTGTATTTGAAGAAAATCTGATATGAAACACTCATACACATGTCACACCCAACTCTGCAAGAACAATGCCATTGCATTTTTTTCCGAAGGTGAGGAAGGAAAGAAACAGAAGACTTCTCTAGACTAGTGAGAGAGGCATGAACAGCTTGTACAGAAATGTGCAGCAATTTAGTGGGATGGAAAACACAAGCACATTAATTAAAAGAAGCTGGAAACAAACATGAATTCTGCATATATTTTCACCCAAGAAGTTCTGATATGCAACACATACAACAAATGAAAAATGAATCTTCTCCAGATAGTTGAAGAATAAATTCTGCTACTCACCCTTTGAGCAAACCGTACAGCAGTTTCTTTCCGATTTTCATGAGGTGTTATAACAGGAAGGTACTCAACCTGCAGATTACTAAACAAAGTGAGACAATTTTTTCAACAGTAATATCCTTACCATTAAAAGAAAATGTTAAATATTTCCAAGGACAATAAACCACATTTCACTAAATTCATTCCCCACCCAACATTGATCACTACAAAGAGGAAGCAAAGAGGATCGACAGGGCCATTTAAAGGTAAAAAAGAAATGCCATGGTCAACTTTTGGGTGAAAATGAATATATTACTAGATTATGTAATCATGCTTTAGAGAAAGGAGATTAAAACATTAATTTAACCATGGTTGCCAAAATAAACTAAGCATATGAAGCCAGAAAGTAACTAAAGCAGAACTCAAAAAATGTTTAAGGGGAACAGAAAGTTTAATGGTTTCCCAAAGTTGTAGTAGTTAAGACTTCCATAGTTCCACAGTAGGTCATTTTAAAAATATATTTGTCATTTTTAAAGAATATATTTAGCAAAGTTTAAAAAGACAAAGTATGAAATAAGCACAGTGAAAGCACATACTAACGCAATCTCAGTTAAATATTTACAACTGATGAATCAGAGAAAATTGGTCTACAACTTCTAAGACTATCAAACATATTTTAAAATACTTGAAGCTAATGAACCAGAGCAGATACGTCTACAAAAAAACTGGAAAAGACTGGCAGGTCTCTTAATTAACCGTAATGAAGATATGCTTGTCTAGACTATATCGGACATAGATTAAGATAAAGCTAATACTTAAAAGTGCCAGTGCACCAAAGTTCAGCGACAGTCAGGAGATTACTCCCCAAATTTCACTGGAACTGAAGAACATTCATAGTTTCCAGTAACAGCTTAAAATTTATAAGATCGTGATGGTTATTCTGCTAAATAACTGAGCCTAGTAGACACATACAAATGTAAGGAAGCAGACATTCAGATGGGAAAGGAACAGAGTTCTGCATATATGACTAGTAGCAGAAAAGCATAACAGATTTGAAGCTTGACACCAGAGGAAGTCACCACATTGAGCAGTGCATGCATGTCCATTAACAGTTAGTCCAATCTTTTCTAACTGTGAGTCATACGCACCTCCATGAAATTGTGGAACTGTGTGAACATTCTAAACATCAGCATTGCTAAGGAAACATTCCCCCTACACGACAATGAAACCCCACATGAGGGCGATATAACTAAAACAAACATATCAGCAGCAAAGTACTTGATGAGAAGGAAGAGTATACCATGACTGATCAAAATGTACGTGGGGATACCGCACAACAACAGGCTGGATAGGATATCCCGGGATAAATGCACCAAGTTGAAAGGAAATAATCGATCTTCCATTGGTTGTAGTCCCTTCAGGAAATAAAAGCACTCGGGGAAATTGATCGCAAGAAGCCTTTCTCTGTTTTGAGATCCTTGAAAGCATATTTCTGTATCAAATAGCTATATATTGCTAGAACACTTTATCTTCATATTATACATTCAGGAAAGATTATTTACTTGCAAACTATGGATGGAGCTGTTCACTAACTCAATCACTTAGGCAAGTACAAACTGAAGATTTGTAGTTATGCATATACATATACGGCTATGCACAAGTACTCCTCATAAGCGGAGATCGTTGCCAAAGGGAAACTTACTTCTTCAGACTTTTTTATTGAACTGGATAAGAGAGTAAATGGACTTCATAAATTTCCAGGATATAAATTTGTTGACGTTTCTTCTCTTAGTGGAAACTTCTCATGTGTCAGCTTAGTTTTAAGTAAAGGTTTAGCTCAATATCAAATTAATACTGTAAAATAAGTCATTAATGACGGCTTTCAAATTACCAGCTGGAAGTATAAGGCTTTATAAATGGAAAAATACTTGTTAATGAAAAGGATCAAGAGTTTTTTATGTATCAGACATTTTAATTGTCCGATTTTCTACAACCCTCAGCATGTTGGCAAGTGGTTGAACAAGAAAAATTTGCTCAACAACTGCCCCCAGACTTCAACTTATCTGCATATACATGTAAAAAGATAAACCTTAAATCCCAAGACATGGAATCAAAGTAGCAGGCTTTACCTGGGATGGAACATAACATTTCCTATCTCCAAGGTAAACCTCAATAACACATTCTGAAAACATCTATAATACAGCTACAACAAGTGATCATGGGCCTACTAGAAGTAGATTAAGCTAACCTTAGAATGAAATGCTCTAACATAATAACCAAATATAAGTCTTATCATCCATTAGTATTGATAGGAAAAACAAGGATCATCTTATAAAAAAGAAACAGCAAGAGACCAAAGACAGATACTATTTACCTTTATTTCATTTACAGCATGCTTCCTTGAAGTGGGAGAGAATCTATTAACATATATCACCTGCAAAAATGAGGAAGGGGATAAACTAATGTCCTAATTACATAAATATATACCAAGCATGCTGAGCTAGAATAAACTGGATGCAAAAATGGTAGCTAGAATAGAATGAAGAAATCTGCCTACGAAGGACAAACATAAACTGTATGTAATAGCAAAACACAAACTATAAGGAACAGTACCAAGTAGACAGAAAATTGGAGATAGTGTTGTTGTGCCCATTACCTGCATAGCTCTGATTATGGTTCCGACGAAAGGCATGGAATCATGGGACTCAGAAGCAACAATTGTGGGAAATAATTCATAGAAAAAGAAGATGGGATCTATGTATGATACATGATTAGATACAACAACAGGAGCTATCGCCCTTGGTGCGGGTTTTCCTTTTCGTCTTATCCATTGGTACCTGGAACAGTAATAGGACAAAGGAATTTTTAAAAAAAATCATATATCATAAGAAACAATGCACGGGAAGAGAGTCTGACAAAATAAGTTCTTTAACTTTGACAAAAGCTTGCATGACCTCTTTTAACATGCAACTACCTGTTTAACTTTGACAGCACAAAATACCTGACTTATCAATTAAAAACTACTCCTTTATACATTGATTACCATAATGGGGGTTCTACCGTCTTACATACATGATGAAAGAAACCACTAATCTTGTATATCCATGTACACTAAATATTGCTACAAGAAACAACGTGAAAAAGACTAATAGAAGAACTTCAAGACTTGGGAAAGGAATACTAAAAAGTTACTTGATGGTACAATAACAACAACATACTCAGTGGAATTCCACAAGTGGGGTTTGGGGAGAGTAAAATGTACGCAGATCTTACCACTACCTTATAGAGATAGAGAAATTATTTCCGGAATACCCTCGTCCCAAAAATATCATACCCCAAAAGCAGAGGATACTAGATATGAAAAGGGAAAAAATGCAAGCAACAACAACAACATATAAGACGAACAATAACAACACAAGATATAAACACACGACTAATCCTATTAACCTAATATATCATATGGCCAGAGATCATCCTACCCCTACTAGCCTATTAGACTTCTACCCTAAAACGCGACCTCCACTCCTTTCTATCTAAAGTCATGTCCTTGGTGATATAAAGTTGCGTTATATTTAACAATCAAAAAATGTCTTGTAAGGATAAAACTTATTTAATTGAGTGAACTATGCCAGTAGTCTCCCCTAATAACATAATGTGCCACTAAATTTCACAAGAGTTCCAACACCTGCAAGCAAGACAACACCCACAGGTTTCCCCAGAGCTCCAACAACTGCAAGCTAAATATATCCCAGGTTCTTCAGCTCCTCCATCGGCCCATTGACCTCTTCAATAGAGAAAAGAACGAAATCTCAAGCTCAGTGTGACTGATGCTTTATTTTAACGCTTAGTTTCCACTTTGTTAAAATAAGAATAGGATTCCTATTTAGAATTGGAATAGGAATAGGTAAATACTATCCTACTTAGAATAGAAATAGGAATAACAATATTATATCGAATCCTACTCGGAAAAGGATTGTATTATAATATTTTAATTGGAAAAAGAGTCTAATATAGTATTTATAAATAGGGTCTCAATGTAATAATGCAGACAACAATTCAATAATATTCTTCTCCTATATTTCTCACATGGTATCAGAGCTTTTACGGTCTTGGTAAAAAATCAAAGAGCTTCCGTTGCCGGCGGGCGGCTATGACCCATATATGCCGCCCGTCTGGCCAATGATATGTGAGCAAAAAAACAGATTAGGTCACTGTGCGTCAATTTTCAGTGACTTTCTAGGGTTGTTTTTTGTCAACCCCACAATTGTCAGTGTTTGTGTAGCACTATGCCATCATTCCAGTGACTACTTTTTTATATTTAATTTCTGTAGCACCGTGTCATCTTTTTGGTGACTAATTTTTCATATTTATCATGTGTAGCACCGTGCCATCTTTCCGGTGATTACTTTTTCATATTCGATTTGTATAGCACCGTGCATCACTCCGGACTACTTCTCATATTCAATTTATGTAGTACCGTGAATTTTTTGAACTGCTTTTTCATATCTGAGTTGCATAACATTGTTTCTTTTTGGTGACTCAGATTTGATTTGCGTAGTTCCATTTGTCTTTTGGGTGACTCATCAAATCTAATTTGCGTAAGGTTGTGCCATCATTCTGACTATATCCATACAATTTCTCTTTTGCAGTAGGGTCATGCCGTCAATATGATCCCACCTATATAATTTCTATTTTTCAATGGGGTCGTGTCATTATTATGACCCTATCCATTTAATTCTCTTTCTCAATAGGGTCGTGTCATCATTTCGACCCTACCCATATAATTTTATTTCTCGAATTGTGATCACTTTCAACCATTATATCTAATAATCCAATGCATGGCTTTTTTTATCAATTGGACATTAAGAATGTCTTTTTATGATGGTCTCAAGGAAGAAGTCTATATAGAGCAATCACATGGTTTTGTTGCTCAAAGGGAGTTAGATAGACTTGTATGTCATTTGTGTAGGTTACTCTATGATCTAAAACTGTCTTCTCAACCTTGGCTTGGAAAGTTCAACACTCTACTTCAGGAATTTATCACTCTTATGTTTTATCGACATTATTCATCAAAGTCAGTATTTCATAAGAAGACCAAGCACATTGAGATTGACTAGCATTATGCATCAAATTTAGTATTTCATGAGAAGACTAAACACACGAGGTTGATTGTCAATTTTGTGAAGTCGAATGATCAACTTGCAGATATCTTACCAAGCTCTTCATCGGTCATCGTATTAATTATATCTGTAACAAGCTAGGTGTTTATGAGGGGGAGTGTTAGAATAGGAATAGGATTCCTATTTAGAATTGAAATAGAAATACTATCCTACTTAGAATAGGAATAGGAATAACAATATTATATAGAATCCTACTTGGAAAAGGATTGTATTATAGTATCCCACTTGGAAAAACAGTCTAATATAGTATTTATAAATAGGGTCTCAATGTAATAATGTAGACAACAATTCAATAATATTCTTCTCCAATATTTCTCACATTCTACCTCAAAAAAGCAGCCATCTTGAACTGGGGTTGATGAAAACAGTATATAAGAAACCAACAGGCACCTTTGCAAAAGAGACAACTCAATACTTTTACTGGACAATGAACTTTTCATTTCAAAAAATACTTTTAATATTCATAATTCATCTGACACTTCAGTTTTGAGTGTTAATTGCATGAAGAGTTTATGCCAATAAAGGGGGATAAATGACAGGCACAATGAGTCCAACCAAACAATAAGTAATGTTGTTGTATTAAAAGAAGGTAACAAAGGGATTTCGTCAAAACACAAAGAGCAGTAGAAGGAAAGACATATCTCCACTAAGTAGCCATAGGCCATTAAGAAAACCACAAGAGAGTAGATATTAACATATCCAATAAAGAAATGGGAAAACTAGAGGGAAAAGCAAGTCTTCTCAGATCAAAAAGCTCTTCCACGCATTACATTACCTTTTTGAGATTGAAATGATTGATTTTCTTTTAATACTAACAAAAGACTGATGTAGGAATAAAGACAGAGAGAAGCCTGAACTGTGTGACCAAAAGGAATAACAAAAACCCCTCTAGCAATATGGAAAGGGAGGATTAACAGAAGGATGACAATGACCCACGCTAAGAAAGACATAAAAGGAGTGGCTGGAAGACCTGTACAAGGTGAGGTAGATGCATAAAAGTGCACAAAAAACCAGATTTACTCTGCAAGTCAAATGAGATGTCAAATACGCCTACATTGTCAATGAAGGCAGCTGTTTGGGAGTAAGAGAGGAGTCTAACTCAACTTCAGGAAAAAGCTCTATGAGCTGATTGCCAGAAATGGATGTAACCACTTATAACTAAAGATAAGAAAGGTAAAAACTACGCATCAGTGAGAAGTGAAAAGATTTCAGAGCCTTGAGATTTAAGAAAGGGGAAAAAACTCCATGAGATTTAAGAAAGGGGAAATAGCTCCATGAGTGAAATCAGATGTATGATGTTTGAGTGTGGGTCTTAGTTCCATGCATACAGGTGCATCACCTTGATGTTACTTGTAACAAAATTAAAGAAAAAGAATATCAAAATCATTATCAAGCACTTAGCCGAAATGCCTTTTGGGAATCTTCCTAGCATCTAGAAATAGAATAGAGTAGCTTCTACAAAATTTTGGTCTCGTGACAATCATTGTACCGTTCCATTTTATTGTACTCATCCCAGCAACATATCCAATAGGGGGTGTAAGTATCCAATGCAGTAAATCTAGCTCTTTTGTTTATTATGTTTTGATGATCCACAGGATATACTCAAAACCCATACGCAACTGTGCGAGGTCTCCATGCATATGAAGGATCCAAGCAATAAATGAAGGTTCAATGTAATCCGGGGGCGATTACAATGCCACAGAACGATACATATAGTTAACTTGGCAACTCCATTTGAGATAAAAGTGGACAAATTATTCTTTTCACCTTTCCACAAGTAACCAAAAAATAGATAAAATAATTTTTCACCCTTTTCACAGTAAAATCACGCTTGTCTTGCTAAAAAGAAGGACTTTTATCAACACAAATCAAGAAATCCTACCCCTTTACTTGGAGATTAATGGAAATCTTATTTTATCAAGAAAATTAAACAAAGTAGCATTCTTTGACTGACCAAATTTACAAGTCAATGGTTGAAAGCTATTGAATAAATACCCGAAAGAAAAGAGGATAGTTCTAGCGCACAACCGGGTAACAAACATCAATCTACACCTCCATTTGGGCATAGGACTGCTTCTATCTTTCCATCCTTCCAAAGCAATCCGTGTAGCCACATAACCAACCATCAACGACAACCCAAAAAGCACCAACCTCACCAAGGTAATCGGCAAACACACAACAATCTTCAACCATTCATAGACCCCTTCGATTCTAGGTGTGTTATTCCTAAACGGGTCAACTGTGGTGGATCCGGGCATGTCGAACCTATTCGCTCCAAGAAACGCATATGGGTTATCATCCACCTCCGAAATACGGGTACCCAGATGATCGCAGTTTGACAATTGTTGTACCCCATCGTCTTCGACGGTGAGAATCACCTGCGGCTCACGCACGTGCTCATGATCGTCTCCGTCAGATGAGTGCGGGATGTGTCCCGCAGGTAAAAGAGGAGCGTGTACTGTGTGGTCCGACATTGCCGGAAAAGATTGCCGGTGGCCGGAAGTGGGGGGAGTAGTGAGTAGAGAGAGAAAAAAGAGAAAAATAAAATGGGAGGGAAAAGGACGGTGGAAAAGATGAAGAAGAAGGGGAAAAGATGGAAGAATTAACGATTTATGTGGCTATTAATACTTCTTTTATTTGAAAAGCGACAAAAAATTGCGACAAAGTCGGACAAATGAGTAATTTCACTTGTTTGGGTTGGATGGATTACCACAGATGTGGGCCGTGAATAGTGAGAAACAGGTAAATACCTATCTGGATGTTAATAATCAATGTAATTTGATCAGTTAAATATTTAAGTAACATGTACTGATAAATTAATTATAACAAAACAATTATTAATTGAATATACGTATGAAAAATATATATCTGGTATTCGTTAAGTTGACGTAAGTATGGAGTGAAAAGGATTTTTTTTTGAGTGATTGATTAGATTATTTAATATTATTTTTGAAATGATAAAAATGTCCAATGAATAGAGGTGGAATACAATAGTTCGTCTATAAGAATAAAGGGTGATATTCAAAACTATAACAATTATAGAGGTAATAAATTGTTAAGCCACACTATAAAAGGTGCAGGAAAAAGTGATCCAATTTGTTAGAACTGAAGGCATTGGTGAAGGAGGGCAACGTGAAGATTTTCTCCCAAGGAAGAGATGACATCCTTACGTGTCAAGGTAGTTGCGGTCGGATGTCAAAGCGATCCATTTTTTGCAAAGACTGGTGAAAAAAATATAAGAAAAAGAGATGAACTTACATGTGATATTCGATTGATCTTGAAAAAATCCGTGACAAGTCCCGAGGAGAGTCATTTTGAGGTGTTTGAAGGTAAAAGGTGCCCCGATGATTTATGTTAAAGCGATAAATGACATGAATGATGGAGCCAAGACATGGATTAGAATGGTAGGAGGAGACTCTAAGCACTTCTTAGTTGAGATGGGACTTTATCAAGGATTTGTGCTTAGTCCTTTTCTATTTGCCTTTGTAATAGATAAGCTGATGCAGTCTATTCGGAAGAGGTGTAATTGTCTATGTTATTTGCAGATGACAAATATTAGAGACAGATGATTAAATAGGAGATGACGTATCTTCATATTACTGAGGACATGACTATAAATAGAAAGGAGTGAAGTATTGAAGGGTGCTAGGGATAAGGTATTGTCTTACTTTGTGAGGTTTAGTGTCAGAAGCAGGACTAGTCATGTCCTTGTAATTCTTGTCTTGTATTATTTACTTTATTTGGACGATCACATTATTTTCTTTTTATTATTGTTTCTTTCTTATAGATTTTATTCTTTTTTTTGAGGGGGGAGGGGGGGGGGAGGGGTTAACAATATGCTTTCTCCACTATATCTTTTTAAAAAATTTGAGATTGATGCACTTGAGTTGAGAGTCTTTTAGAATAACATTTCTACTTTTACGAGGTATTGAAAAAATTTGTGCACACTCTATCTTTTTGAAATTTTACAATGTGAGATTACATTAAGTATGTTGATATTATTGTTGAAAGCTATTAATATTATAGATCAATTTATTAATTTTAAAACTCATATGTCATGTCAATAGTTAATTTAAAATACATAATTATTTTTTTGAAAATCATTTAAATCATAAAATTTTAACTTTAAGCTTAAGAAGATCAGTAATTGATGCTAATGTTAAAGAAAAAAATAGTTACTCATAGGAGCGACACTTGCTTTCAAATTGTACCCACTTTTAGGAAATAAAAAAATCTTAATATTTTAAGTAATTTAAATTTATATGGTATAAAACCTGTTTATTAGGACAACAGCACTCTGTATAATAATTGTTTTCTACTCAAAGCTTAAATACAATACCCTTAATTAAGTGTGATGGAAGATTTATCAATCACAGCCTTGTTAATTACTTATGATTTATTTATGACTCCCACTTGCATTTGGTTTGATAAAGTTGGCAGAATATATTAATTAATACTTATAAGCTAAATTGGAGAAAAGTCAGAAGGTTCATCGACTTTTAACTGATTTTAACATATAAAATATTTTTGATCTGATAAAAAAATTTATTATCTTATTTTTAATTTTAAAATTCTGATAATACCTTTTTCTTCAAATAAAACTCCTAATGTACCCATCACTTTATATTTGGCATTCATATTTTCTATAGATTTATAATTTCTTTTAAAAAATTCAAAAATATTTAACATCTAAACAAAAAAAATCATTTTTTTTTCAAACACAACAGTTGTTTATTAATAATTTAAACATTTTGTCAAAAAACATAATCATTTATGTATAATTAATTTTTAACATTCTAGAGTTATTTTTTTTTTATGATAAGAGGAACTGCAATTGCTATCCTTGGTTGCGTGCAGGGTAAAAATCTCACTCTTATGAAATATCTCGCAAATTACATAAGAAAAGTAACCAGCACTAAATAAGTCCGCTTAGCTACATATTTATAATGAATTAATCCAAACAGGTTTAAATTTCTCATAAAACACAATTTTACCTTTTATAAAATATCGTAGTGTGAATTTATTCAATGCAGTTAAATCTGTCACTTCAACAAGACAACCTCTACGAAATTTCGTTTTAATATCATGTACGTTGTATAATACAGTATATAAATACATGGTCCTCTTGGTCCCTTCCCAATACAGCAAACTAAAATAATTTGTTTTTTAAAATACTTTTTTTTACTGTTAATTTATTTTTGTATAACTTTTAATGGGTCAAAATCTTTTTTTTTTCCCTTCCTAACTTTGCTTTAAAAGTCGGATTTTTTTACGTTATCATCTAGCCTTAAATCATCAATTTTCAAACATCTTTTTAGTTTAAAATGTCATAACCTTCTTTTCCACACACATATATAATAAATCAGTTTTTCTTTACGAACTAAAAGTAAAACGTAAAGGTAATTTATTAGGATCAAGTGTTTACTATTATGTCAAAAGCTATAGCCGAGATAGCAAATACACAACTTTATTTCTTAATCAATTTCATCAACCAAACGTTATTTTCGATCATGACAAGGACCCGAGTTACCTCAACCCTCTCCTGATCCTTGCCATAGGCAAGATGTTGTCATTACAACAACATAATTAAACATATAAGTTGTGAATATAAGATAATGAAAAAATTGGGGAAAAGAATAGAATAAAGATAAAAATTAAGAAAATTAATAGCAAAAGAGACATTCCTCAACTTTGCGATTCCTCATTACACCAGATGTTGCGTATTTATTTATTTTTTTGTTAACAACATTATTTTTACTAATCTAAAATAAATATTTTATTTTTTTTTTCAATTTTAAAAATATGACGTAGCCTTTGTATGACCGAATAAAAAATAAACTGGATATTTTTTTAATTTGCTCTTCTTTTAATTGTGAAGTAACAATTAGCCAATGCAACTTTCTACACTTATCACGAGTTATCCAAAAACAATCGCGCTATATTTTTAAACATAAAAGTCAGACTGCGTACATCCGACCCCCTCTTACCCTGCAATAGGCGAAAACCTTTAAGGCATTGAGATAATGTTGTTGTTGTTATTGGTCGGATATAAACGTATAAAAGATGAGTGAAATATTTTTTTTAGAAAACCATGACATTTTTTAAATTATTAACAAAATCGATATATATACATTTTTTATACAACAAAGATACATTATATATTAAATGACAAAGGATATATCAATTTTAAATTATATAAAACTTCAATAATTTATCCAAAAAAATAATAAAAAAACAAACAAATTGTAATTAATCCGGACCTTATTGATTGTGAAGAATGACATGATTCTTTTAATTTTAAATAAACAATACATTAAATCGTGCCAGCTGGACCAATCCAAAATGGACAAAACCAGAAAAAAAATTGATCAGACGTTACCAAAAGCCATCCTATTTTAATAAGCCACATGCTCATTAACGTGTTTGTTATACAAATATTTTATTTATATTTCAGCCATGCATCATTTCGTTAAATCAATAAAAAGGACACGTATAAATAGGGGAAAAGATGTTGTTTCTCAACTTTAAAAATTTGTCAAGTCAGCATCTAAAAAGTTGAAATGACACAATAAAGACCCAAATGTAAGGTTATTATGCTTAACGTGTTCAACTGAAGCGGGACGTACGTTTCTGTTTTTGTTCAACATACTCTAAAAATACAATTCCTACCTACAACGTCAATTATCTTTGCAATAACTTTAAATATAAAAAAATATTCTATTACACTAACATTTAAACATCAATATTAATGACGTACCAAGAATTAAAGGTGCTCCCTCTGCAAATTTCAAACTATGGTTTTTTGTTCCACAGACACTACTACATCATCTTGCTCTTCCTGCCAAAAGGTTATATTTTAATCAAACCAATTACAATAAATATAGTCGTAAGTAGAGGGGAACGTGCAAGGCAGGCACGAGCGTGCAAAATAAGCTGATTTTGGGATCTGGTTGCGTTGAGATCCACAAAGAGCAATTTGTCAGGTTAGTATACTACTGCACCAGCACGTGATATTCTATATAGAGAATCCATCCACATTCGTCCCCAAGATGGGCAAGTGTTTATGTAAATAATACAATTCAGTATGGTACAGTTAGGGAGCCTTCAGATGACAATGGAAGACGGAACATGTATCTAACTATTTACCTCGACTTACGCCAACTGTAACTGCTTGAAGCCCAATGATATCGAGCAAATCCATCAAAACTGAAAAGATGATCTAATCACTGTCGCCAGAATAATAATCACTTTCACACCTAATTCCTTCTCCGCTTTCGTTTCCAACCTCATCATCATTACTGGAATGTTCTCTTTCTCTAAGGAAGAACCCCTTCTTCTCAGGGGGCTGGTAGTTTTTACCCCTCCATGCCACAATCTGCTCTTTATCGAATGTCACGAGTATACAAGGAACTAAATCCTGCCATTGACACAACATAATAAACATAGTATTTAGCCTGCGTGGATGAAAATCTTAGAGCATCAAGTACATCCTAGTCTTAGTAGCATGCCGATCACTATAGCATCCAAATGGATATCACAGCATTATTCCAAACATTTTAGCTTCTCTAAGATGGAAATCTTCATTTCAAACAGCAAATGTAAAATGAAGAAGTGGACAACCAGACTATAATATCCAGTCAACTGCAGTTCTAGGAATATTAAACCACCACCGCCCCAAGGTAAAGGGCTCTAAAAGTAAACAAGCAGAAGAGGATCCATGATTGTTTCCTCTCTTTTTTTTTTATTTTTGTGATTTGGAAAATCCCATCCTTCCTAACTCCCATCCCCAGGAGCCGGAGTAGTTTTTCACCACTTCCTTCCTTGGTGATTCAGACTCCTAAAGGACTCTCAAGAGAAAACACTGCTGGTCAACGTTGAAGATGACTAAATTGAGTCAGCTGGCAATAAATGAAACTTCTTATGAGCATACAATAAAAGTGACTTTTGTATATTTGAAATAAAGTAAAGTTTTGTCTTATTAATCCTTTCTTAATTTATTTCATTGTTGGTAAAGAGTTTATCATTTAATTCATGTGTTTATTCAAGAAAAATTGGTTGTCGTCTCGAAACTCAAGAATGGATTCGGTCCAAGAATCAAAACCCCATCTCCATAGCAAGCTTCTAATGTTACCAGATCCGTCATGCTTTCGGCGGTTGCCACCGCCATTGTTGGGGCCCAAAAACTTTAGTATAATGCACACATCTCTCTCAGACAAGTTAAAAGAAAATCACTATAACACCAAGTCGGTTTACTAAGTATACAGTATTATATAATATATTCTTTATATTTTTGGTTATACATTAACAATCTAAAGAATATTATAAGCAGCATTAATAGTTATCGAAAACTAAAGTAACAACCCACATTTCATCAAGTCAACAAATTTTAAGAATATAAACTATAAATTAAAGTCCACAAACATCATTCTTATAAATCACTTATCAGGTATTATCCGAAAAAGCCAGAAACTTAGCTATATCTTAAAACATAAATGATTAGGCAACTATATCCATTAGAAATGAGACCCTCTACTATCTTCTCTCTAAGATTTCACAGGTCCAAACATATCAAGTTGCCTGAAAACACCTGATATTTGGATATTGTATCTCAAAATGAGGATATCTGTATCCTGAATTTTATTATTTTTTTAGAAAAAAGATACCAAACCGTTTACCAGGCATCTGCATATCTCACTGGATACTTGATTATTTGGTTACAAGTACCAATACATAGTTTTAAGTAGTTTATGCTCCACTTTTCAGCCATCTTTCATTATAGAAGAAGAAGAGTACCAAGAGTTTTTTCCTTGACGGGCTTTTCCTCAACAAAATCCCATAATAGTCTGTCAAGTTTGCTGTTCAATCAAAATGGTCCTTAATATCCAAGATAAGCATGCATGTCCTCTAAGTTCTTAAAAGTTGGAAACATCTAGTCCAACATAATCCATAATTTTTTAAGGAAAATGCTTATTCCAGCTAGCAACGTCACCGGAAAGGTTACCGAAAGCAAAATCTTTGCTCAATTCAAGAAGCATGGAAAAGGCCTCTTTCCATGAATTGTCAATAAAAGGGACCCACATGATCAGACTATCTCAGCCAGAAGATTTAAAATTCAAATCTCCACAGTCAAACCCCAATGGATACTAACCCGGGTCGTCTCTTACGCAACCATAGTTATGCCCCATACGCAACCACAAAAATCCCAATTCCCAGGCCCATCCTCTTCTAACAGATTGGGCCAGAAAAGCTTGGAGCTTTGGCAAAGCAGGGAGCCTAGAATTCAACAAACATATTATCATTGCAAGTAACTTGTTGTACTTCAATTCTTGTAAATCATAGTACTCCACAAGAAGGATACAAGAAAAACTATGGCCATTAGTAACACCAAGGTATTCCATATGAACAAGTCCAAGTCCAAGTCCAAGTCCAAGTCCAACACAAAATAGGAGAAAATTCTTACCCTCAGTTTGCAGCCTATTTTCTTGTAATCACTCATTTTAAGGCCCTTACAATCTATCCGAACCAGCTCCTCAGTGAGAAAAGCATCACGTACCATTGGTACAAGGCTATTATAGTAACCATTTTTGGCTGCGTAGTAGCATAGATGTCAGATACCAAATCTAGATGGCCTCCTCACCAAACAAAACACAGTCGACAAGAAAGGATACCTAGTCTTGTTAATGCCGGAACAGCTAATCCTCTTTTTCTCATTTCCTTAGTTTCCTCAATACTCAAGCCATCAATAGTAGTTTTTATAAGCCTGGGATATACAGGCTCATGAGGCTTCCATAGCATTAAGGGGATAACAGGCCTTCTCTTGGGATGATAATTCCTTCCTCTGTAGAGCACAAGTAAACCACCTTGTCTGTTGATGATTTTACCAAATGTCTTATCCTATAAGGACACACAATAACCCACATTACTAATCAAGGACAGATAAAAGGAAATTCAAAGTTGAGTGAAGCATAATTTTAGAGGATAAAGCCCCTGGACAGAGTATTTCGATACCTGTTCAAGCAACTTAATTCTGAAGAATAACAAAATAAGACGGGGATTAAGAAGCAATTGAAGTGGATGTGATTGAATTTGAAAGACTAATGTACCTCCAACTGAGTGCAAACATTCTTCATGTCAACTGTAGGCACACCCATACATTTTATTTTTACAGTTTCAGCATGTTTCCAGTTATTATGAATATCATTCAACATGTTATGTGTTAAACCATCTCTCCCTGCAAAACAAAAGATGGTGGAAATCAGCAAGCAGACATTTGGATAATGTGCTATTATAATCACACTACAAAACTCATGTCCAGTGATATTCACATCTTTCTCACTGAAGTAGAGAAGGAAAAAAGTGCTTGATGTCATTACAAGGCTAAAGCACTAATACCAAATGGAGGCATGAAACACATCACAGCTCCATGACACTAAAATTTAATGCAAATAAAAGCATGGTTTACATTATAAAAGAACACAAGATGTCTCCACATCACTAATTTCCCAGTCTATGGCAGTAAAATTCAACGCTAATAACAGAAGTCAAGAATGGTTTGCATTACAAAAGATCACCAAGATGTAATGTGTAATAGGCAGTTGTATAAGTAACTTATAAGAACTGGATTCTGATAGGAATACATCTAGTGCCTAAATTACTAAATTGTTTCACCAAATGCCCTCTCCAAAAATATTAGGCAATCCATAACTTCTCAGAGCTTCTCTGTTTTTCTTAAAAAACAATACTCAGGAAAAAAACTTCAGTGATTATTATTCAAAAATCTCCAAACATATAGGATTAAAAATTAATCTTAATAACACATTTGACTCATCCTATTTTTGACTCCTTTTCTTTATGCTAGATACATGGTCAGTTAAATTCTACTCAAAGCATTTTTACATGCATCTAGATGCAGCAATACTAAAGCCATCAAGTATCAACATTGACTTCTTTGAATAACCTAATTATGTGTACTTGGAAAACAAGTTCCATGCAGCGGGTTAGATTGTAAAGATCCATCTTCGATCACTTAACAAAAGGCAAATAAAAATAAGTGGAGTAATATAATAACTCCCGAATTGTCAAACTTCCCAAGTTCATAATGAAATGATGATTATTTTCAAGTCATACATATACAACAGTACAACCATGGCACTTCAGTAAAGAGAAAATACCAAACTCAGCTGAGTACTGCCTTCAAGTCAGCAAACCAGCCCAATCTTTATGCAGAATTTCACTTTGCACCTTTCACTTAATGAAATTACAATATGTAGTAATGTAAAGCAAAACCATAAAGTCTCTGGCATGGATACCATGGCATAATCAACTAAACACAGGGGCAAAGTACCACTCTTTACTTTCTCAATTCCACTTAAATACTTAGCAAAAAACAAAATACTACTCAATAACAGTAAGAGACAATAAATCAAAGCTCATTTCATCCAAGATACTACCACAAAAGAAATGATTTTTTAACTAAAAAAGTGCATACCCAAACTGACTAGCCGCCTGGTTTTTTTCCTCTGGCAACTCTCCACAAGGGCTTTCCTCTCCGCATTCGTCAAGGGCTCTCCTTGAATTCTCTCTCTCTTGACCCTTCTCTTCTCCTCCAACGTTTTCTCATCATCAGGGGACCCCACTTTTGGGTCAACCACAGGTGCACACACTCCAGTCCACACCCTATCCAACTTCCCAGGCCCAAAAGGTGAATACTTGGGCTCGCGAAGCCCAATGGGCCGTACATTCTGAATGCTCTCAGTGTAACTGAAGCGGAAGTCGAAAGGCAATTTGGATTGAAGCGGTTCCTCACCAGTCTGGTCAAGTGATGACGGCGGACGGTACCGGGGTTTGGGCTGCTTCTTGAGTGGTGATGACCGAGTAGAATTAGGGTTTTCATCAGGGGACCCCACTTTTGGGTCAACAACAGGTGCACACATTCCAGTCCACACCCTATCCAACTTCCCAGGCCCAAAAGGTGAATACTTGGGCTCGCGAATCCCAATGGGCCGTACATTCGGACTGCTCTCAGTGTAACTGAAGCGGGAGTCGAAAGGCAATTTGGATTGAAGCGGTTTCTCACCAGTCCGGTCAAGTGATGACGGCGGACGGTACCGGGGTTTGGGCTGCTTCTTGAGTGGTGATGACTGAGTAGAATTAGGGTTTTCAGGTTTAAGGGACGGAGGGGGTACGAAGGAGTATTTTGAATAGAGATTTGAAGAAGCGGCGGCGGTGGTAGAGAAGAGGTGGCGCGTGGCGGAGAGTGAGAGAATTCGGTTTTTCTGGCAGGAGAATAAGCGGAGCATTATGACGGGTCAGAGGAATTCGGGTAAATTCCTCTCCGAATATAATGTGGGCTGATTTTCTATAAAGGAGTTTTGGAGTTACAAAATTAACAATTTGGACAAACACGAATCGTTTTTAATCTTTTTTTTGGAGTAAAACAAAGATTAGTTAAATAGCTCCTGGCATAATAATTAACGTGTTAAAATATATTTTAAATTCCATATTTGTGTATGATTTAAATATTATAATATTAATCAAAATAAAACAATGATGTATTAAGCTTATAATAAAAATAGAGGATTAAGAGAAAAAAACATCCCTAATTTGATAAATGTAAGTAGACTTGGAAGATTTGATTTTCTTCTTCGTTTTGATTCTAAGTTTAAGGATCATTTGGTTAGAAATACGTTATTTTGAATTAATTATCCTAGAATAGGTTAATGTGTCATTATGAAATAATTAATAAAATAAATAATTCAAGAATTATATAATATTTTCAATCAAATGCAAAATAAAATAATCTTACATTTTGTCCCCAAATTATTATAATTTATACCTCACGCTATTTTACGAATTAATTTTGAATGCTTGATTTTCGCTAATTGCTAGTCTAAATTATAGTAGTAATATATATTCTTTGTAATAAGCAGTGTCTATTACCTCTTACAACAAAGGAGTGAAATTTGTATGGTTGTACGCAAATGACTAATGGAAAATATTCCCCATATCTCGTAAAATTTGATTCCAGTGGTTATAATTTTATTAATAATATTTGGTTATTTAAAAGTAAAAAAATAAAATTTTAGATATTTCTTAAATTTCAAATACAACTGCATACGAATAAATTGGAAACTTTTTTGAAAGAATTCTTATGGCCAGATGGGTTAGTTATTAATTTCTTAAGAGTTTCATAGCTCATAACATAAATATTCCTAGTAATCAACGTTTCAATTTCTTGTTAACCAATGGAAATATTAGCAATGTGATCTCTTGGTGTTTAAAATTATTTTGTTGGCCGTCAATTTATCACGATTCTTTTATATATTTTAGGACTGATTATACTTTAGAAAATTTGTATAATTAAAAATGAAATTTAGTCAAATAGTTGAAGGTAAATTTTCTACCTAATGCTAGAGTGCAATTCAGTTGACAAAGATAATAAATTTCATATATTATCTTTCCTAATTTTTTCCTTTATTTTTATTGGCGTTCAATATCTGCATTGGAGTCTCACCATTTGGAGGAAACGCTCTCTACCAAGATTTTTTCAAAAATTCGAATCTGAAACCTCTAGTTAAAAAAAAACAACCCCCTCTATTGCATTACATGTCATTTAGATCACAAGAGTTGATTTAAGTTTGCTTATGAATTTTTGAAACGAGTGTTCCTAGTAAACAACCTGTCTACCTCTATGAGATAGTGATAAAGTCTGCATATATTCTACCTTTCTTAAATCACACTTGTTGAGTTGATTTAAGAGTTTTGTGGGTAATATTTGCTTCAAAGGAAGAGTATAAAAAAGGTGTGAAGTTAAGAGAGGTAGTCCTAAATTTCTAAATTTTTTTGAAAAAGTAGCTAGTCCTTTTCCTGAGTGCAAAAGCCATGAATTCTTCCGGTCTTTTTGTCTACAAACCGTAATTCTTAAGAATATATTATAAAGAACATTGGAATTGAGAACTAATTTTCATTACACAACTAACTTTTATGTACTATTAAACCATCCAGATACAACAATAACTAATGGAAAAAGTCCTTAACTATTGAACAAACAAGAATTACACTATAATCATAACAAAATTTTGATAATCATTTTAAACTTGAAGGTTTTAACTTTGCTACAAATGTACACAGAGTGAAAAACTTGCATTAAAATCCAAGTTAACCATGGGCTTCCATATGTAATTCCTTTTTGGATATCAGCCACATATTTCCATGCATTGAAATTACAACCTACAACAAAAAAGAAGAATAATTAGTGCTAGAGTCCGTCGACCCGGAATGAATATTTGAGTCGAAAGTATATGTCCAGTAGAACTCACTCTCTAGTTATCTAAAGAGGTGCTCATATGATGGCATGAATGTTAGGCACCTAGCTCTATTGAGTTATTTTATATATAGTAATAAAAATTAGTAACTATAAAGGGGGAAAAGAAAAAGAAATAAGAAAGTTGGACAAAAAATTACTCCTTTCATTCTCAACAACTTGTACGTAATAATCAACCAATCTTTATTCATTTTTCTTCTAAGGCAACCAATCAAACTCCTCAATATGAAGTTAAGTTAAAAGTGTCCTTCAGATCATCTTTCTTCTCATTAATTGCTATTACCATTATATTGTACCTAATAATACTCTGCATTACCCTGGAGTACTTTCTTTCTACTTTTGCATGTCACCTTACCTTCCATATCACTGTTGACACAAAGACTTGTGTGTCTTGTGAAAATGTTGAGGAACAATCACTTCTCTTGGTTTCTGTCTTATCGTCTACTTCTTATCTTGATCTTGACTGGCATTGAAGCTGTTGAAGTTGATAGAAAAGAAGTAATCTTTTTCTACACTATGCATTTTCATAATTATTCATGTTTTTGGTTGTGCTGATCTGCGTTATACTGCAGGACTTTTACATTGTTTTCTTGAAAGATCATCCGGTGAACGAAGCATGTGCATTGAAGAGACATATTAGTGTCCTGTCATCTTTAAAGGGAAGGTTAGTTGAATTAGTCTTTGTCATTTACTCATGTGATCAAGAGTAATGCAGGAATTTTGTTGACTTGTTATGTTGTAATTTTTATAATAGGGATGCAACAGAATCTTATGTTTATAGCTATACAAAAATCTTCAATGCATTTGCAGCAAAGCTATCTCAACATGAAGTTCACAAGTTATCCAGTAAGTAGTTAGGATTCCTCTGCTATAACTTCTATTAGTCTTTGGCAAATTTTTTTGAAACTAACAATTGAGTTATTCTTCTCTAGGCATGGATGAAGTGGTTTCTGTCATACCAAATAGATACAGGAAGCTACATACTACGAGATCATGGGAATTTATTGGTTTGCCTGCAACAGCGAAAAGAAGATTGAAAGGGGAGAGCAATGTTATAGTGGCAGTCTTCGATACAGGTCTAATATCGTTTTGGATTTTTCATTTTGGCCAGGAAAATAGAAAGCAGAAATCATAGTTTCTTGAAAATATGTTGACAGGGATAACTCCTCGATCAAAAAGCTTCAAGGATGATGGTCTTGGTCCTCCTCCAGCAAAATGGAAAGGAAGTTGTCACCATTTCGCAAATTTTTCTGGATGCAACAAGTAAATTATCTATTACAAAATTTAACATATATAATAGGTAGTTCTGAGTCACACTGAACCAATCAGCCGCGTATAGCTCACAAAGTGTGTCAGAAATTTGAAGTTATATTCTTATGCTGTCCACATGGTAGTCTAGCCTGCATCTGTTTCTCACATGTAGAACATAATAGTAAAACTGTCATTGTTTGTTTTACTAGGACTGAAGATATAGTTTCCCGATTCGGAAATTTTCTTCATCTGTGTATCCTAATTAACAAAAATGGACCTGCAAGAGATAAATTTTGTGCATTTTTGTTTTTGTGATCATCAAGCAAACTTATAGGGGCACGATACTTCAAGCTGGACAAAGTTCCTGATCCAAATGACCTAATGTCACCAATTGATGTGCACGGCCATGGAACACATACATCATCCACCCTAGCAGGAAGTCTAGTACCTGATGCAAGCTTATTTGGTCTTGCCCGAGGGACTGCACGTGGAGCGGTTCCTTCTGCTAGAGTGGCTATGTACAAAGTCTGTTGGGCGACATCGGGTTGTTCAGATATTGACATTCTAGCTGCATTTGAAGCTGCCATTATTGATGGTGTGGACATAATTTCCATCTCAATTGGTGGTCTTACTGGTGGTTATACGACTGATGTGATATCCGTTGGGGCATTTCATGCCATGAGAAAAGGGATTCTTACTGTGGCTTCCGCTGGAAATGATGGACCTAACCTCAAAACTGTTGCGAACCATGCTCCATGGGTGCTAACTGTGGCAGCTAGTGGCATTGATAGGGAGTTCAGGAGTAAGGTGTTGTTGGGAAATGGGAAAACTGTCTCAGTAAGTCCTCTACCTGCTTAACAAAAGCTCAAGTATAACAGTCTTTGGGTGGTTTTATTATATTTCCTTATCATTTATGCATTTACTTATAGCAGCATTCTGCAGGGAATTGGAGTAAACACGTTTGATCCAAAGCAAAAGTTGTATCCTCTTGAGATGGGTGTTGATACAGCCAAGAGCTCTGATACTCGAGAAAGTTCAAGGTACTAATTAGGTTGGTGCTAGGCATTTGTTTCTTGTAAAGTAGCCTTGCATATAGAAAATTGACACTCTCACAGGTACTGTACTGAAGGATCAATGGACCCTAGAAAGGTAAAGGGAAAGCTTGTTTATTGCCAGTTAGGTTCTTGGGGTGTTGATTCTGTTGTAAAAGAACTAGGAGGAATTGGCACTATTATTGAGAGTGATCAGTTTCTTGATTCTGCCCCAATTTTCATGGCTCCTGCAACAATAGTTAACAGCAGCACAGGGAAAAGTATGAATAACTATATACATTCAGAAAGGTAAAAATGTTGTAACCTGTCTAGTTCATTTCAGAACTAAAATTACTGACTGTTATACTTAGCGCTGTGATGCTTACGTAAAATGCAGATTACCTACAGCAGTAATTTACAAATCACAAGAAGTTAAGATCAAAGCTCCATTCATTGCATCATTTTCATCAAGAGGGCCAAATCCAGGAACGAAGCGCCTTCTGAAGGTAAATTTAGATGGAAGTCAGAGTTCATTGTTACTGTAAATTTCCAAATTTAGCTTTCTGATGCAGCATTGTACAGCCTGACATTGCAGCTCCAGGAATTGACATTCTTGCTTCTTACACCCCGTTGAAATCACTCACCGGTCTGAAAGGTGATACTCAATATTCAGAATTCACCCTCATGTCTGGCACTTCCATGTCATGTCCTCATGTTGGCGGTGCAGCTGCCTATGTTAAGTCATTCCATCCCGACTGGTCTCCTGCTGCTATCAAGTCTTCCATCATGACTACTGGTAAATCAACAAAATCTTGTTCTCCGCTGTCATTTAGTCTAAAAACTCAATACCCCTAAGCCAAATGGATTGTGTAGCAAAAAGAACAAAGATTAGTCCATGCAAGCACCAAATACATCTCAATCCCAAGCAAGTTGGATTCAGACTGTAGTTTCTAAAATTCTGATCTTTTTCCTTCTGAACTTGAAGCAAGATCTATGAGCTCAAAGGTGGACAGGGAAGCAGAGTTCGCATATGGTTCTGGACAAGTTAATCCAATGAAAGCAAGAAGCCCTGGATTAGTCTATGACATGGATGATATGTCATATATCCAATTCTTATGCCATGAAGGCTACAATTCAACATCGGTGTCCAGTTTACTTCAACAACGGGTAAATTGCTCCACACTGATTCCTGCAAATGGGGAAGATGCTATTAACTATCCCACAATGCAGCTTGGCATAAAGAGTGATCAAGAACCAACCATAGGCATTTTCAGGAGGACAGTTACCAATGTTGGCCAAGCTATGTCAGTTTATAATGCCACCATCAGAGCTCCTAAGGGAGTGGATATAACAGTAAAACCAATGACTCTCTCCTTCACGCGCACGAAGCAGAAGAGAAGTTTCAAGGTGGTTGTGAAGGCAAAACCAATGTCAAATGATATAATATTATCAGGTTCACTCATTTGGAAAAGCTCCCGGCACGTTGTAAGAAGTCCTATAGTCATTTATGATCCAAAGGTTTTTGATTAAGTTGTAATGTGATAGTTTGCAAGTAAATGATACAGAAGAGGCACAAAAGAACATTAAGAAACAGAGATTATAGATGAAACTGAAGGTGAGGACAAGGTAGGGGTGCACAAGAATGAATTTGAGGAACATCAGATGGGACATCTGTGAATAATTCTTCTTGTATATTCCTTCATATATTACTTTCATATGCTAATTCAAGAAACTATTCTGAATTACGTAGTTGAATACTTGTGCTAGAATTCATTGGATCAATTTCATAAAGAATATAATTGATAACTCAAAGTCTATCGTGGATCCGATGGATGCAAGCGTTATCTGGAATGATTGCACATTTGTTTACCTACTACATTAGGTTTGAACCAATGTAGGTCATTATCAATTATCATTCCACATATGAACATATCAGCCAATCAGTGGTGGAACCAACATTTTCGTCAAGGGTGTTCATACTTGTAGAACATTGATGGATGACTTTTGTATCTAGGGTGTTTAACAATTGATATATATTAAAATATCTATATATAACCTTCATATTCGAAAAAGATTTCTGACGAAGGGTGTTCGTCTGACTAACCTTGGGTGAATATAGCTCGCCCCCGCACCCGATAGATGATCATATGTACATTGTAATCAAGTAGAGCTGCAGAAACATCTTTTAATAAAACTGTTGTTTGAAGTCATCATTTATTTTGGGGAGCATAAAGTCATTTTTTATAAAGCTAAGGACATTTTTTGGGTCCATTTGCTCTGCATTGCTCCCCTTTTTCGCAATAAGGTGATTTATAAACTTTTATTAGTAACATACAAATATAAAATGTCACTCAGAAATAAACGGCGATTCATTAGAAGTCGTAGAAATAAATTTTTTTTTTGTTGAACTAACTTAAAAACTATTAAATCTCAGTTCCAAGAAATCATATCTTCTATCAAAATATTTACCGAGGAAGCAAAAGACCTTTAAAAGAAGGCTACACAGAAACAAAATGGACCATTTTATACTTGTGGAGAGATAATTGATTGATAATCCACAACTTTAAATGAACATAATAAAAAGGTACCACAAAGAAAAGCAGAAAGCAAGTGCCACGACTAACAAGAGTCACATACAGAATGATAGGCCACCACAACCAATAGTGATATATTGGAACACTTCCAATTCCATGGTGTGTTTTTTTGTGTGTGTGTTCAGCAATGCAACAAAGTTTGTGTAGATTCTTTTCAGCGTAAAAGAAAGATAATATAATTTCTAAGTGGACTGAAAAGAATATTAATTACAATGATTGAGTCCATATGCGCAGCACTAATTAAACAAGCCCACTATAGTGTCTAATCTTAGGTATCATCTATAATATCCTGTAGCACAATAAAACATAACTTTTATATACGCCGATTGTATACAATAACACTTTTATATCACCTAACATAATTGTTCATGATAACTAGAATTAGTAATCTTAAACGTAGACGACCTGTTACAATAAGTAAAATATATTAATGATGTAAAAATTCATTACACTAGATAGTATATGTGTAACTTTACTGTATGTATCAATACTATTCCCTCTTATTACAGTGACAGAATTAACATTTTCGTCAAAGGTGTTTATACTTTTAGAACATGTATGAGTGTGTTTAACAATTGATATATATCAAAATATCTATATTTAATCTATATAGTCAAAAAAATTTCAATAATATATTTTTTAAAAGAATTTAATAAAGAATGTTCATCTCACCATTTTTATGTAAATGTAATTTCGCCGCTGCTCTATTGATGAGCATGAGGTATGATTTTGGTCCCAGAAAAAGGTGTCATGCTTTTGGGAGCCGTGCAGTGCAAGAAAAGTGCCAAAGATGGCATGCAAATGATGAAAAACAAAAGAAGGGTTAGGTTTAGGTGCACCAACAAATTATGGTCCCAAAATCAAGAGCCTTTCTTTTATTTTGGCAGCACTCACATTTTTCAAGTCTTAAGAGTAAATCGAACAAGCATGCGTTAATTTAGAAAATGAACAAGATTTTTAATTTTTGTTATCTTAAATTAAAGATATATATTAGTAACAAATCTTAATATAAATTGCAATCACGAATAAAATATAAAGAAATAAAAATTTAATTGATAAAATATGTTACAAATTTATTACTCCTTGATTCTTCTCTCTGAATTTTCTCTTTGAATTAAGGGCCCTTAGTAGCATATTTTCATTGATTTGCACTTGATCTTAATCGTGATTCGAGGATTGTTAGTACTATATTCCTCGAACTTGCAAGGATAATTAGAGGTTGATCTCCATGAGAGGTTTAGTGGATCTTCTTCTTGAAGTATCCATGAATTTGTGAAAATTTTGAGATCTTCATCTGTATAAATATCCAAGTTTATGGAATATTTCAGATGCATGTTTAAGAAAATATAATATTTTTATATAACATAAGTTAAGGTTTAGAGTAGAATGAATTCTAAGAAACCTAACTAGAATCAAATATGCACACAGATTATATATTTATACTAAGAATTTACCCAATATTTATAAATGTCTGACTGTAAATACAAATTATTACTTTTTTCTTTTTAATTTGTTTGGTCTATTTTGACTTGATACGAAATTTAAGAAAATAAAAAATATTTTTCTTGTGATTTTAAATTAAAAATATGTTAAATGTACCAAAATATCATTTAATCTCATAATCATAAACATGAAAAGTTGGAATCAAAAAGGTGTTAAAAAGGAAAAGGATGAAACAAATTCAAACAAAAATCGTATTTATTCTGTAACTAAATGACCTCCTACAAAAATCAATACATTTCAAATCTTGAATCTACACCTCTAAATATTTATTATTTAGTTATTTTAGTTGTAGCTAGTATTCCCTCTTTCCAACTTTACTTGACCCCTATTGACTTGATACAAAGATTAAGAAGTAGTAAATGATGGGGTAATTTTACCAAATTACCCTTTGAATATAATACATATGATGTCTTGAAAAATATAATAGGAAAATGATTATAATTAATGATAAGGATAAATTTGAAACTAAGTGTAAAATTATCTCTTAATTTTATAAAATGAATAAATATTATTGGATATCTAAAAATAATATATGAGCCAAATAAAGTTAAACGGAGAAAGTATATCCATGAATTACTATTAAAGCATTGCATTTATCTTACACCAACCCAAAGAGGCAACACGGTTTTGCTGTCCAAATAAATTGAAATCTTGAAATTAAAGTAGTATTTATTCCATACAGAAGATATTAAAATACAATTGAAGCAACAGAGGTCAACAATAATTATACACATTTTCAGCCGTAGAATTGGTTACAAGTAGGAATGCAAGTTATTGGGAGCTGACCAAAACCTAACATTTAATGTTTTTGCCACCACACATGATTAATTATATCTCACATTTTTGGTTGGTCACAACACAAGGAAAAACAAAGAAAATTACAAAGAAACAGTAATATAATATCTCTAAGTCAAACAAATAATACAGTAACGAAACAGCAATAAGATTGCCACATTTATGAGGGCCGTCACTGAATGTTTTTTCAGCAATTAATCTTTTACATTAAGCAAAAAGATTATATGGATTAACCCATCTTCAAGATTGGATAATATACCAGTGTTCACAACAAATTTTAAAATAATAGAAAATAAATGTTAATCACAAATAAAATATGAAAAAATATAAATATTACAAATCTGTTACTCCCGTGATTCTTCTCCCATAAGATTTCTCCATGATTCGAGGATCGTTAGTGCCGTATTTCTCAAACGTAAGATGATTTTGACCTCCTTACGTCATCATATTTTGATCTGAATATTTGAGATTCTTTTTCAAGTAAATATAATACCCTTTATACAGACATGAATTAGGATTTAGAGTAGAGTACCCTCCAAGAAACTCTAATAGAAAATAAATTGCAATTACAAATAAAATATGAATAAACAAAATTTATTGATAAGCATATGAGTACAAATATGTTACTCCCTTGATTCTTCTTTCATAGGATTTCTCCATGATTCGAGGGTCGTTAGTGGTGTATTTCTTGAATGTAGGATGATTTTATTACGTCATGGATTAGGATAGAGTAAACTCCAAAAAGGCTGATTGAAATAGGACTAATTTTGTAGACTTTTACAAAATTTCAATGTTTTAATATAAACTACGAAAAAACGTAGATTGTTCATACATATCATATGTATTTTTTAACATACCTAAATTTAATGATTGAGCCAAACTTACCATGTTCTCTTGTACTCATAACCACCACATCCTATTTTATAGGAATATTTACTTAAAAAGGATATTATATATCAAATATTATCCTTTTTTAGGATATTTTTTATTACAATCTATAAGATATTTTATCAATAAATTATAAGAAATTCCTTCCCTTTCTTTCTCTTCTTCTCTTTCACTTTCTCTTTCTTCTCTTT
>JAOTQJ010000001.1:24967222-24986361 GCA_025642045.1 Solanum sejunctum | reverse complement strand
TTGAATTTAAAACGTATTATAGTTATTTTTTGTTATTTTCTCTTATTAATGATGTTAAAATAATTATTATATTAAAATATATTAATTATATTCTCCACATGCATTAAAAAATGTCTATAATACATATGAAGTATCAAATTCAAACTGTATTACAATTGTAGTTTTTATTATTATTTTTATTAATGGTGTCAAAAAATATTTATATTAATTATATTCTCCATGTGCATTAAAAATGTTTATAATACATATGAAGTATCGAATTCAAAATGTATTGCAATTGTATTTTTTATTATTACTTTTATTAACAATGTCAAAAAAATATTTATATTAATTATATTCTCCACGTGCATTAAAAATGTCTATAATACATATGAAGTATCGAATTCAAATGTATTACAATTATAGTTTTTTTAATTATTTTTTTAAATATTATATTTGAATTTTAAATATTTAAATACTATTTAAATTAGTTTATAAGTTAATTTATTAAAATTGTGTCAGTGCATTATATATGTATTTACATAAATTAAATCTTCTAGTTTAAAGAATAGTAACAACATTATTTGCATAATATTCAGTTTAAAATTAATTTTTTTTAAAAATAATTAATTAATATTTTAAAAGAAAGAGAGAGAGAAAGAGAAAGAGTAATAAAGAGAAATGAAATTTCTCCTTTTCTTTGCTATTTTTAATAACAAAACTATAATTATATCCGGTAAGAATTAAAATTATGCTAAAACTCATAATTTAAATTAAATAATATATTACTTATGTAAATGACCCTATTTTATATACTTATAGAAATGTGTTTATTTGATTTGATTTGACGAATGACAATTTAGACATTATTTATGTGTCTTTCTGAAGTAATGTACAAGAATCTTAAAAGAAAATAATATGAACAATATGAAGCTAAGTCATATTTTTTATTTTGGGTGGGCTCTAATTATTTAACAATTATATTTAGATTCACCATTTTTAAGTCACCCAATGAATAAGAAATACAACTTCTTTGATGAACAATGATTGCACAAAAGTATATATATATATATATATATAGCACTATAGAATTTCTTAAAAGCCAGCATTACTCCATCATATCTCTTCGCTCTCAATTGGTTAAGTTGCTTTTCCACCTTTCTTTATTTCTTTTTAAAAAAATTGAAGCAAAAATGAAGTGCCATAATTTGTCACGCTCTTTCCCTTGGCCTATTTAAATTCTTCAACAACCTTTAGCATTTCCTTAGTAGTATTCCTTCACTTTGAGCTGAAAATCCCTAAACAAAGGTATGTTTTCTCCTTATATTTATGTTTACAACACCATGCACATCGTAGCTAGCATTTCAACACATGTACACGACTTTCAAGGCAAATTCAGAATTTAAAATTAGTTATTCTATTCTTTTATATATGTACCTATCATTATATCTTCTCACACATAATTAAGGTCCTTGTGTCTACTCCGGATTTGGCACTTTACACAAGTTAGGTAGACCTTTATGGTTGTATGTTTCATGTTATAGCTAGATGTAGAACACTAGTACAAGTTGGATTTGCTTTAATGTTTTCACATTTTCAACTTCAGATGTAGTGGTTGGCTCCCATATTGTTACCTGTAGTTATTGCTTCACGAGTATGGCTTCATCAATTTTCTAATTTCTTGAACCACTTTTGATGGTCCATCATAAGAAATATTGTTCATTCAGAGTTAATTTTCCCATTTTCAAGGTGGTGTCTGGCCAACTTGCTCTTGTTATTTCATAACGGTACAAGTATTGAGTAACACTATCTGCCCTGCGTTGTTCCTTGTATTAAAATTTGTCACCGAAATTCAGATGGAGGGTCATTGTCTTGCACTTAGAGTGCACAAGTTTTAGCCTTTGCTCACAGGAAGTGGCAGCAATTCAGAGTAACTCTGTTCATGTAATAATTAAATCCTTCGAGTATGAATGCTTTTGTACGGAGTATTTAATTTTTTCGTCTGCTCATAACGTGTTATAAGTAAAGTGATGTATGTATGAACTTTTCTTATTTCCTATTAATAATTTTTTCCCATGTTTGGCAGTGAAGATGGACTTCAGGAACTGCATGTTTTTGTTAGCATGTACAGTTTCAGTGATTTCATCTACTTTAGCAGAACAAGACATATATGTGGTTCACATGGACAAGACCAAAGTCAGATCATTAGACAGTAATCTTGGAGTTTCCAAAAGATGGTATGAAGATGTGATTAGTTCTATATCAGCTGATGGTGAAGAGGAACAAAAAGAAAAACCTCCTCAGCTTCTTTATGTATATGAAAAATCCGTTTCTGGATTTTCAGCGGTACTCTCAAAGAAACAACTTGAATCACTAAAACAAGTTGATGGATTCCTCACACCTGTGCCAGATGAAATGTTAAGCCTGCACACAACTCATTCACCTCAGTTTCTTGGGCTGAAAAGTGGCAGAGGACTTTGGAGTTCTCCAAATTTGACCTCTGATGTGATCGTTGGCGTGATTGACACTGGAATTTGGCCTGAACATGTAAGTTTCCGCGATTCTGGCATGCCACCAGTGCCTCATCGTTGGAAAGGCAAATGTGAAGCCGGAACAAAATTTGCGCCATCAAATTGTAATAGGAAGATTATTGGTGCAAGGATTTTTTCCAAAGCATATGAAGCTGCTGCAGGGAAAATCAATGAAAAAGAGGATTATAAATCACCGCGTGACTCACAAGGCCATGGGACACACACTGCTGCAACTGCAGCTGGAAATCTTGTCAATGGTGCCAACCTTTTTGGTTTGGCTAAAGGCTTGGCTGGTGGTATGAGCTATGGATCAAGAATTGCAGTTTACAAAGCTTGTTTCATGTTAGGCTGCTCAAGCTCTGACGTGTTAGCAGCTATTGATCAAGCTGTAATTGATGGGGTGGATGTATTGTCACTTTCTTTAGGAGGCTTGCCAAAGCCCTTTTATGTAGATAATATAGCTATTGCTGCACTTGGTGCAGTCCAACATGGGGTCTTTGTTTCATGTTCAGCAGGAAATTCAGGGCCTTTGAATTCAAGTGTTGGCAATGCAGCACCATGGATTATGACTGTTGCTGCAAGCTCGTTGGACCGCAGCTTTCCAACTACTGTCAAGCTTGGAGATGGACATGTGTTTAAAGGTGCTTCATTATACACAGGCAAGCCTACAAAGCAATTGCCACTTGTTTATGGCAGCACAGCAGGTGGGGAAGGAGCTCGATTTTGCACCAACGGGACACTATCTTCAAGATTAGTCAAAGGCAAGATTGTTGTCTGTGACAAAGGGATCAATGCCAGAGCTGAAAAGGGAGAGCAAGTGAAAATAGCTGGTGGAGTTGGAATGATTATGGTAAATCGAATTGAAGAAGGTGACGAACTTTACGCCGATGCTCATATCCTGCCTGCCACATCTTTGGGTGCTTCAGCTGGCATTGCTATCAAGAATTACATTAACTTGACAAAAAAAGCCACAGCTTCAATCAAATTCGAAGGGACAGTTTATGGAAACCGTGCACCAATAGTGGCTGCATTTTCCTCTAGAGGACCGAGTGCAGCTGGACCGGATGTTATCAAGCCGGATATTACAGCTCCAGGAGTGGACATATTAGCTGCCTGGCCTCCAAATATCAGCCCATCATTGCTAAAGAGCGATAAGAGAAGCGTGCAATTCAACATTCTTTCTGGAACTTCCATGTCTTGTCCTCATGTCAGTGGACTAGCTGCACTGCTTAAATCTGTCCACAGAGATTGGTCACCAGCAGCAATCAAGTCAGCACTAATGACCACTGCTTATGTCCTTGACAAAGAAAGAACTCCAATAGCAGATGCTGTTTCCGAGACTTCAATATCAGCTACACCATTCGTCTTTGGCTCAGGACATGTTGATCCTGAAAAGGCTTCTGATCCAGGCCTTATCTACGATATCTCAACCGAGGATTACCTACATTATATCTGTAGCCTAAACTACAACTCTTCCCAAATAGCCCTTTTGCTGAGAGAAAATTATACTTGTCCTGCTAGTCATTCATTCCACTCACCGGGTGATCTTAACTACCCTTCTTTCGCTGTACTTTTCGACAGCAAGAGCCAACATCTGATCCAGACATTTAAAAGAACTGTGACAAATGTCGGGACCCCTAGGAGTACTTACACTGTACAAGTGCAGGCACCATACGGAGTATCAGTCACTGTGGAGCCAAAAATTCTGAAATTTCAGAAGAAAGGTCAGAAACTGAGATACCAAGTGAGGTTTGTTGCAAAGGGAAAGAGGACTCCTGGTGATTCAACATTTGGTTCACTGACTTGGATTTCAAGAACACATATAGTTAGAAGTCCCATTGCTACTACCTCGCAGTAACACGAAGAGGGAAAATTTGATGACAACATATAATTCTTGAAACTGTCTATGCATTTTTCTGAATGAAAACTAACTAATTGAATCAAAGTATTATTTGCTTAACTACTTTTGAGTTCATAAATCTCATTGGACATTCCTTACTTTATGTGATATTTAATCAAAATTAACTATTTTTTTCATAGATGATTAAAGTAGTTTAATAATATGTAAAAATTAAATGATTATTGCCAAACTTTTTTATTGACAAATGGCTTACACTTGGTGATCGAAATTAAGGGGGGACAAATTTTTTCCTATTACGCATGGGATGTTTAATTTATCAACGTCTCTAAATATACTTATCATATTTTCTCACCGAATATATTTCAAAGTTTGACATGATATATTTATTTATTTATTATAATTATTTGCAGGGGTGAATCTAGGATGGTGAATGAGAATTCATCATAATTCAATTACTTTTAAGTAGATCTTATATTTAAAATGAAAAATCTATTAAAGATATAAGAAATTTCTATTGACAACCGAACAATAAAATAGTTACTTAATCTGACAAAAGAGATAAAACTTATTTAAGCTTTGTTATCCTCCTTTTTGAGGGTGGTATTACTTTTAGGCACATTTAATAAAGTTTTTTGAAAAGTAATTATATCATACTGATCATCATTAGCCATCATTTACAATATCACCATCGATCATTACTAGATAGATAACTATTTTGTTTTAACTTATGTTTATTAATTTTTAATAAAGATAAATTTCTACATTCCGATGAGAAAATGGACATTCTTAACTACTCATAAATTTTAATAATCATACATATATTCGAGTTCAAACATTTTAATCATTAAAAAAAAGTTTAATATATTTTAATTTTAACTTTATAACTATTTTACTTTTATTTATTATATATTGACCGTTGAATAGTCTAAAATTAAAGAACGTTTACATCACTTAATTTTTAATTAATTTATAGCCAAAGTAAGAGCTAAAAGTCTAAAATTGATTGAACTCATCAACAGTCTTAATAATCTAACTTGTTTGTCGTGTACACTACAATTAAAAATTTTAGTACTCTGATTAAAGTATAATAAATAATTAAGTTATGGACACACATATTCTGTATAATATAATTTAAAATAGGATTTCATGTGTGATACTAATTGCTATAGAAAATACGTGTATCTACTTAATTTTAGAAAATTTAAATGCTAAGGTAAACACACTCAAAATCAAAGAATATGAAAGTTAGGCAAGCTAAATTATAATATACATTTTATGTCTTTTTAATTTTATAAGTGGAGAATAGATAGTTCGCATGTTTATATTGTGGCAACTGATATAAAATGATAAAAAGAAAAATATATTTAAAAAAGATATTAACTTTACACTAAATACAATTTTTTTAAATAATGATAATAAATGTTAGTATTATATTGATACAATAATTGAATTTCAATATTTTTTAAATGCATAAATATGATAAATTTAATTAAATTTCAATAATTTTTTTAATTAATCAATTTGATATTATCAACAAAATATTGGTATAATTTTTTTTTTGAGGGCGGAGTAAAATTTAGTTATGATATCAAACTATTTAAGATAGTGTTTAAGTATTTTTACTTAATAAATTACTTATGCTAGTATTTTATTTCTTACATAAGCTTATTAATGCAAATTCCATTGCTTATCAATTTCTTTTTTAAAAATAAATAAGAAAAAATTTAAATAATATTATTCAGAATACTATGCTTTTTAATATAGTATAAATTATTTGTAAAAATTTGTCTTAGTCTAGTATGAAATTGCCAGTAATGACGCCGTTAAGTGAATGAAATTTGCAAAGTTGCAGAAAAAGTCTCTCACCGTCAGAAGTACGTTTTTATCTCTGTCAAGATAACGGCACCCAACTTTAATCCCTGTCATTCTTCTCTCTCTCCGAAATACCTTAAACGCATTACATACAGGAACAAATTCGCCATTTTGTGGCACAATTCACAAAGTTCAATTGCTGATCTTCTCCTTCTCATCTGATCCTGTTATTCTTCTTTTTCTTTTCAGTAATTAGTCATAAGGTACTTACTTTTCTTGATCTTTGGCGCTTCATTTCTGAATTAGCTCCTATTTTTTCTTTCACATTATGAATATGTTTCAAAATTCAACGACCCCATTGGATTGATATCGTCTTCGAATATCTATCCTTGGCAATCGTTAACCCCTTTTTCCAAATTAGGCAAGGAAGTTTGTTTAAGCTTGATTCCATTAATGGTGTGTTGACTTTGGGTAAAATTCAGGATCTTGGACAGACCCTCTATCTCTCTTGATCTTTTTGTTAGGTTTGATCAGTTTGTATGTTTGGTTCACCAAAGAATAAGAGAATAGTGCAACCTGGTAGTGTATACTAATGGACAATTTTAACAATTCTTCACATTCATATCCATATAATACTGGTTATGGGTACCCTCCACAATCTTCAAATCAACCATACCCCCCTCCCAGTTCTGGTGCATATCCTCCACCAGGTTCTGGTGCATATCCTCTGCCAGGTTCTGGTGCATATCCTCCGCCAGGTTCTGGTGCATATCCTCCTCCAGGTTCTGGTGCATATCCCTATCCTCATCAATCCCCTCAATATCCTCCCCGTTACAACACTCAACATTCTGGTCATTATAACTATCATCCCTATCCACAAGCCCCATCAGCTCCATCAGCACCTCCAGTGCCCATTCTCCATCACTCCAACTCTACCCCATCAGCTCCATCAGCACCTCCGGTACCCACTCTCCATCACTCCAGCTCTTTAGGCCATGGTTACCCTCCGGCATCACATGGTGGCTCTCCTCCCTATCCACCTCATGCATATCCACCTCCCCCAACATCTACTGTGCCTGCTCTTGAACATCAAGGCAGTTTCCAATATGCTGCATCTCAGCATTACCAACATTCCTGGCCAGAAAGGCCTATGGAGAGCCAACCATCAAAAGTTCATGATTCACACCATCGCCAGGATAGTGTTTCATTTCTTAGTGGTTATGGAGCGAGCTATGATTATGGTAAAGATGACTCCTCCACTCGCCCTTCAGCTTATCCACCAATACATGATCTCGTTGCAAAAATGAGTTTGTCTGAAAATCACCCTTCGGTACCTGCTTCTTCTCCTTCCCCTGCATCAGCATCAGTTCCTAGCTCCCCTGCAACTTATCACTTGGGGCCGAACCCTGTTCCTGCAAACTACAATGCTCAAGGGAATATTTATGGACACCCTAATTCATCCTTTTCAAGGTGGGAAGCTGAGTCCCCGAAGCCAACCTATCCAACTTCATGTGCTGAATCACAAAATACTCAAGCTATGCAGGTTGTGCCATTCACGCCTTCTAAAAGCTCTTTAAAAGTTTTGCTCTTACATGGAAATCTGGAAATTTGGGTATACGAAGCAAATAATCTCCCAAACATGGACATGTTCCACAGAACCATAGGGGATATGTTTGGGAAAATGAGTAATACTAAGATCACGAGTGATCCATACGTCTCAATTACTGTAGCTGGTGCAACAATAGGCCGGACTTATGTCATAAACAATAACGAAAATCCTGTGTGGATGCAACATTTTAATGTCCCTGTTGCACACTATGCAGCGGAATTACAGTTTCTTGTCAAGGATGATGACGTAGTAGGTTCTCAGCTTATGGGGACAGTGGCTGTCCCTCTAGAACAGATATATGGAGGAGGTAAAGTAGAGGGGTTCTTTCCAATCCTGAATAGTAGTGGAAAACCTTGCAAGGCTGGAGCAGTTTTGAGGATATCAGTCCAATATTATCCAATGGATAGACTAAGTATTTACCATCATGGAGTTGGTGCTGGTCCTGAATATTATGGGGTTCCTGGAACTTATTTTCCACTGCGGATGGGTGGAAGAGTTACTCTGTATCAAGATGCTCATGTGCCTGACGGATGCCTTCCAAATTTCATGCTTGACTATGGAATGCAATATGTACATGGAAAGTGTTGGCGTGACATCTTTGACGCCATACGCCAAGCCCGACGGTTGATCTACATTACAGGTTGGTCAGTATGGCACAAAGTCAAACTTGTTCGAGATGATGCTTCTGTTGAAAGTTACACTCTAGGGGATCTTTTAAAGTTAAAGTCACAAGAAGGTGTTAGGGTGCTGCTTCTAGTATGGGATGACCCTACATCAAGAAACATCCTTGGCTATAAAACGGTAAGCAATATAGGTTTATTTATATTCCTTTTCCAAACAATCATTTATAATACTGAAGAAAAGATTATGTGAAATTGTATGTATATCCTGATACACACATGACACATCATCTGCTTATATGCTGTTAGTTACTCAACTACCCTTCTACTCAGAATTCTAATCATTAATCAGTTAAAATATATTATATACATTTATACAGTTTATTGAAAAAGTAATCAGATGCCTGCTTTGAGTTAATGTTCTGTGACTGCCAAGTCAAATTACAGTCAAGGGCAAGTTTATCTTTTTTCAGCCTGTAAAACTAGTACGTCAACTAAGACAACTGGAAAGAATCCATGTCCTGGACGTGCAAGATAGCTTGTGATTCTGTTATACTTGCAGCCTATGCACATCTTCATATCCATCTATTTCAATAAGATTCTTTGATGATGGACTTCTATTTTAACATTTTTCTGTTATGCTAATAGGTGGAGGCACTCTGAACCAACTTCTGTTTATATCTTCCTGTTATTCGTTTAGATTGTCCCCAAAGGCATTATGTAATTGTAGTTTTAATGCTTAACTTTGAGCTGTAGGATGGTGTTATGGCAACCCATGATGAAGAGACTCGCAATTTTTTTAAGCATTCTTCTGTTAAAGTGCTGCTCTGTCCTCGAGTAGCAGGGAAGAATCACAGTTGGGCCAAGCAGAGGGTACGTTAGATTTTGACATTTCTTTCGATGGTTTTTTGTGTGGTAAGTTACCTGACACCAGTTATCAAAAGGAGTTACTTGAGATCAATACCCCTGCAAGAATTCTAGATTAGAATTATTGACCAAGAACATCATTTGCTGTTTTAATAAATCTATAAGTGTTTGTGCTTGCATATTTATTTTTGAATTAGCTTCCTTGTTCAGTGGATAGATAACTAACTTTTCCCTTACCGTTTTTTCTGAGCTTATAGTTTCTCCTTGTAGTAAGCCCATATTGCCTTTTCTATGCGAGGACCATTTAAGTAATAATCCCCTCCAAAGTAGAGTTTGTTCGAAGAATAAATCTTGTTTGACTGCATTTCATCTCTTCCTCCCACTATATTTCTTTACAGGCATGTTCTGGTACCAATCATTTAAGTTGTGGCCCTAGTCCTTATCATGTGGATAGAACAATTTTGTTTGATATTATTCTTGTATGAAATGCCTCTTCTCCGGTATGTTAAAAGAGTTGAAAACTTTTGATTGTTACCACTAAGGTACCTTTGATGATGTCTGATGCTGTTATATTGCTAGACTACTCAATTAAGTTAATTATCTTAAATACTCCATAACGCAAATCTGTTATGAGTTTTGGTGTGCAGGAAGTTGAAGTAATTTATACGCATCATCAAAAAACTGTGATAGTGGATGCTGATGCTGGCAACAACCGAAGAAAAATCATAGCATTTGTTGGAGGACTTGACTTGTGTGATGGGAGATATGATACTCCGGAGCATCCTATATTTCGAACACTGCAGACAGTGCACTCTGAGGACTATCATAACCCTACATATGCTGTAACTTATCATCCTTAATATCCTTTAGGTTATTTTCGGAGACATTGATTACCATTGTTACCGCCGCATATTGTAGTTATATGAGCAAGCATATGACAATCTTCTCACTGAGTTCTTCTTGGTTACTTGCAAGTTATAACTAGATAGGATTAACATGTACGGTATAAAACTTGGTTATTTTTTGCTTTCATTTAAAACTTGGTTGTTTTTTAATTCTTTAGGATTCTCTTGCACTGAGGTATCAATTCCTTTCTTCAATATCATTGAGCTTGGCCAACCCTAGCTATTGAAGAATAATGGGTATACATATCTACAATAGTTGGATTTTTTTTTTTGTGTGAAACTGAAGCAATTTAGGTTTTCAACTAGTGAATCTTGTCTTCTTTAAAAGCTTATTAAATATAAGAACCTTTATTAATTCTGATAATGACCAGAGAGCAGGTTATTGTCATTTGTGGTTCCTGTACCGAACCATCTAGTTGAAAATCTCTTCCTGATTTCGAAATGAAAATCATTGTTCCCCTATTTTGATGTCCCTGTTCAACAAGTTAAATGAGAACCATTTTTTCACTGGAGTGATACAAGATCTTACTCTTCGTCCTCATTTCCAAATAATATTAGAAACACATTTTCGACTATCATCTTAATGAGCATGTCTGGTCAAAGTACTGTCTAGAATTTAGAAAATGGAAGAGTGTGAACCAATACTGTTAAAAGCTTATTCCATTTTCAACCTTTGGAACAGATTAAACTTTTTGGCCCAACGAAGAGAATGAAACTTGTCTTTTTTTATCTTCCTCAGTTGACATTTAGTTTCTTGCCTTAGTACTTATCCTTGGCATAATTCAACTTTGCACCAGGTAAAGATTTTACATACTGATCATTAGTGAACTATATCAACTTAATTTGTTTTTACTAGGCTTTACAATCACAATTATTAAGTTGAAAAATGCATCTTCAGATGAAAACTTTTGTCTTGTTACTTACCATTCATTGTTTTTGTGTTCTTTTTTCTTTTCTTATATATTTCTTGGATGAAGAAGTTCTCTTCTCATCAATTACCCTTTTATACCTAAAAGTAACGTGTTGCTTAGATAGTAATCCATACCTGTACTTAACAGGGGAGTGTGGCTGGTTGTCCAAGAGAACCATGGCATGACTTGCACTCTAAAATTGATGGTCCAGCGGCATATGATGTTCTCACAAACTTTGAGGAGCGCTGGTTGAAGGCTTCAAAACCTCGTGGCATTAGAAAGTTGAAGACAACATATGATGATGATTTGCTTCGAATTGAAAGAATGCCTGAAATTGTTGGTATTTTGGATGCTCTATCTGTGAGCAGTGATGACCCTAACGGTTGGCATGTACAGGTTGAGTGATTAACTTAAATATCAACAGTGTAGAAGTTTAATTTGTGTGTTGTCTTTGATTCGTATATTCCTTTTCAATCATTAACCAGATATTTCGTTCAATTGACTCAAACTCGGTCAAAGGCTTTCCAAAGGATCCTAAAGAAGCTACAATGAAGGTGAGAAAGATGGCTGGATGAATTGTTGCATGCACCAAAACATATTTTCCCTCTATCCCAGTTTTATGTGATGCATTTTCTTTTTTATTCTGTCCAAAAAGAATGTACTACCCAAATGAGGTAATTTGTACCCACACAAATATTTATGGCTTGTTTTAAACCACAAGTTCCAAAGTATTTCTTTCTTAAACTCGGTGCATAGTCGAAGATCATCACATAAAATAACACGGAGGGAGTGTTTATTTACTAAATAAGGTATACTCATTTTTTTCCCCTTCTTTTTGCAGAACCTGGTGTGTGGTAAAAATGTACTTATTGACATGAGCGTACACACAGCATATGTGAAGGCCATTCGTGCTGCACAACACTTTATTTACATCGAAAATCAATATTTCATTGGTTCTTCATACAACTGGAATCAACATAAAGCTGTTGGTGAGAAGCTGTTTTCATATTGTGTATAAACATTTGTCAATGTCTGAGTATGTCGTATAAGCAAATCCACTATTGTTATTTTCTACTTATTATAGAAAAATCCATTGGAGTAGATTTAGAAAATTCATCTTTCATGCTCAGCGGAGGTAAAAACATTAGGTGAATTCTTCTCATCTATCTAAGCCTTAGTGGGCAGAGTTTGTCAGTGCCTGTGCTAGTGGGAGGTAGCAGGCAAAATAGTCAAGCTATGCCCAAGCTGGCCCGGACACCCCCAACATCAGGGAAAGCGAAAAAAAACTATTCGAGGCCTATTTACGTTTCTAAGTAGATACTCCTACTTTGCCACAATAGCTTTTATGGTACCTTTACATCCTTGTTCGCCCCCACTAATGGTTCCAGTGTCAAGCTCCTTCCTGAATTCCAAGTCCAATCTACTGCATGCAGAGAATTCTTTGGCAGGACTGCTCTCTATGTGGGAGACAGTGGCTCTTTGGTACACCGGAAGGATAGGGCAGGAATTAGCTAGAGACATAAGAGTTTTGGCAACAAATAATGGCTGGTTTCGTGCATAGGTTCCGCAAGTTTTTGTCTGATGTTCAGGCACATGAGTACAACAACAACAAACCCGGTAAATCCTACAAAGTGGGGTATGAGGAGGGTCAAGTGTACGTAGACCTTATCACTACTTCTGCAAGGTAGAGAGTCTGTTTCCGGAGGACCCTCAATTCAAGCAAATCAAAGCAGTAATTAGAAGAAAAACATGACAGCTAACATATATGCAAGGATCTGGTGACATCAACAACAAGGTGCAGTCACCTAAACACAATGAACCACATATGATAATCAAAAATCCAAAATAAAGAACTAGATGAATGTGCTAATACCATGACCGACGCGTAACTCCCCCCCAGCCAAAGACTAGAATATAGGCTAGCAATAAAAATCTCTCTCAACTACCTTACTACCCTTCTATGCTTATTTGTGACCTTCATATCCTCCCATCCAAGGTCATTTCCCCTCGATAAGCTGTAGATGTGATATATCCTGCCTAATTACCACTCCCTATACTTCTTTTGTCTACCTTTACCTCTACCACTCCTCACACCCACTATATACCTAGACTCTTGCATCTCCTCATTCGGTCATTCGCATATCTCCTCTTCACATGTCCAAACTTTCTCAATCTTTCTTCCCTCATCTTGTCCACCACAGAGGCGGGAGGCCGCTCCAACTTCTTTCCGGATATCCTCATTTCTAATCCTATCACTCCTAGTATGCCCACACATTCATCTCAACATCCTCATTTCTGCCACTTGCATCTTTTAAACATGAAAGTTCTAGATTGGCTAACATTCTGGCCCATACAATAAAGCCGGTCTAATCATTACTTTATAAAACTTACCTTTAAGCTTTGGTGGTACCTTCTTGTCACACAAAATGTCGGATGCAAGCCTCCACTTTATCCATGGCGCTCAAGTACGGTGTGTGACATCATCGTCGATCTCCTTATTTCTTTGAATCAAAGACCCCAAATACTTAAGTCTTTCTATCTTGCGGATAACTTGAGTATCAAGTCTTACTTCCACTGCCGTTGTAGGCGCACGAGTATGGATTGTAAATTCTGATGTGTCTAACTATTCGCATTCACTGGTTCTCTTTTTTTAGCAGTTGATTTAGATCCACTAAAGGTTACTTATGGAGGCACCTGTATGAATCATGTAAATAACTTATTTCCTTGGGTTTTTGACATAACCAGCTCTATGTTATGGTTTGTGAGAAATATTGGAGAAGAATATTATTGAATTATTGTCTACATTATTACATTGACACCCTATTTATAGATACTATATTAGACTCCTTTTTCAACTAGGATGCTATAATACAATCCTTTGCCAAATAGGATTCCATATCTATTACTATTCCTAATACTATTCTAAGTAGGATCATATTTACCTATTCCTATTCTAACACTCCCTCTCAAGCTAGTGCATATACGTCATATGTACCTAGCTTGTTACAAATGAAATTAATACGATCGATGACGGGTGTGTTGAGATATCAGCAAGTTGATCTTCCAGCTTCACAAAATTAACAGTCAACCTCAATGTCTTAGTCTTCTCATGAAATTCTAGGATTGCATTGTTAAACTTTCCAAACCAAGCTTGAGAAGATTGTTTTAGACCATAGAGTGATTTACACAATCGACATACAAGGTTACTAAATTCCCCCTGGTGGATGCTCCATATAGATTTCTTCCTCGAGATCATCATGGAGAAAAGCATTACTAGTGTTCAACTAATGAAAAGGTCAATGGAGAATGACAATATGGATTATCTCGAAATTACTCTAAGAAAGTCACTTTAAAATTGTTCGAAACCTGCTTCCAGCCATCAAAGTATTAGATTTGATGGCTGAAAGTGGTCACAAATTGAGAAGTAAAATTATATGAGTAGGGTTGGAAAAATGACAAGACCTTACTGAGAAAGAGAATTATATGCGTAGGGTCGAAATGATGGCACAACCCTACTTATATGTAAAATTATTTGGTAGGGCTAGAATGATGGCACGACCCTACGCAAATTAGATTTGATGAGTCACCGAAAAGACCCATGGAACTACACAAATAAAATCTGAGTCACCAAAGAGACACACAGTGGGATTCAACTCAGATATGAGAAAGTAGTTCAAAAAATTCATATGAGAAGTAGTCTGGAGAGATGCACGGTGCTACACAAATTGAATATGAGAAAGTAGTCACCGAAAAGATGACACGTGCTACACATTATAAATATGAAAAAGTAGTCACCGAAAAATCACACGGTGTTACATAAATTAGATATAAAAAAAGTAGTCACCGGAATGATGGAACGGTGCTACACAAACACTGACAGATGTGGGGTTGACACAAAACAACCCTAGAAAGTCACCGAAAGTTGACGCACAGTGACCTAATCTTTTTTCGCTGACATAATCATGGGCGGCATATATGGGTCATAGCCGTCCGCCGGCAGCGGAAGCTCTTTGATTTCTACCAAGACCTTAGAAGCTCTGGTACCATGTGAGAAATATTGGAGAAGAATATTATTGAATTGTTGTCTACATTATTACATTGAGACCCTATTTATAGATACTATATTAGACTCCTTTTCCAACTAGGATACTATAATACAATCCTTTGCCAAGTAGGATTCCATATATTATTACTATTCCTAATCCTATTCCACGTAGGATTGTATTTACCTATTCCTATTCTAACATGGTTAATATATCATCTTCTTCCTAATCCTTTTGTATGCTTCTCTTCTTTATTTTTTCGGGCTGGGAAGGGTTGGAAGTGACACAAATTTTTTATACTTGCTAGATCAGATAGATTCACATTGCAAATTGAATTTCAGGCTTCCCCTTATCTGACTGAAAAACACATACAAGGATATGACTTAGCATTTGGGACTTAAACCAAAGTTTTTGCGGGGTGCGCTGAGTGATGCCACAAAATATTGTTGGTGCGATGTAATGCTGGCAGACTCAAAAATGAATGGAAGATGGAGACAGGTCTGCAAGACCATTCTCTTTGCATCATTTGGACTATTTTGTCAGAGAGGAATAAGAGATGCTTTGAAGATCAAAACATATTTTTTCCCCTAAAGAATAGTAGATGTCTGCAAAATCCATTCTTTTGGTGTAGGAGTAATTTGATAGGTAGCAGGATCATATTTTGATTTTCTTGACTTTGGGGGAGTGAATTGTAACAAGCAATGTTGTAACTCTGTTTTGGAGTACCTCCTTGCTACTCTATCAGGGATATTTTATCTTCTCTATTGTTATTTTAGCAATGCACCTAGACCCAAGAGGGGGTAAATTGTGTCTTGCCCAATTTTTGCGAGTTAAATGTCAGTAAACTAGACACAAACAGAATGTGAAGTGCGTAAATTAAAGTACACGAGTAGTTTTATGTGGAGAACTCCTTACTCAAGGGAGTAATGGAACATGACCTACCCTCGTAAGATTTACTTCAAAACTTCAAGAACAGTTTTAGATTACAATTCCTTAATCAAAGGGGACTATAAACTCTAGTACCTTTAACCCCTACAATCAACCCAGTTGTTGCAACCCCTTTCAATACTATACTACTAGTCTAGAAAACTAAATGAACTTCACAATTGATCACCTACCGTAATACTTCTGAAAAGCAAAATAGGCTACAAGCACTTACACAGGAGAACCTGATGAAGAGAGGGATACACATGTGCCCAAGATGTTTTTTGTGAGCAACAGGCAGAGACAATCAACCATCTGTTCCTTCATTGTAAGGTGGTTAGGCAACTCGGGAACTTATTCACCAGCCTCAGAGGCATAGTCTAGATAATGCCAGGCAAAGCAGAACAGGCTATAGTGAGTTGGGACTATGAAGGCAATGGTTGTGCAGATAAGTAACAGATGGAGAATTGTCCCAGCAGTAAGTAATATGGTGGACAAATTGGAAGGAGAAAATTTTGAGATGTTTTGAGAACGCTAGCAGTCCTTTACATAGAGTGAAAATGAACTGTTATCACTTTTTGTTATTGGTGCAGTTCTAAATATGTAAATGATCCTGTAGCTATAGTAGATATCTTAGGTTCTCTGTAAGAAGCAGCAGAAGCTAGTTTGTTTTTTGTGAGCTGTTTTGAGGCTACATATGTTGATAGCTATATGATGTAAATTTGGTTTCCATCCTTTAGTGCTGATGATTTATGGACAGAATTGTTACCTTTGTCAAAATAGATAGGTTGCAATTTAGAACCGAGGATTCAAACCTAACCTACTCAAGAACTGAACAACTTATTCTTCTTGGACAGGTCCTTTCGTTGAGTAGCTTGAATCCATACCTTCGTGCAATGATTTCTATTTATCAAAAGTAATCTTCGTATTTTTGTGAAACAGAATCAGCCTCCAGCAACAACAACAATCTGGTGCTTTACATAGGAGTGAGGTTGATCGAATTCTTTTACACTTTATTCTCCAAAACCAAAAGTATTTTGGTTAGGTTGGTCGAATTCTTCTACACTTTATTCTCCAAAACCAGAAGTATTTTGGTTAAGGAATCCAATCCTGCTTGGACTTGCTTTCCTTCTTCGCTTCGAACTTCCACACATTTCTCCTCTTTCCTAATTTCTTTCCTTTTGTGCATTGTATCAATAATTTCTTGTAATTCTTGATGCAACATGTGTAACCCATAAATCAAATTCTTCAAAGAATCCGACTTGCAATAGGAATCAACTTTGGAGCTTCTGATCAGCAGTCTTCCAAAGACTTGGTTCTTTCGATATCCACATAACATTCATGCAATCCAGTTAGCAGCATCACCAGTAACTCACTCTAAGAGACCTGGTTCTTTTATAGTTGTTTGTTTATCATCAAAGTCAATTTAAGCTCACTCAGCATATATACAAGGATATTTACTCCCTCTGACACACTTTCCTTTTTACTTAGCTCCTAAAAGAATGACACATTTCTTAATTTGGCAAAATATTTAATGGCACTATCAACATTTTACCCATATTGGGTCCCACTTATTTGGAAAAAGTCCACAAAGTGTAGGTGTACTCTTCTATTTAAAAATTCATTTATTTTTAAGGGTAGTTTTGGAATATTGCAAAGTCTTTCCATATTTCTTAAACTCCGTGCCTAGTAATTGGGACGGAAGGACTAGCATTTTGAGCATAATCCTAAAAGACAGGGAAGTGAATATTTTTTGGAAAGACAACTCAGTAGGCACTATGTTCTTGGACTCTCCAGAATTATTGCTGTACCCATGTCGGATTCTCCAAAGTGCACTACTTTTGGAGTATCCGACACGCTCCCGTCGACACTGGAGTCTGAGCAATATAGGCGACAAGTCTTTTGAATCAATATAGTGACATCCCTTATCCCGTTAAGTATTTTACATATTAATCAATCATTTATAATGAAAATCTTTAAAGAGGGTATGGTGGTATTCCACTAGTCCACCAGGGCTTATTTTCAGTGACAAAGGTTGAGAGACTTGTGACTTATGTCACTGGTTCGATCCTTGCATCGTGCGAACTAAGCATAATATTTTAAGTGGAGAAAGGCAGCGAGGAGGGCCCATTGTCCCCGAGTTTCGGAGGTTGCATTTGGTCCTAAGAGTTGGTCCTAGACGGATTCTCGGTTATAAATATAAAGTGGTACCCACTAGTCCAACACTAATGATGCATCTTTGTTTGGCAAAATGATTCTGTCTTTTAACAGTTTTATATATCTTGGGAAGTAGTAATATGGTCATCTTCTGGTACTCAATGCAATTCAAATATTTGAATGACCTGTGTGCTGCAGGTGCAAATAATCTGATTCCCATGGAAATTGCACTTAAAATAGCTGAAAAGATAAGAGCGCATGAGAGGTTTGCAGCATACATTGTCCTCCCCATGTGGCCAGAGGGTAATCCAACTGGGGCTGCTACGCAGAGAATACTTTATTGGCAGGTAAAGCTACTTAAAGTTTAAACTGCTTGAATTGATGGTGAAGAATCGTGCCATACTAAGAGCATATGCATGCAGCTATCAAATAATCAACTGCTCTCAAATTTTTCAAGTTGTGTTAGTGAAGCCCCATGTCTCTTGTTGGTTTGCAGAACAAGACAATGCAAATGATGTATGAGACTATTTACAAGGCTTTAGAGGAGGTTGGGCTTGAGAACTCATGCTCTCCACAAGATTATTTGAACTTCTACTGTCTTGGTAACCGTGAGGCTGGTAAAGTTGAGGGAAATGGGAGTCCTAGCGCAGCAAACACTCCTCAGGTACTTCCAATTATCCTAAAAAAAGAATCTGAAAAATTCTATTTATGTCTTGACAGTTATTCCACTTACCTATTCTTTAAGTTTCTCTTCATTTTCATTTTATTAAAATTTTCTTTTGTTTTTCCTAATTGTGCCATTGCAAGATGTGCTTTTCTTTTTCCAAGTATGGATTTAGTTTGTTTTTTTTTGATAAAGGTAAAGTTGTATTCTTCAGCAATGAGGGAATGCTGGCAACCAACAAAAAGATTTACATCAG
>JAOTQJ010000001.1:24950608-24967122 GCA_025642045.1 Solanum sejunctum | reverse complement strand
TTTTGCTTTATTCCATCATACTCCAAGGCCAAAAAATAGTCAATCTTTGGCTCCATCCGAGATTGATGGAAATCAATGGATTAACTATACTTGACCTAAAATAGTTGGGTTGGCAATAGATTTTAGTTCTGCTGTATTTGGTCCCTTTCAATATAATTACCCAATATTTGCCTTTCTCAATGAATTTAAGTGTTCTATGGAACTATGGATTATCTCATAATTATTCCTGTATTGACAAACAAATATCTGTCACTCAAAAAGGACTTCCGGAAAACAGGAGATCTAGTGTAAGCGTAACGACAAGAATTAGTCTTTAATTCCAATTGATATGCATCATATATGGGGTCAACTTTTGCCTCCATTGTGTTTTGTTCACAACTAGATCCAGATCGATACAAGAGATTAAATATCTTTTGAGACTTCCTTCCATGTGTGTTTTTTAGGATCCCTTTACCTTTTAGTACTTAAAACTTACAATATTGGTTGTTATTTTCTCATTTTTTTTTTAAGACATATAGACAGTAATGAAATTTAGTAGCAAGGATTGCACTTATGAACCAGTGTATTTGGAGGTAAAATGTAGGGCATAACTAAACATCAAAGAATCCTGGACAATCAGCCAACCACTGGAAATGGTAGAAATGGGAAGGGGGTTTGAATTCGTTAGTCTTCTCTTTCTACCCTTACTCTTGAGCAGTTAAGCTTGATAGGGCACTTGCCTTGCTAGCAGCCAGGATCATATATAGCTGGGCTTTCCTTCACTCATAATCTTTTCACCAACTGTTATAAACATCTTGAAACTAGACGTGCTCGTTCTTGGGTGACATTCTCCATGTCATCCTCTATGTACTTGCATCCTCTGTCAGAAGTGGTCATTTAATTTTGTCTAATATTTTATGACCGCTCATCTATCTTAATATTTCATTTCAATCGCACACATCTTGTTTGTTGAGTCACAGAGGTCCAACAACCTTGATTCGGATATAACATTTGCTCGTCTCACTGCTGCTTTATAAAATTTGCCCTTCTTTGGTTGATATCTTTCTTTTGCATAACACTCTCATGGCATTCCACTTTTTCTCCTGTTCTAGTTTAATTTGTCTTACGTCTTAGTCTAATATGCCATTTTCCTGGGGGGAATTGTTTAGATATATTTTAAGTTGTCTGCATTCATTCACCACAATCTTGTCTGATCTCACCATTCTGAGCTTTTGTATAATCAGAATATTTTAGGAGAACCAACTCTTTAAGCTCCTTTCTCATCTGGGGACATGATCAATGAAGAGTAATTTAATCATTTTGTGTATTCTTTATAAAATATTTCTTTTCTTGCATAACACAAAGTTACATTGTTAAAAAGATGATCCAATTTCCTGTACACAATGCACTTTTCTGCCGTGCCAATATCAAACTGAGACCAATAAAACTCATCTGCTAGGTTATCCTCCAAGCCTTCGGACTTTTCTTTTAACAAGTGGGACCGAGCTTAAGGCTCTCTGTCTCCTACGTTTTCTTATTACACACTATACCTTGAGTTATCTTTTGTTGCAATAGTCGTATCCTAGAAAATATAAAATTACATACTACTAGGAGTATTTGCAAGATAATTTTCTGTGATTCTCCCTACTTTGATAAAATCACCTCGAGGCATATTAAAAATATAAGCAGTGATTGCAATATGCACATCCATTGACACTCTCTATAACCAACTTAGGATATATGTATGTGTCCTAGGAAGCCTAAAGTTTGTGTGTGTGTGTGTGTGTCTCTTTATGTGTGTGCACGTCTGATCTGCTTACCGTTGTGTGTGCAAATTTATCTTCTGCAGATTCATGGATATAGAATGTCTCTGTGGGCTGAGCATCTTGGAGTTGTTGAGGATTGCTTCAGACAGCCGGAGTCCTTAGAATGTGTAAGACGGGTTAGGTCCATGGGTGAATTTAACTGGAAGCAATTTGCATCTGATGAAGTAACAGAAATGAAAGCGCACCTCTTAAAATACCCCGTTGAAGTTGATCGCAAAGGCAAGGTGAAGAATCTTCCAGGATGTGCAAATTTCCCAGATGTTGGTGGAAACATAGTAGGATCATTCTTAGCAATTCAAGAAAATCTTACCATTTGATTTCCCATTTTTTTCTTCATATCACCCATAGTGATTTTTGAACACTGAAGAACTATACATCCTTGATTAGTATCTACAGCAGTTTTTGATCCATAAAATAGAGTTAACAGTTGGGCAGAGGAAGATTGTGGCAGCGTTGCATAGGGTACGAGTTGTACAGTTTGCTCTCTTATATTTTTGATGATTTTAAGAGTCTGTACAAGTCAATAACAATTTGACTTTTGGCCATAGATTGAACTATTAATCTGAGACATAAAAGGTAGCTCCAATTTTTTCTTTTTATTTTTTGTACATAAGAATTGAAGGGCTTATATAGCTCTTTATGCAATAATTTTTTTTGTTACTCCAGCCTATTGCAGGTGGGTATGATTTCTATTTTGCTTTCAGATATGACTTCCTTTTAATGTAGATTGGATTATATACATAACCAGCTGGATATTGTATAGCAGCCATTTGATCACTAGAGCTAACAAATGCACATCCAATACATTCCCGAGCGTGAGGTTGTGCTGCTGGAATCAAAAACACCCTTTCCTTCCCGATAGCCAACTTAGAGGGAGCTTTAACACTCGCTGCCCTTCTATTTTATCGGGAGGAATGAGCCCAGACACCTCCCACTCTTTTTTGAGTATCCTGGAGAAGTAATTCCTCTTGGAAAAGAGCATCGAGACGCACTGGTCTAAGATGGATTTTCCCGAGGATGATTCTAGCTTGGAGGTTAGAAATCTGCATTCCACAGCCGCCTCTTTAACCACCTTACTAAGGGTGGGGTGGGGTGACTCTCTTTGAGAATTTCCTTATATATTGTGCTAAAAGTGATCTAATTTTCTAAATCACATATTCCCTTTGTTTCAGGAAAAGAGTCACTCTACGTCATTTAACGCTCATTTTAATAAATATAATAGAAGCAAGGTTCTGTGACAGAGACAGTAGTTTTATGGAAGAAGAGTAGAGGTAGGCATTCATTGTTCGGCTCGGATTTTCAAGTTTCAAATTTGATAATTGATAGTTAAAGATAAATATCAAATACCGAACTCTTAAATTTTGATTCAGTACAGTATTTGGTAATATCGTATTGAAGTTGTAGCCGAATGTATTACAAAATCATACTATTGCTCCAATTATTTCTATTTTTCTCTGTGACTATAGTAGAAGATCAACATGTAAGAAGATAAAGAAAAATAAATTGACATAACTAAAAGTCATATATATTTAGATTATTTATATTTAATCTTTATATAATAGACATGTTGATATATGATTTTCACTAAGTAAATAACTCGATATTAAATATCGAATACTAAATGGTATAATGTCTCATATTAATCCGAAACTTAAATATCATAATTCTAAAATTTTTCTCTCGAATACTGTACCAAATTATCGAATATCAAATTACCAAAAGTTTTCAAGATAATTCGATTTTTAGTATTTTATACCCGGCCTAAGAAGTACAGTTAGTTAAAAGTGATGTTATCAATTTAGCTTTAAATTCCTGTGGCTAATAATGCAACTCTAGCCTTCCCAAATTTCACTTACGAAATTATAGTGGTATACTGTTGAATTCAGCGGGATCAACAATGCCCGAAGGAAAAGATATTGGTAGCAGAAGTAGGAATGGCTGAGGCAGTTTGAATTCCTAAGAAAGCAGCTGCTGGCCTAAACTGACACAATTCACCTGACCTGCACTTTGCCTTGTTGATGTTATCAATGGTGTTTGCTGAATTAACAACACCGTTGACGGAGAATTTATTCTCGCCGGAACAGAAAACATTGATCCCACTGGCAGTATTGTCTGACTTGGTACCATCACCGGAGCTAGAATTGTTGCCGCATTTTTGGGTTGATTTACCCTAATTGAATGATTATTGCTTAATTTAACGTTGCCACAATCACAACGTTTCCGTTTGAGTTGAAGTGTCAGTATACATATTCTTCAGACTATCCATCATCCATCTATATATAATTAAATCCTTACTGAATAGACAGCCAGCAATAGCATTTAATTGCCGCTCCATCTGATGCAGGCAGCCTATGTTGAAATGTCAAATTCTCCATGCATTTTTGGAGAATCCAACACATGTACAACATCGAAAGTGAAGAGTCTAGCGCAACTGATGCAGCACTGAACTTCAATGCACTTTTGGATAAAGACAAAATTATACACCTTCATTAGTTCTAAATTTCGACGTGCTATACCTTTTCATGAATTATGATATCAAAATGCTACAACTGAAAAAAAGAGAAAAAGTTTGTCCCCGTTGTCAAATAACAAAGAATGCATCAACACATTTAGTGGCTTCCCTTCAAGAACCAGACATGTAGGTGTATCTAGTCTGGGCTCCAATAAGGAGTTCAATAAGTTTTTCTGCACATCAAGGAATTTTGGTTTTTTGTCAACAAGGATAATGTCAAATGAATCAACTTTTGAAGCCTGATAGGGAAGTGGGTTAAAAATACCTGCGAAAAATCCAACTACAGGAACAGGTTCTACAATCTTTTGAGTGCTTTCAAGTCTTCGCCTGAAAGAATTTAAGGTGTTAGCATTTGCTTTGATCCCAGTTTACTTCTCTTTTATGCTGTTTTCTTATATGAAACAATTAATAAGAAATTACAGGAAAACAGTATCTTTACCGGGTGTATTTGGAGAAAAATGGATCTCGCATGAGGTAAAGCACCCACAACAGCTTCCTCCTTTTTAACTGCAGTGTTTGGAGCAAAACATCACATTAAATGATGATGCAAAATTATATTGATGCGATAGATAAAATTCAAAAGCTATTGAACAAATCAGATGGGTCTTGAAAGGGAAGAAAGGGTGTGAAGGAAAGCAAGAATTGGAGCGAGAATCCACAGTTCCCCAAGACAAAATAAGAAACACAGATTTACAGATGAAGGATTCCTTCCGAGTGGAAAGGGCCCTCCGCCTGAGGCTGGGTATACGAATCATCAAGGGGAATTGGGAAAAAGCCACTTTTACTCCAGGGTGGTGGGGTATTTTCCATATCAAAAGCATGAGATATGCAGATAGGTTGAAGACCTGTGATTTCCAGGACACTCAAGACAGTGAGAGACACCAACAATATGCTGTTCCATCTATCATTAATAAAAGAAATGTGTCTAAAGCAACATGCGCATAAAATTCTTACCTCATCCTTCTCGGATTTAGAAAACTGAAAATGCTGCTCTTTCCTGCTATCTCGGGACATTGTTATGGCTGAGAGCATGCTGTTTCCTATGAGATCCACAGCCAAGGAGATGAACCAAGGAAACCATGATCGTGTTCCATACTTCCTTACCAGCATGACATAAATAAGGGGTCTTAGGACAAACATGGTCTCCCCAGTCACAAATAACCCTCCACGAATACCCTTCTCAGATAAAAAGTTTGACAGACTCGGATTTCTGATTACCTTAGCTGTAATAATGTAAGGAAGCTAACATATTAGAAAATGATGGTGTCATCATCAGAAGTAAAAGGTTTTTATTTAGCTGAAACAACCAATTACCTGGAGGTTCCAAAATTGCTTGCTGCTGTTGAACCCTGCGCAACCAAGTCGGCTCAGAAACCATCCTAGCATTCTGACCAAAGCTACTTAAGGCGGACATTGCCCTACCCTCAAGATTCCATGAGTTCAAACCCTGAAAATGATTGGCACCTAGTCCTTGATTTTGGATAGGCTTCCTTGAGTGCCCCATGCTTTGTTGGGGACTCAAATCATCTGAATCTTCCAAATTCTCAGTCTCCCCACCTTGCAAAAGCATTTTATATCCTTTAGTTCTGAAAAGAGCCAGCCTAACGCACACCCTGACATCCATTCAAAACAAATTGTGGTACAAATATTTTAATCACAAATTATCTAATGTTTAAGTGAACAAGTTGCGCTAAAGTTAAATATATTACTTACTTGGCAGCCTCTGCAAGAGCAATCAAATTCCATTTTTTTTCTTCACCATAGAGCTGCTCAGCTACTACTTCAATTAATGTTTCCAAGTCTCTCAACAAAGTAAGGCATAACGACAAAGGGAGAAAGGAAGTCTCTTTAGAACTTGTATGCACCGAAGTTGGAGTTGTCTCTATAATATGCTCATTCACTGTGGTAACCATTCCAAGGATCGAGGAGACTGCCAAAAATAGGCCGCAATAAATAAACATAACCAAGCGGGGTAGGAAAACCAACATGGCAAAATCAATTACTTCAACAAATTACTTATCTATATTACACACTGCTCTCAAAAACACTTACAAAAAGGAAGTAAAACATTATATTACAAGAATCAGAAAAGCAATATTCAATTTAATTTGTTAAAATTGCAAAACTTTCACAAGATCAAACCAGGAAGATTAACTGCCAATATTTTTGTGCATTACTTTCTAAGAAGATGAGAATGGTAGACGTATTTTGAATAGAAAGAGTGCATTATTCCAACTTTTGTAAGCAGTAAGAAGAAGCTCAATGTTACCAAAATTTCAAATAAACCTGCTTCTGGCCCAATTTCTGATGCAGCAAACCGCTCTGGAAGAAGCCATGTCATCCCCTGATCATACATTCGAAACCAGATTATCATTTATCAACATCTACTAGATTTTCATCAGTTGATGACCAAACTGTGCTAATAAAAGTAATGACAAACCTTTTTATCAGTAAAAGTGACTGACAATAATGACAAAAACTACATAGTATAACATTGCAGGAACCTAAATTAAAAAACAAACAAATATTTTAGAAAGGGAAACCAGGCAAATTTTGGTAATCTCTTCTTTTTGTTCTGATCAGGGCACTATATACACAAAATGGGAGCATAGTAAGTCTTCCCATCCAATTCTACTGGAAAAAGTGAAGTGAGAGAATACATGTCATTTGTTAATGATTGTTTTTATGCTAGAAACCTTCGGGATGGCCTAGTGGTCTGGGCTTGAGACTTCCATGTTGGAGGTCTCAAGCTCAAAACCCCTTGCCAGCGAAAGCAAGGTGTTTCCCTTCTGGGTCGAGCTCGTCACACCGGGCTTGCCTAGTGCGGGTTATCTCTCCTATGTGGTTTGCGAGCTACTGCATAGGAGCGGGAGTTTACCCTTTGCGCACCCAAAGGGTAGTGGCCGCCGGTTCCCCATGTTATCAAAAAAAAATAAAATTATTGTCTTTATGCTTAGTGTATATGTTAAAGAGGGTGAAAAACATTGCTTCATATCTGTACAAGGAAATCTTCAAAAAGAATGGAGCAAAGATGGGAACCCCTATGTTTGCCATCATAGCACTTTCTTCATATCACTTGTCATTGGAAAAGTTTTTCTTTTTTCTTAAATGTGACAAGGCGAACCCACAACCGCTACCCTTTGAGTGCATACAGGGTAAATCTCTGCTCCTATGCAATAGCTCGCAAACCACATGGGAGAGGTAACCCACACTTGGCAAGCCCAGTGCGACGAGCTCGACCCAGAAGGCAAAATCCCTTGTTTTAGCTGGCAAGGGATTTCAAACATGAGACCTCCAACATGAAAGCCCCACGCTCAAACTACTGGGCCACCCCAAAGGATTAGGTTTAGCGAGTGAAGTTATCAGCGGAAGGCACAAAATAGAAGTGTCATCTCTGTCATGACTGGAGTGATGTATGCTCAAATTCATTTCTCATCATAAGAGAGTAGTAAGTATAAAAATGATACTTCCTCCATTTTAATTTGTTTGTTTGTTTTGACTTGACACGAAAAACTTTTGAATCTTGTAGTCTTAAACTAAGATATGTGGAATGTACAAAACAACCCTTTGATCTTATGGTCTTAAACATGCCATGTAGAAAGTTAGAATTAAAAACTTGCCAAAAAAGGAAAGAGGCATTCTTTTTTAAGCGCACTAAAATGGAATGTAAGACAAACAAATTGAAACATAGTGAGTAACACTTCTTAATTAGCCTTTGCCAAAAAAGCCTTTGCCAAAAAGACCAACGGTCTAATTTACCAAAAATGATCCAATGGTAAGTCTAGGTGGGAAGAATATTCTGCTTCTATGGTAAGTCATGCAAAGTATCTGATAGAATTTAAGACCTAATGTATGTTGGCTCAAGCTAAAAAAGTTACCCAAATAAGCATCAACATAGGAAGAAACTTGTGCTGAATGATTAACATTGAAATCCTTAAGAGCATGTAATATGTGAACTTTGGACTGTTTCATTACCGTTTGTACGTAGAGCCTAAGTAATTCTACCCATATTGTCTTAGCATCAGAAACACTCTTTAATTAGAAGTAAGATTCTCAATCTTATACCTATCATAAGTCTCTCAAATACATTATGGGCTGCTCCTTCTTTTCCTTTTGAATAACATAGCATAGTTAAAACTATTACTACTAATTTCCAGGAAGGCACGTCTTTCCTATTTCAAATTCCGCTTTAACCAGTCAATATCTGAGCTGTGGAGACCCAGAAACTTTTAAGAAAATGATAACCTTTTTCCTTTTTGGAGAAGGTACATAGAATCTTGACTTTAAAGGTACATAGAATCTTGACTTTCTCAATCACATAGGGCAGCGGATGCTTTTCATTTTTCCTTGATGATTGGGTCAACCAGGATAGACGGGAGGAGAGAGATGGTAAAGCATACGAAGAAATTTTTTTTTTTTTTAAACTGGTAAGTTTAAAGCATACGAAGAAATTATACCAGCAGTAATATCAAAATTCACTTTAGGGCAAAAATCGTGTATAGATATCAGAGTTCTTTCAACAAACTAAACCTCTACAAATATGCCTCACATGTTTGCATGATAACATTCCATAGCATCTTTCTAACAATGCATGGTTGTAACCAGTTTCATTTCTCGAACTGAATTAGAAGAGCTGTCCAAGAGAAGTCTAAATGGAGATCTAACCAACTCTCTGTTACTGCCTGGTAACTGTATCGAAACTTAGATGATGGAACTACCCATTCTTCCTTATTTAAATTAAAAAAGAAACATCCAACCCTAAAAGAAAAAGGAAGCCTCCAACTTAATAGAGATGTTTTGGCTAACTAAGAATATTCAAACTATGCCTCAATCCCCAATTAGTTGGGGTCGGCTATATCCATTCCATTCAAGCCATGTCAATCAAATAATAAACAATTGGTTCATCAATAATCATCGTAAATTATGAATCAGCTATGTAACTAGTCATACACCACAATCAGAGCCAATCTTGAAACTGTCATCCCAAATTGAAGCAGAATCATCAATAGCTCTCTCCCACACACGCAATTGCCACTAACAAAACTATTATCAAGATTGCAAATTAACAGAAGCCAAGTAACTAAATCCATTAAAAAACAAGATTCAAAAAAATACTTGTTCTAAAAAAACAATAAATGTCAAAGACGAGGGGACATACACTGGCTAGAGAACTCAATTGGCGAACATAATCGCGATTCCTTCGAACCCAACTCTTGTAAGCCTCCATAGAAGCAGAAAGCTTGAATCTTTATTCCAAGAACAGTGTCTTTTTTTAGCTCCTTTTTAGCGGCTCTCAATTGGATTAAAAAAGGACCTAAATATGAAGTCTTTCAAGGATTCAGATCAAACCCAGATGGATAATACGCTGACGGAATTGCCCCTTCCGCTGAAATTTACAGCAAGTTGTAGTCTGGGCCTTCAAAGAAAACCGTCTCGAACGGATGAACAACAACTGGGCAGAACAGAAAGAGTGTTGTGATGAGAGGTGTCGTTTTGTTGAGTAATGACAATTTCTTTAGTTTCCTCTTTGCATAAACCAAACAAAACTAATTATAATTTTTAAAATATATTGAATTTTTTTCCAACTAAAATTGTTATTTTATTTACTTGGAAATTGTTTTTTCCACGAAAATCCAGATAGCTAAGAAGTTGAAATTTTAGCTATGATATGAGCTATAACATTGAACTTTTCGAAATATACAGACATATTTCAATTATCTTCACAAATTATAATTATATCCTAAGTAAGTTTTATATTTTTAAAAATATATTTTGCATAAAAAAGGACATAAATTTTTTTCCAATCAGATTGTATCACATTTTTCATAAGTTTTCTTATTGCAAATGCTTGAATCAGAGATTTATGGGCGTAAAGCAAGACACTTTTGCTATTCAGAGTAACCAAACCAATGGTTGGCTTCCTTGATTCAATTTGTAATTTTACGTCCATAAATAAATTGATCTCATCTTTGGACAATTTTAATTGATATTCATAACTCTCTTGAGAAATTCTCAAAAAGAATTTATAAGAATTACATCAAAATATTCGTTATATCCAAATAAAGCCTTTGTCACTATGTCAAGAAGATTGATTAATTTGTTAGTAAATCTTCAAATATTTCTAGGCTTCTAAATATATTACATTATTGTATCTATTAAATTCAAAACATTAGCAGAATTAGAATTTTTTTGATGATACTAATCTTATCATTCTACAACAAGGAAAAATCAATAATATTAGCAAGATCTTTTTAATTAATAAGACTTAATTTTTTAAATTATTTAAGAATTATGACAGTTAAAAAACATGTGTTCTGCAATCTTATTTTCTGAATCGTACCTCTCATAGACATTATTCACATGATTTATTTATTTTCTAATTATGTCATTTATAAATAAAATATTTTGTACATATTTTCTTAAAAAAATATTTGTGGTTTTTTTTATTATTCGTAAAAAATCTCAAAAAACTTTTGAATATACATGATTACTAGATTATAGAAAATGTTTTTCATGCATTTGAGATTTTTCTCATTCTAATTTAGATAAAATTATTAATATTTAATATTTATAAAAAAATAAAAAAATAAATAATTATACAACAACAATAATAACAACATTACCCCAATATCTCAAAAAGCTTTCACCTATTGCGGAGTAAAAGGGGTCAGATGTACGCAGCCTGATTCCTATGTTTAATAACATAGCGCGACTGTTTTCGGATGACCCATGATGAACGTCGAAAGTTGCATTGACTAACTGATATTTCACAATTGAAAAAAGTGCAGATAGTTTAAAAAGTCATTTTATTTTATTCCATCATACCTCAAAGCCAAAAAATAGTGAATTTTTTACTCTATTATCGATTTGATAGATGAAAGAAAATAATAAATAATTATAATTTTATTAAATTATCGATTTACTTAAACATCTAATTGTAAAAGTCGACAGTGAATCCATAATTCAACAAAAAAAATTTTAAAAATCTTATAACTCAATAACAATAAATCAATAATTTTTTTAGGTTTAATTCATCAATAAAAGATTAGAAGAAAAAGTGAGGAAAGGGGAAAAGATTAGGGCAATACAGAGCTCTAAAAGGCTACCTGTTTCAACTTCAATCCTTCTGATAAGCCCTAGAACCCTAGAAAATCAAGTCATACATCCCTCTAGGGTTTGATATTCGTAAACTCAAAATTCCTTTTGATTAGAGATGCAACTGACTCTTGAATTCGGGTAAACTTTTTGTATTTTTCTTTTATATGTTACAGTCATATTCGACTAATTATCAAGATTTGATCCAATTCTGGTGTGTAATGTTTGAAAGATAAAGACTGTTTGCTGAAAAACCTTTTCAGATTATTTTGTATAAAAGGAATTTGGATGGATGGTTTATGAATGTTAGAAGCCTAAGTTGTAGATTCACATTTGGGACTAAACAAATTGTTGAAAGATTTAATCTTACTTGCAATATATGTTTCTTTATTCGTTTTCCTTGTAATTCCTGGCTCTTTTATGTGTATGATTTTTATTGGAGTACCTTGTTTCGCCATGCTACAGAGAAAGTGGCACTTGCTCTTTAAGGCTTATCAGGCCATATCAGATTTTTAGTGCTAACAAATTCTCCAAGCAAGAGAACTTAGAAATTCTTTTTCACAGCTCCAGAAGTTGATGCAATATGATTTTTGTTTTCCCGATGTTAGTGTGACGGTAGCAATCTATTGAATGAGGCAAATTCGAGATACTCATATAGTCCGTTCTCATTGTAATATCACTATGTGTTTGTTTGTGCTATATGAAAGAGGGCTGTGTTTGAGTATCAGCATAATCTTTGCAAAAGGTCATTTGCTTAAAGAGAGTAGTTTCATCTGTTCATGCAAAAAATGTGATATTTGAGTATCTAAGGCTCCACACAGATATTTATTTTAAAAGGTCACAAAGAGTTGCTTTTGTTGTAATGAAGCTTTAAGTTAAAGGATCTTCTAAGTTTTATGCTAAATGCAACATTTAGCTCGTCTCTTTACTGGATGAATGTGACAAACTAGAGCACCCAGTCGCCCACATTGTCCGACTCCAAAGTTGTATCTGCCTGCAACTTTAAAAGAAGCTCCTATTGCTTCCCGTGCAAATTGTTATGACTTTTCACAGTGTTTTAAAGGTAACTTATTTCTTGCCGCGGAGGGAAATTGGGATCTTACAATTGAAGTCATTACTTCGTGAAAATGATGTAGAACATTAGTTGTGGCTATTTGATAAATAATGAGCATGTTAGTGATGGACAATGGAAATCGTGTCTAAGATGGAATTTTACAGTGTTTGGTCTCTTTTCTTTTTCTATCTCAGGTTGGTTAGCTGATCAGCTTTAAAATCTTCTCTTTTTGGGGGGAGTGGGGTGGGGGGTGTTGATAATTTGGACTTTGTTCTAATATGTGACAGTGGGAGAACTAATATATAACCCTTCAAGGTCTTAGACTTTTCACATTTGTGATATAGCTAGTTGCTTTTCAGCTAATGATTTTGTTCAGCTACCTAGGAATGTTTGAAATTTTGACTCCAAAACTTATAAGACGTGATTATTACCAGAGTGGGGTCATTTAACATCTTTTGCAAATGCTTGTTATATATGACATGATGGTGCAGTGACTACCATTTGTGTTCTGTAAATGTGGTACAATTGTGAAGCTCATATATCTAGTGACATTGGTCGTTGATAAAAAAGCTTAGCATTCAAACATCTAGCACCAAACTATTACACCATCAGTTTTATGGTGGCACATAATTTTCATGACCTTATATGAAGTACGTGATAGTATTGTCAGAAATTGTCCTTTCTTGTTCGCATGACTCTCAAATTAGCTTTTGTACATTCCTTGTGTATGGTCTTTCTGCTTCTTTTTAAAATGTTATACTGTATGCATCTGATCTCTGTTGACATCTCTCAATCATGTTTTTACTTTCAAAATGCAGGGGTGGACTGGAACTTCTTTGTGATTCTGTGAAGATCCATAAGATTAATGTTGACCCTCAAGATGGAGAGAAGCAGGTGCAACTTCCTCTCTAATGATTGTGTTCATACATAAAATAGATTTGGCATATAATTTTGTTTCTATAGGAGTATTGGGATGATTTTTGTCGTTCTTTTCTTTAACCAGTTGACGATGAAAAACTTGCTCTCTTGGGTATGCACCAATGTAATCAAGGAGAGGCCTGAAATGTTCATGAAAGGAGACTCGGTGTAAGTTGGATTATCTTTTTACCAATGTCAACAACATTTACATACAACATGTTCTTTAAGCTGTTGTCATGACAACGTCATCTTCTGTTAAAGTCCTCTCGTTCCCTCTCCAGTTATGCTTACCGTACTTATGGCATAGAAGACCATGTTAAGTAAAATGGTTGCACCATCAAATATAGTGCCAATCATGTTGAGACCTCTGTATCCTCATATTGTTTGAAAAGTACATACTCGCACAAGCCAAAGACGTAACTGAAGAGAGCATTTTATTTGTTGTATTTGTTGCAGGAGGCCTGGAGTTCTAGTCCTTGTAAATGACACTGACTGGGAGCTAAGTGGCCAGCTCGAAACTGTGCTGGACGAGAAGGATAACGTAGTTTTTATCTCAACATTGCATGGTGGTTGACATTGATATTATACTTTGGAAGCTTCTGAAAACGCAAGTATAATAGAACTTTGGTCATTAATTATGTCATGTACTAGTCAAGAATGAAGTGTGCATTGAATGTATGATGCTAATATAAGTGCATTTTGATCACTGATTCCTTTCTGTCCTGGCAACCTGACAGAAGTAAAAATGATATAACTGATCTACCTTAATTCATTAGGAAGAAATTTTTTAGTTGAGAAAAATGCATAAAGATTTCTAGTCTTACTAACAGGAATGGTATAACAAAGTGCACAGAACTTTGCTATTCCTACTCAAAACTCTAATAAAACAGATCTTCAGAAACAAATGGATATAGAGCAGATATACATAAACCATAATGCACATGAACTGATGGAAGCAGCGGCGGATCCAAGATTCTTGAAGGGGGTTCAAAATTTTAAAAGTAGACATACAACAAACTACTAATCGAAAAGGGTTTAACATTTATTATAAATTATACTTTGGAAGCTTCTGAAAACGCAAGTATAATAGAACTTTGGTCATTAATTATGTCATGTACTAGTCAAGAATGAAGTGTGCATTGAATGTATGATGCTAATATAAGTGCATTTTGATCACTGATTCCTTTCTGTCCTGGCAACCTGACAGAAGTAAAAATGATATAACTGATCTACCTTAATTCATTAGGAAGAAATTTTTTAGTTGAGAAAAATGCATAAAGATTTCTAGTCTTACTAACAGGAATGGTATAACAAAGTGCACAGAACTTTGCTATTCCTACTCAAAACTCTAATAAAACAGATCTTCAGAAACAAATGGATATAGAGCAGATATACATAAACCATAATGCACATGAACTGATGGAAGCAGCGGCGGATCCAAGATTCTTGAAGGGGGTTCAAAATTTTAAAAGTAGACATACAACAAACTACTAATCGAAAAGGGTTTAACATTTATTATAAATTATAGAATGTTGAGAGTGGGATTTGAACCCACGCCCTTTCGGACCAGAACCTTAATCTGGCGCCTTAGACCAACTCGGCCATCTCAACTTTTGCTGTTATTCGCAATTTACTTATTTGTTAACATATCTAATGTGATATCATGTACCGGAGAATTTATGGATACCACAGAGGCGGAGATTGGGAAATAAAAGAGCAATTATGGTAAAGATAATTATTCAGGAATTAATCAACAGTTATGAAGATGGAAATAAATGGATTTATCACAGTAAAAATAGCACACTGATCTACTCCAATGCAAAAATTATCAAAGATATGGACGAGATACATAATTGGGCAATAACCTTAGCAAATTGGGAAGCAAATCCAGGAACTAATGCCCTAAGGACTTATCCAAGACAGCTTACGGAGAAGACAAAATACCTACTTTGCCAACAATTAAAAGACATGTTTTATTTACATCACTGTACTTATTGCAACCAAAAAGAAGAAATACCGGATATTTACCTACCAACTACTGCCAGCATTGAAGACAAGGAAGACAAAGAAGAAGAAAATACGGAGGAAGATACATCAACATAAATCTCAATTATGGAGCATGACATAAGCAATGATACAACATGAAAAAGACATAAGGAAAAAGATAAAAGACAAAGACTTAAATAATGCAAAAATCTAGATGTAAAAGTCTTAGTAAATAGACAAGAATTGTAGTATTCAAGGTCTTGTAAAAATAAAGTCTTTGGTAGCATTTATTAGTTAGAATTTTTAGGAAGTTTGTTTGTCCGTATGTAATTATAATTTTATCAGTGTCTGAAAAAATTTGTAACGTGTCCTAGTGAGCCAGCAAAGAGATAAGACGGAATAATTCAAGTGGACGATGGGGCCCAACGAGCACCCGCACTCCAATTATTACCCCTTAATATTTGCCTATATATAGAGGCTTGTATATCCTTGTAAATAATCGCACATCGGAGAATAGAATCACAACAAATAATCTTACAATTTTCCAACTTTGTTCTCTTTCATAAAAACTCTTTCAAAGTCTCTCTCTCTACTTACACTTAAAGACTTAGCACCACCTATGGGACTTAATGGAGCAAACTAAGGTACGCAGTTTTATGGCTAGCTAAATTTCGCAAGGCATAGTTTGTCGAAACGTAGTAATAATTTTAACATGATAGTGATCCTGTGAACGTCGTTAGTCTGGCATAACAGTCGTATAAAGGTAGTATGAGCGCCAGCTTGTTAAGCTAAAGTGGGTCTAGCCGTGCACGTTTAACCGCGCTTAGGCAGGTGGCCGTTATGCGGTGTTATCTGTACGGAATTGGCTTGGGATCCTTACGTGCTTCACTTGCTGCTGCTGATCCTGCCATTATTCCGCTGCTATCCCCCGACCAATGGTCTCAGAGCGTCAGTACCATGTTAATATTATTATTATAGTTCTATAAACTTGCCTTCTTGAAAATTTGGTTTGCCAAAATTCTGACTTATTCTTATTCTTCTATATGGATACCTCTACTGGTTTATATGTTTGCAATAAAGTATTTGCTTATTCCGGAGATATAGAATTTGCTAGAATAACTGAAAAATTTATGTCTGCCTATCC
>JAOTQJ010000001.1:24937494-24950508 GCA_025642045.1 Solanum sejunctum | reverse complement strand
TTTTGGCAAACCAAATTTTCAAGAAGGCAAGTTTATAGAACTATAATAATAATATTAACATGGTACTGACGCTCTGATACCATCAGTCGGGGAATAGCAGCGGGATAACGACAGGATCAGCAGCAACAAGTGAAGCAGGTAAAGATCCCAAGCCCATTACGCACAGACAACACCGCATAACGGCCACCTGCCTAAGCACAATTAGACGTGCACGGCTAGACCCACTTTAGCTTCCCAAGCTGGCGCTCATACTACCTTTATACGGCTGTTATGCTGGACTAACGGCGTTCACAGGATCACTATCATGTTAAGATTATTACTACGTTTCCACAAACTATGAAAGCATAAAAAAACACTTTGAATCATAACAACAAAATAAACAATAATCAACGTATAAGAATCAACAATAACAAGCATCAAAGGTACTATCATAATTTATATTTTTCACAAGGTCTTATCTAAGCTCATATCCTTGTTAAGTTAAAATTGTGACATGTCTTGTTTAATCAACTTGCTTCGATACTTTTTCGATTTATCTCTCCCTATTCGAAAAATATTCACAACAAACATCTCACACATCCACACTGGGGCATTTTTGCATCTTCACTTCACATACCTAAATCTTGTTAGCATCAATTCCTGCATCTTATGCTCCACTTGGACCACTCCCACCTTGTCCCTATAATATCTTTATTTCTAATTATCATATCTCTCACTCCCACCTCATCCCAAATATCCTCATTTCTAATCACATCTCACATAAAATGTCCACACACTCGACATGGCATTCCCATTTTCGCAACTTTCATCTTCTTAAAGTCAAAGTAACTCTCACAGGCCAATACTTACATATGTCCTAACGTTTGAGGATTTAGTAATTGATTGTGGACAAGATAAAAACACCTTAATCCTCGATAGGAAACTACAATGACAAGGTAACATGAACCTTCCCATTGTAATTCATATTGGAATAAAAATTGCTCATCATCTTGAAAAACTTTCAATGCTCTAATATGAGTCAGTTTACATCTAAAGAGACTATTGGTCCCCCTTCCTCTACAAGTACAATGTGAGACCAAATAACCTGACTTATTAGCTTTGTCAAAGGTATAAAAGAACTTCCTCAATAATAAACGAAACAATCCTACATGAAAATCCTTTTGAGAAATACACAATTGTTTGTTCCAAAGAAACTTCCTAAAAAAAGAAAAAAAAGCAAAGGCGGAGAAACTTCATCATTCAAGTTGTCTGGGATTTGATTACATCTTCTGTTTGCCTTTCAGAACTTTCTCTAATTCTGCTTCAGCATCTTTCAACTGTTCTTTCAATGCAGCAACTCTAATCTTCAGCTCCTCCACAGAGCCTCGAGCAAGAGAAGGCTGGTATGGCGTTGTAAAATGATGTGAAAAATCTTTCAGGGCTTCTACACCACAAACCTATCAAAAAATAACTCTTCAGTAAGCAGAACTGGCAAAGGGTTCTTACGTTGAAGGTATGCTGCAGTATTTTTCATGTTATGGCTACTAGAGAATATTCATGAATTTATTGTCGGTACTTATTTCAGTACAGTGAAGATATAAATCAGTGAGAAAAGGAAGACGCAGATATACAGCTATCCACAACAGCATTTTCTTACCTCTTGTGGCAGCAAAGGCAACTTTGTAATGTTAAAGTCGTCATATAACATGTAGAACTGATCCAAGTATTTCTGTTGCATCCGCATTCTAGCCTTCAGCAGCTTGGATTCAACAACTGAAAAGTACAACGCCACAAATTAGTTTATCAGTACAAGTAGAACATTCATCACTTCAAGTGGAAGAAATTAGAATTCCTTGTGTCCTATTTTTATAAAGGACCAATTGGGTACCTAAAATATCAGTTTACTATATATGTTAAGCGGTACTAGTTGAAAAACATATCGACATAGTAATTGAGCAGTTTAAAAAGTTAAATTTGATTAGGTACATCAAATTGAGTTCTTGAAATGAGTGGAAGCGGTATAAATATCATCACTGATAGAAGGGTGTCACACTTTCGGAACTTTCCAAACAGAAAGAATGTCAAATAGTGGACACATGGAGAATTAACAGAAGAAAAGGGAAAGAACTGCAGTAGTTAAGATGGGAATTGTACCTTCTTCGTCAAAAATCACTTGGTTAATTATAATGTTGTGAGTATCGATCTCAAATTTAGCAAGTTCCTGAACTAGTCTTTCAGTCTCATATAAGGAGAGGAATTCCGGAATGCAAACACAGACAAATGTTGTCAAGTCCTATTGAAAAAGAAAAAAAGAAAGTAGTGTTAATGCATCAATTGAACTTGATAACAGTGAAGCGCAAGTGAAAAAAGAACACAAGGACAAATTGCATTTCAGATGTAATGAGACATATCTGTGATCGATTTTTTCCTTTTTGAAGGTAAGGTGGTAGACTCCAGCAATCAAAATACCATACAAAAGCCACAGTTATTTGAATCAACAGGCAACAAGAGCAGATTCCTCCACAGTCAAAGTAAAATAAGCAGAAAAAAGGTGTTGATTATATCTACATGTTTTTCTCCCAACTTCGAAAGTACTCATCATTTCAAACTTAAAGGCACAAGGAACCAGACTGGGTAATTCTTTGCCTACTGAAACAGTCATATAATATCACCCAGCCTTGCGTTGTTGGTCATTTCACTATCATGGTTGGGTGAATTCTTTGCTAGAAACTAATTTTGATGACATTTCACAGGCGAAATAGATATTTGAAACAGTAATAGCATCCGGCAGATAAAATAAATGCAAGACTTGAGAAAATTTAATGAGTCCTTACTCGCTTTACTTCAGTCTTTTGGTTCTAACCTAAGTTGCTTGGATTCTTCACTTTTGGTGCCGCACCCGTGTCGACACGACATGGGTGTGGGATCCGTGTCCGACTTGGTCAACCGGTTTCAGGTACTTTGACCAAAATCAATGGGGAAAGTTTGGACGGTTTGAACGTTTTCTCTAATCAATACAAAAGCTAAGGTGAAATTGAAGAAAACGAAATATCTTTTATATAGAAATTTCTATGCCACGCCTTTTTCTTTAATCTCTTTCCAGGATTTTCTTCAAGTTCTCCACATAATATCTCATAATTTAGGTTTTATCACTCTATTTTTAAAAATTTTGATTATTTTTAAGCGAATCCCTGCACCCGTATCCATACGTGGATCCATAACCCCGAATCTTAAAAATTAGATCATGAAGGATCCAACCTCTAGATCCGCACCCGTATCGGACACCCACACCTGAGTCCGAGCAACTTAGGTTCTAACGACTACTGATCTTATCATGATACTTTAGTCGTTCATGCATAATAGGAAAAAATTAATCCCCCAACTTGAAAACCCTGGAAATAAAGTGAAACAGGGGAGAAATACTAAAAGAAAAGGTTCAAATTTAATCACATAGATTGGGTTTATCTCTGTTCAATAAGTAAAAGAGCCGTATTTTCCACTAAACCACAACAGATTTTAGTCAACCAGATCCTACTAAAGACTATTCTGCCACCACATTCCCTGATTTTGTTGATTGCTATCTCAAACTTAAGGTTCCCATCCAGCAATAATTACTCCCTCCTCCCCGATTGTTTGGGGATATTTAACTGGACAGAGTTCAAGAAAAAAATAAAAACTTTAAATTTTAAGAAAGAAATTAAAACTTTTGACACATAGGCTTAAATAAACATGAAGTACCAAAAGTACTATTCCAGTGGGGTCCATAGCAAATCACATCAATTTCTAAAGAGCATATTATTAAAGGCAAAAATGGTCACATAAAGAAAATGAACTTTCTAAATACATGAAGGTACCAATCTTTTTGGGACAAAAAGAAACGGAAGAGTGCTAAACGAATTGGGACAGAGGGAGCACATGAAAAAATTTCTTTATAAGAATGACGGTGTTGCTCCACGGGCTTTGAATCAACGGTAAGGACGCGCAGCACAGGATATGTGCATTGGGGTGCACATCATGAGTTCTAAAACCTACCACTGAAATGTAACCTGGAATTTATGTTGGAGCCAGGTAAAAGGAGGGGGGAAGGGGAGGGTCCCGGAGTTTCAAACTGTGGACCAACAGGATTGGGATAAGCTATCACACAGAAGATTTTTCCGTTACTAACCCCCAAAAATTAAATGAAGCGACGGTTTCGAGGTAAGAATCTTACTGGATCCTTAAACTGTCTGTTCACTTCTTCAATAACATCTTTCATGCCTTCAAGCTTGCCAAGGATAGCAGCCTCCCCAAATTCCTCATCAACACCAAATAGTCGAGTCATCTGAGATAGATACAAATAAACTTCAGTACAATTCATGTTTTCTTTTCCCGCAAATAGCATCAACCTTGAACTTCAAATTAGCAAAGCTCAGAAGGAAGCATTTACAGAAAAGAAGAAAACAGATTTATTTGCATGTTTAGGGTTAGGTGGGTGATTTATTGGGAGGTGAGATTACCTGACTCATCACGCCCCCAAATCTACTCTTCAAACTCATTACTTTGGCGAGCCCTTTCTCTAGAGTCGACGGGAATTGTAACAGCCGAAGAGTATGCCCTGTTGGGGCCGTATCAAACACTATTACTGAATAATCCATTGTTTGCACCAATCTGAAAAGAAATAAATGCCAAAAAATTTATAGCCCGATCTAATTAACAAACCAGCAGTGTTAAGGTACCGATAAACAAATATCTCTGCCTCTAGACAAATGTAAAAAAGTATTCACATTTAAGCACTACAGATGTACCATAAGTAAATGCATTTTGAACCAAAAATGTTATAGGGATCTTAACAAATCATGTATTCTTTTATAATCATGGTGTCGGGACCAGCATACGTGCACCTCGTGTAATTCCACGTGACACCTGCCTTCTCCTACTAGGTAGGAGTAACTCTGTCCACCAAGGTTAGAAAAGATGGAAAGAAATCACCTAGCGTTTTTGTCCCAGCTGGGACTTGAACCTAAGACTCAACCCATTTCATCGACCACTATGTTCAGGAAAAAGAATGGTCATGATGAGTACTTTCCAGTTGAAAAAACATCCCTTGTCCTATTTCATTAATAACTAGCGATGTGTGAATACAGGAGCCGTGAAAATGGTCAGTTTGGTACCTCCTCAAGCTGATGCTTGAACATCATCTAGCAGAATCACTCATGTCCTTTCAAATTCAAGGAGGACACTGTGTATATATGATGGGGGCAGGTTTTAGAGATCCACATACACCCAATCGGGTAGGCTTCCTTGATCATGTAGAGGTTACCCTTAAGTTTTGGCATGCTTTGAGATAGTCCCTCTTCTAGAGGGGTCTAGTACGCTAAAGATATGGCTCCTTTAATACGGGATAGGGTCTCTTACATTACACAGATCACGCCAACTAGGTCTATCACTTTCTTGATAAGTAACTACCTAAATACTTAACGAGGCATTTTTTCTAATTCCATCTAGAGGAAGATTTTTATCTGATCTCCTACAGTAGATCATTATTGAGTCTATTGACTACATAACAAAAGCAAATCTTGATTCATGGATGCATAAACAACCATTTGAGTCCGGTTTATTATCTTGTTCTCAGGATAAGCAAGTGAAGAACAAAAAGATTATGAGGAGCCAAGAATAAATCTTTATCACTTCCATTGGGAGGGTTCACAACACATTTCTTGCCAAACAAGTTAACAATCATTGGATTTAATTACAAAGGAATACCAATTACTTTAGCATCTCTGCAAAACTCATAGCTTCATCAATTCCTGGAATTGCGTTTCCCAAATCAGACAAAAAGTCGTCCATCCCATCTGAACTGATTGTGTCATCTTTCTCCACAGTCGGATCAATTTCCTAAAGAACACAAGTTCAACCAAAAAGTCATGACCAGCAACAGCATATCAGGGATTAAAAAGAAATTGAACATACACTCAAAACTGTCAAAAAGTTGTCAAATTTATTCAATAAAAGCCACTCCTTGAATAGAATGATACACCCCCAATATAAACACAAGACTTCACAAGTCTTGGTAATGCCAAACAAACAACACCTCAACGCATCACCCTAGCCACCAAAAATCCCCTCCACCCTCCGCCCCCCACCCCCATCCCCAAAGAATATAATATAAATAACATGCCTTTTGAGGTCTAACAAATTTCTTCTTTTTCCTTGTCTCAATTCATACACAAAAACAAAACACATCTTTTTCTTATTAAACATAACATATAACAAAATTGTACTACCTGTTTCATTACCTAATCAGAAATGGTATCATTCTTCATCATAACAAAAACTATTAATTCACAATGGATACAATTAATTCCCAGAAGTAAACAAGATCCAAGTAAAAATTCAATCTTTTTAAAGAAAAGGAGATTGGGTTTTAAAGAAAATACCATGGCATACAAATTGGAGAAACCACTAACAAGGGTGGGCGACTTGGTAAAGCGTTGCTGGAATGCATCACTGAGATTGTGAGCAGGGTCAGTAGATATGATTAGAACTGAAGATCTGACCTGAGAAAGAAGGATCCCAAGAATTGAACTACATGTAGTTTTTCCAACCCCACCTTTACCCCCAACAAATACCCACTTAAGGGTATCTTGTTCTAGCAAGTTTTTCACTGTGGCTTCTGGTAAATCTTGATTATCGGAAGCCATGGATATAGAGGAGCTTTGTGGAAAAACTCAGAAGACTAGGGAGAGAAAATAGAGAGACCAAAGCAAGAAGGCTATGGTTTGTTATAGCTGAAATTTGTTTGTTTGAGCCAGCGGTAAGGTATCTACTCGACTAGTAACAATTTGAAAGCTCAATGTAAAGATTTTCACAATCAAATCTAATTTTACACGGAAAATGATTTAATACAACCCTCAATATATTCTTAATTATTTTTAAAAAAAATTTACTCGCAAAGTTGATTTTGATATTATCTTTTAAATTTTTATCTCTATACTACTCTATTAAAAGTACGAATCATTAGAAATATTATTCAAATTTTTATTATTTATTAAAATATTTTGTGATAAAATTATTTTTTAAATTATTATTTTATCTTTTGTTTATTTAATTTTAAGATTCACTTTTTGAATTAGAATTTCTTTATATTTACAATTCGTTTATGATTCAATAGTATTCAATATAAATCGTTGTCTAGCTATAAAAATTTTGATTATCAAGAAAAAATTTTAGTAAAATTACTTTGAAAACATTAAATTACTCTTTTTATATTAGGAGTCTTTTTTTATATATTAAATTTTAATTATTTAACTTCTAACTATTCAATTTCTCCCCAGATCCCACTTATGGGATATTACTGGGTATGTTGTTGTTGTTGTAACTATTCAATTTCAAGTTATTACTTTATGTATTCATAAACTATTAATATATCTATATTATAAGTAATTAAATTGATCTTTCCATCTTTGTTGATATATATGTAATAGATTAAATTATTGCATCAAACTAATAATATTTTTTTATCAAGTACTATTTATGTACAATTTTTAAGTTGACATTATACGTGCAAAATACATCCATTGAACAAGTTAAATAAAATTCATGTAGAGAATTTTGACCCTCTAATCAAGTTAAGGGTACATTTGATTCTTCTCACACATGAATATTTTGACATCTCTTTTATGAATTTTTTTGTTTGTCGTTTCTAAATTTCTTATTGTTACTTTATTTTTTGACTTTCACATTTTAGAGTGACAATACAAAAAAATAAAAAAAAGGTGGGATGAAATAAAAAGTAAGAACTGTGAATGAAATAAAAGAGAAAACAGTTAACAACAATAACATACCAATATATCTAAAAGAGAAAACAATTAAAAAATAAAATGAATTTCTTTTACAACTATATTGTAAATTAATTATTGTATTTGCGAAAAGAAATTGGGATATGATTACAAAAAGATGAGTGAAAAAAATAATTTTATCATCATGATAAAAAAATTCAAATCATATATATATATATATATATATATAACAAGATTAGAAGTCCGCCTACGTGTGGTGCATTCTTATATTTTTTCTTATTTTATTAACCTATTTTTAAACAAACTTAAAAAAGAAAAATCCTAAAAGTTACACCCTTTACTAAAGAATAAAAAAAAAGGCATCTTGCCATTCCTAATTACACCAGGTTTGTTCCTGTTCTTTTTTACTCTCAATATCTCCTGTGTTATCATTGTTTCTGCCCAATAGCAAAATAGATTTGATGAATTTACTGAACTACACTTCATCTTCAAAGCAAAACTCCTCTTCTAAACGACACATTTGTTCTTAATTCCCTTTTTAATTTTCTGACTTTACTTTATGAAAAATGTATCAATCATCTTTGTAATCTTGACCGATTTCTACTAAATGTGCTCCTGCAGATGGGTACAATTTTTTATTTGTTTATAAATGATCCAGTACTTCATCGAACTATACATCACCATGGCTAACTTCAACACCGAAAACTTTTACATAACTTATCAATGTTCAATTTTTAGTTCCTAATGCTCTAGAGTAGCCCATGTTGGCATTTTTTTAATGTAAATCAGAAAATTAGTGATGTTATTTTATTACTATTTTTTATTTGATTCCCAAATAACAAAAAATTTTATTTAAGGAAAATAAAAATCTCAACAACTTCAGCATTTAATCTGGGTGTTGTTTTGATTTACATAGGCTGCACCAGTAACAAATGGCAGCCAAAGTTCACGAGCACTCGATCCGATGATTACTTCTATTCTGACGGTGGTGATTGCTTCGACACAATTTGAAAATTAACGTCGCTTCTTCCTTTCATTTTCATACGTGTAATTTCTCAATTTTCTCTCCAATAAATATTCCTACGGTAACTTTCAGTTTGTATCTTACTGATTTTGTGACTAATTTCTTCCTCACAAGTTTCTTCTCTTTTGTGGATATTAAAATTATGTTATGGTAGATGGAGAGGAGACTCACAAAAAAAAAAAGCATAGGAGGCATATAAAAAACTTGAAAGCTTCTGCCGTTGAAATTGAATTTATGGGGTAATGCTTCTTCTTTCAGTATATATTTATTGTTCAAGTTGCATAGTACATCCAACTTAGATAGATCCTTTTCAATACTTGATGTTTATCATCCAAGACAAACGAGCTCTTACTGCTCTAGATCCCCCCTGCCTCTTTTCCCAACCCCTTTATGTATCTGTTGACACGTTCATAAGCCAATTGAAACATTATGGACTGACTTATTAGTGGTGTTATTAAAGGGATTTGTTTCAAGGAGCATGTCTCTCTTTTCAGTTGCGGCTACACTTTCTTTCTTCACATTTGTAAAGTTCCTAATCGAAAGCATTCGAGATCATTTTCCATGAGTGAAGTCACTCTCAGCTCATCCGTGTCACAGCTTCTCTTGCTCTAGATTGAAGTGCTTCAGGTAGAAAGAATCAGCGCAGATAGGTTGTCATGAAGAATTGTAATAGAAAATGAGAATCACTCGGCTGATACTTATACTAAGGATAAGCCATCTTCAAAGAAGCAAGTAAACTCGATAAAGATAATGCCTGAATCAATCAAAAAAATAGCAGATGATAGGCTTCAGATATATACCATTAGGCAACCAACAAGAAAGTTGACGTTTAAAGCTTCACGTGCGAATGAATCTTATTATAATTCTATCTGTTCAGCCAGGGTTGTATAATTAGCACAAGAAAATTATTTAGATATACGGGAACTAGAATCTGAGAACACAGAAAACAAATCCTTTAAAGCCATTTTAAAGTATATGTCTAGCATCTTATTAAGATTGAGCACATCTAAAGGGAAGCAAGATATTGGTGAATACAAATATATACTCCTAACTCTATTAATCTAAACCAGAAAATGAACACTTCGTTTCTTATTTACACATCTAAATAAGTTCCAATCTTTCTATAAATTTTCTGATAATTATGATCAAGGAATCTATACACGTATTTGCATGTCCTTATTGTGTTTAATATACTTTTATAGGATAGTTTAGTGGATATGAATTTATACGTGAATTCAGTAACAATATCTTTGATGTTTTAAAATTATCAAGTTGTCACTTCAGAAGACTCATGAGCTAATTTTAAATAATAAATAACCTACTTAAGATTGTTCATTCGCACAAAGAGCAGACAATTTATCTAGTTAATTATTAAATTAAATTAAATAAGCTAAAAATGCCATGTGCGAGCAGAATCAAATATATCTAAACTTTGCAAATATATATTTTTTTCACTTCCGTATATATCTTGGCATTTGTGCAACAATAAAAATACACGTAAATCACTTTTTTAAGCGTACTTTAAATTACAAAGTTAAAAAGTATATTTGATTCTTTTTCGTTCTAACTAATTGTAACAAATTAATAAGTGGATCTATTTTTCGAGTTATTAATTCTCATTATCTCAAAGTGATAGATAAACATACATTCAATTGAGGAAAAATAAGTTTTAATTCTCCCATTCAACTACCTATTCTCCTATCACTTTGAAATTGATTGAAATAGAGATTTTTAAATTCATAATATAACTTTAAATTGATAGTTTTCAAGTTAGATAATTATCTTACATGTAGCTACTATATAGAAGAGCCACAGAATTAAAGGTGATGATAATTAATACATAGAATTGTAAGTAAAGCAAGTGGCTATGATGGAGAAGATGCAGATAAATAGTGAAGGTAGCAATGTGACATTCAAAAGCCTACTCATTCCCCAGTATCCTGCCAAGGTTATTGTACTATCTGCAAATACTCGCGCTAAAGTTCCGGCTTCTGTTGAAAGTAGTCCACCATTATAGGTTCCTTTAGAAAGCCTTGAAGACATGACTCGAGATAGAAGGTTAAGGTTAACGCCTTCACGTTTGAAGAAACAAATGTGTTATTATATATTGTTGACTATGATTAGTTATGTTTGTTGCATTTGAAGTCACGAATTACCTTCGAGTACCTCAGCAGCTACAAATGTGATCAGAGCTGAGCAGACATATTGTGGTACAGAATAAGGGATTACAACATGGAAACTCAGAACTATTCCCAAGCATACCAAGATTTCTGATGCAAGCAAAACTTGTCTGCAGCAAATCATTGAAACTTGGTATCAGCACCAGATAATAGACAAACTTGTCTGCTCTTTTTGGACAAAGCAAAATCATTTTGCTGTCAGTTTATGACAAACTAGTGGCTGCTGATGGATAACCCTTGGTACTATGTATAGACTCGTTCAAATTGGATGAGGGAAAGGGGAAGACTACAATTAACCAATTATACGATGGAAAAGAATATCATGCATATTAAGCTTTGTTCCGTGATGATTACTTTCTTTTTAACGTCAATGCATGAGTAATTGACGAAAATGCCAGGAAATTAGAGATAAGATAGCTTCTGTGTTTACCTCTCCTCAAATATGTTGCTGAGGTAGCTTCCAACAAGAATGTTCACTGGAAGGACGGTCAACCCAAGACATGCAAGAAAGATGGCCACATTGCTTGTTGACCATATAAAGTAGTACGTGGTGATAACACTTGATTCAGAAAGTAAAATCTCCATCGCATACTTGAGCATAAAGTATATGAGCAATTGAACCTGTTCAGAAAGTCATGAGTACATAAACAGTTGATCTCGTTAAAAAAGACAGAAAGAGACAATTAAGCAATTTCAGTCTGCACAGCTCTCAGAAAGATGCAGAGGCACCAATGTGTTCCTAAGGCTACCAACTTGTTTACAAGGTTGAGTCTAGAAAATTTAATGGATACAACCAACTTAGATCGACTATCTACATAATCAATCTTGCACAATAGCCTTGTGTTTTTCATTTCATCTGAACCTAACAATTCCATTTACCGAGAAATCCATAATTAAGATATTCACAACGCTATGCTTAAGTCTGACACAAAATGGTTCAATGTCAGAACACAAACTGTCATCATTTTGACGTGTGTCAATAGATGTCAATATACCATATGCCATTTATTAAAATTTCTTATCGAGGTTTGGTTAACCCTCTACTCTTTAGCATAAGCTATCATACTTGATGCAATGAACTGACATTCAAACCTTCACTGATGGGGTAAGCAACTTATATGCAGAGGTGATGGAAGTAACAGGTTTTTGGATCTCCTCTGAAGATTCTTCACTATTATCGCAATCTTGGTCTTCATCATCGTCTTGTTTCGTCTCCTCTGCACTTAAAAGCAGAGGCTGGGTAATACCTTTCTGCACTAAGCCATTTTCAATCTTCCCTGAAACTTAAAAAACAGTTCTTTCAGATGGAATTCTGATTACAGCAGATGTTAAATTCCTGGACTGAAATTCATAAACAGCGAGCAAGGAGTTGTTGCATATAGTGTGCCTTCATCTTTCATAGATATTGGGTAAGAGTAAAACTGTTGAATGCAGTATTCCAAATTTAGCAAGGATTACTTGAAAGTAAAAATAAGCACACGCCAAAGACAAGATTAGATAACATATAGTTATTGATGTTTCTACATGTGGAGCTACCATTAGCTGGAGTTTGGCTTCGGTGCTCTGACTCGAATGTCTACCTAATGGCAAGCAGTTAAATGGATAGCTAATCTATTACACTACTAAGCCAGGCAAGAAAAGAGATTTGAGCCATTTACAAGTTTGTATCATATAATCATGTGCATACTGTCACCCCAGCAATTTGGAAGCAAAGAATAGGCTTGAGACCCTTATGGAAGAAACAAAAGAACAGACTAGAAATATTACTAGGTTTCAAAAGATCATAAGAGTAGGAAATGTATACCGCGAGATCATGACTTCTCTATTGTTATTCACAGGTGGCAACAGTCATTCTACTAAATGAGGTGCATGGAAAAGAAGACTTAAAAAATGTCTTGCTCCACGATTGAGTTCGTGAAGTAATGAGTATCACAAATTCACTTGTGCATACTGCATAGAATAATTACCGCAGGTAGATCCCACTGTGACAATCTTGTGACTTCTCTATCAAACAGATTCTCCATTAAACTTGTCTATGTATATAAATTGGGAA
>JAOTQJ010000001.1:24913326-24930722 GCA_025642045.1 Solanum sejunctum | reverse complement strand
TAATTTTTTAATAATGTTGTATTTTAATATTTCTAGGTAAGTTACGATTCATTTAGAAAAATTGTCAAACTACAAAGGTACAACATATTAACCTATATTATTTTGGATTAGTGTTGTGATTTTTTCTGGTTCTATTGGGGCACATAACACTTTGATGTTGGTAAGTATTGTAAATTATTGGGTGAACTATTCAGATAGTTGGTGTAAATTTGGGTTACCAATTTGGTTATTTATTGGTTCAGTGAAAGCATATTACACTTTGATATTGGTTAGTGTTATAATAGTGTTGATTTTTTTCAATTGGAAGTGATTATTAAAAAAAAGTGTGTTAAAAATATGATTATTTGTTGGTAATATATAGTTGATTAGAAAAATTATTGGGTTCATATTCACTCAGTTGGTATAAAATTATTACATAAATTTTTAATGAGAATTAGTGGGTTAATTGTTCAGGGATATGGTCTAAAATTAGGTTACGAGTTTGGTTAATTTGATTTTGTGGCATCACATTACACCTTGATATTGGTTAGCATTGTAATAGTGTTGATTTTGGGCAATTGAAACTGATTATTTAAAATAAAACACGTGTAAGCAATGTGATTAGTTAATGTGCTTAGTTTAAAATAAAACATGTTGTTGTTGTTGTAAGCAATGTGATTAGTTAATGATTACATAATTTTTTAATGATGTTGTATTTTGACATTTGTTAATAAGTTATCGTTGATTTATAAAAATAATTGCCAGTTTACAAAGGTAAAACATATTAATCAATATTTTTATTTGTGTACACTTAACCAATAGTTACACAGATTAAATAACAAGCTTCAACCCAAATTAATTACAAAATCATAAATTTTGACATAAGTTACAATAGAAATGAATCTAAAAAAAAAAGTTATTACCATGAAAAAAGTTAACAATTAATATCACAAATATCAGAGAAGTAGTAGAACCAACACATTATTGTAAAAATGCCCCAAAAAAAATCAAAAGGCTGAAGCAAATCATCTGCTACATCTACATAAAATCATTGTCTACATAATAACAATATATCTAAATCCTCCTCTGGGGTATAACTAACTTATCTTGATCGATAGTGTCACTGAGTGGAATATAGTCGCGTACAACTTTAGGGACTCCTATCCGATTCACAAATTTTTCTGTTGTTTCACTCTCACTGACTATCTCATCGTCTATCTTCCATGTTTCATATTAACGAAGCAGAGCATCATACCTCAATTTGAATAGGTACGAAGTTATAAAACATGAAGAAATTTTGAATTGACCTTGCGAATAGTATTCAACGAAAGCATAGATGTATAACTTCAAATCCCATACTAAAAATAAAGGTTGAAATCATGAAATTCAATACAAATTAAATATATTAGATATCACCAACTGTATACACATATCACCAAAAATCTATATATTTTTTAAAAGTTTGAAAGAGTGACATCCAAAATAGATAAATAAAAAATAACCAAGAATCATACCAACTGCACACAGAAATTATAGGTAAAAATTTATTTGTGAACATTTAATCAACAAAATTCACCAATTGCATAACCAACTTAGTAGGATAACTCAAATCATGAAAAAACAACACTATTACAACACATAACCAACATCAATTTGTGTGCTCCCATAGAATCAAACAATAACCAAAACAATAATCAATAATTACACAATTTTTCTAAAGGTTTTAACCTACAAAGTATAATTTCAAATTTCATACTAAAAACAAAGGTTGAAATCATGAAATTCAATACAGATATCGTCAACTGTATAAACATAACACCAAAACTCTACATATTTAAAGGCCTGAAATAATAACATCCAAAATGCATAAATAAAAAATAACCAACAATCATACCAACTGCACACAAAGAAATTACAGTATAAATTTATTTGTAAATGTTTAACTAATAAATTCACCAATTACATAATCAACTTTGTAGGATAACTCATATCATTAAGAAACAATACTATTACAACACATAACCAATATCAATTTGTTATGTGCTTTCATAGAACCAAAAGATAACCAAAGCAGTAACCAATAATTACTATGAAGGTTTAGCCTACAAATTTTTCTAAATCAATAAATTCACCAATTGCATAACCAACTTGGTAAGATAATTCAAATGATGAATAACAAAACAAAATGTTCAGACCCCCAAATTTAATGACAAAATAAGTTTTGATACATATTTTAAATCAGAATGAATCCAACAAAATGCAATTACCAAATACAAATATTTAAATAAGATACTGTAAAAGTCAACATTGACATATATAAGTCAAAACATAGAATCAAACCAACAAAATAGAAAGGGGTAACCTTGGATCTAACATTTTCGAAGTTTTATTCCTGGTTCAAGCGATATCTTTTCATGATTGGTATTTTATCTTCGAAATCACTATCATTAGCTAAATCAACTTTTTCTTTTCTCTTCAATGACTTTAAAGGACCGTCACCAAAGTCCTTCTTCTTAGAAGATCCGATAACTATGACCTTAGGAGTGCATCCACCTTAAATTTTTTTCGAACGGATGACGGAGTGAAGACATTAAGATTAAAAGTAGGCCTTGTTAAAATTATCACCTCCTACTTTCTCTAATTATCTAAAATAGTTTGGAAGGTTCTAGAGATGTAGAGAATTCTCTAGAAAAATCTAGAAGGTTCTAGAGACGTGTGGAGTTCGCTAGAATAGTCTGGAAGACTCCGGAACTCTCTAGAATTCCCTGAAAATGTGTTGATCTTGCAAGAAGACTCAGGGAGCTTCTAGAAGACTCTAGACTTGTGTAGGGAATTCTTGTCATATAAAGTATCTAAGATATTTTGTTAGGAAGTTTCTAGGAAATCTTCCCTTATAAATATCTAAGATATTTATGGTAAAACTTTCTAGGCCACTAATTGTAGCCATTGGATCAAAATGATCCTAACTGTCCATTTAGGGAAGGGACAAGTATAAATATCCCTCTTAGGCTTCTCATTTGTCACCAAGAGAAATCAAGCAAGTAACAAGACAATCAAGTCTTGTAAGCATCCAAGAGTTCTCTAATAAAAGTATTCTTTTTTCTTAAGTTACCCGGTTAAGCCTTAGTCTGTTTTTAAGTTCTTAGTGCACTAGTGTTATTATTGCATTATATGGTCAGCTCTGCCGCCTGAGTAATATATGACCGATTATACCGCCTGATTGATATATGGTCGGCACTGCCGCCTAAGTATTATTGTGCACTAAAGATTTATAAAATCAAAGGACAACCAGCGTCAAAGAGTTGGTGTAGTGTGTGTAGTACATTCTAGGTCCTCTATAGTGGGTGCGTTGAGCTCGTCGAAGCTTCCAACAGCCCTTGAATATTGAATTGGTGTGGTATCCAAACAAACAAGCTAAACATTTAATCGAACACTCTTACGAACTGAGATTTTCTCATTAGAACCCGACGTGGTGACGAATTCAAGAACTAAAAAAACACACCACAAAGAACAACAAAAATTGCATAAAAAAGAAAGAAAAAAAAACAAGCAAAAATAATGACTACACTGAACAAAGAAGGAAAGGTTGGAGGATCAAAGGGTGAATGTTTTTGCTTTTGGTGTATTCAAAAAATTTTGTTCAAAAAATTAGATAAAAATAACCTAATGTACATAGGAAAAATAAAAATTAGTACTGTGTTGTCAAATCAGTCCAATAAAGGACTTTTATATTGGGAAAATAATTTTCCCTTAGTCAGATCAATAAAAAAGGGAAAAGAATGTAAGTAAATGGGCACACATAATATACACAAAAATAATGAAAAAAAAACACAATATGACATTAATATAAATAAAAATGATAAAAGTGTAAATATTATTAGTGGTTGACATAGGCTGTAATTAACGCTCTAAAAGTGTATATTATTGCAATAAATAAATATTTGATAAGATTCTTTTTAAATTTAAATTTTGATGAATAAAGTTAATTTTGCAGAATGTGTATCGTTAAGGTACTATTACATATTTGATGAAATAGTTGAAATGCACATAAAATAATTTAAAAATTAAAGTAGTTGAAAAACGGAATATTCTCTTTAAAAATACCCCAACTTACCTACAATAATCCAAACAAATCATTTTCCAACAAAAATTAACATGGATATTTTCATCATTTAATTTAATAAAGCTCTATATTGTCTCCAATTGTTAGGGACAAAGATACCCAACCTAAAACCAGAATTTTCAGATTGGATTTTAGGTTAATAAGTTGTCAAGAAAGTATTAGTCACAGGCAAATACAATATTACAACTAGCTACCCAGGACCACTTTTTTCATGTACAATTAAGATTATTTTTTGAGGAGCTTATTGTCCAGTTCTTTGGTAAATATTAAACTTTAAAAATAATTGGCAAGTGCGTTAGGTTTGATTTAAATGTATTTAAAAATTGGTGTTTAGGTGCAAGGCAAGATGTACAAAGAAATTCCAACTTTCTTAGTCAGATATGATTGTATGAGATTAATTTAATTAATATAATCATAAGATATTTATCTATAATTAGCTTAACTTGTATTTTTAAATTCTTTTATTATGGTCGAACTTGCTTTTTTTGTTGTGAAAATAAAGTCCAAAAACCATAGGCTTCTTTCATCGATTTGTATGGACCTGCATCAAAGATTCTCTCCCACGTAGATCGATCTTATCCATTTGAATAAATTAATACATATATATACACACACATACTTCATTACTCTACTTTCTTTGCCCACTTTTAAAAAATTAAAAGATAATTGATCATTTTTTATCTATTTAATCCTTAAGTAATAGGAGTAGTAATTATTATAGTCTCTTGTATTCAAACCAGTAAAATCAAAGACAATAAAAGATAAAAAGGAAAAAAATATCTAAGCTCATAGAATTTACTGTGTATCTGTAAAAGCTTAATTTTCTCACTGTATTCAAGGTTATGTTATGAATAATTTCATTAAAAAGATAAACTTTAAAGAAAAGTAACATTACTTCAAATTTTTATTATCTTGGTGGTGATATATTCAACATATTTTCCCTAATTTGTTAGGCTTCCGTTTTCCTGGCCAGAATTGCTTATGATGATAGTCACCACTCATTTAATACATATGCCAAAATCAAGAACCATTAGGCACAATAATACCAAATTGACATTAGCAAGGGAAGAAAATCTCGTCAAACTAATGGCTCTATTGCTTTTTATTTAGCCTACTCCAGTATTCATCCTCCCATTCCTCCACTTGTTGTGTGGCCTTTATCTTTTGTTCAACAAACTCTTTAAGTTGTTGAGGATCATAAGGTGGAGGAAGTGTACATGGATTTGTATAACTAGGAGATTTCTCTAATGCTTCTTCCATGAACTTTCTCCAAAAACCATCTGAAGTGCATGCCAATGATTCCGAACATATTTCAACGCGCGTTTGCAGGAATTCTTGGTTCAAATTTCAGAAGTCTTGCATATTCGTTCAGCAAATGAAACGTGTAATCATACACATATTCCATCTTCAAATCTTCGTGAGTGAAATGGCTTCCTGCTTTCCCAATGGCTTGTGCCTGCCAACACATAAAAAGAAATTTGTTACAAATGAGCCATTCATGAATGAGTTTTAAGTCTTTATCAACTAATAAAGGTGCATTTGCCTAAGTTTTGGTGAGAAGAGTCATCTGCTACCTGTATTGGTGGGAGGTAGCACGTATCTAATGGAATAGTCAAAATGTGTACTAAACACCATGATTATATATAAAAAATTAAAAAGAGATACCAATGAAGTTATACCTTGTGAGTGTGATTGTTGCCCCATTGAACAGCAAACTTGAGAGAGCTACATTTTTATCTGTCTCTAATAGGCCAATAGTGCTCCTGGGGAATCATCCCCCGACTGAAGAAATCATGGTAAAGGGGTCTTATGTAAAGTGCCGGAGAATCACAGGCCAAAATTTACTAACCATACCGATCCTTCCATATATATTTTATATCTACAATCAACAAAATGATGAAGTCAGAATTTTTGTCAAAGAGGTTCACAAGAAGTAAATACGCAAAAATTACAAGTGAAGAGGGACGGATCTACGTGGAAGACAGGGAGTTAGATCCGGCCCTGGCAATCAACCCAAACAACATTTTCAAATTCTCAAATTACTGTACCATACCTGTGTGTGCATTGATCTTCAAGATTCGATTCACTATACGATTGTCCAATCCAGTCCTATGAATTTATCATTAAGCAGTGAAATGTTATCATAATGTAAATATGGAGAAAATAATGGCAGTGCAAACCTGGATATGTAAAAGAGTATCAAAGTCGTCGTTCTCAGTCCAGAAAAATGATAAAAATGCTCTGTTTGTCTGTAAAGTTACACTTGAAAAGATTTTTTCTAATAGGCGAAATGTAAGGATTTCCCTTCCAATAAACAAAAGACGCTCCATCTAAAATACTCAGAACAGGTTGAATTATTCGAGTTGAAGCATTTATATGATACAAGATAGTGATCTCTTGGGCATGTATTCGACCGATTCCATGCAGCACAACTTAATTGGTAAATCCAGAGTGGGGATCTTCGTCAAAAAATTACCACTGTATTCCGCCTGCATTGTCAATATATAGACAGTATTATTGACTTACAAGATCAAACCAACCAGTCAAAGATAAGAAAGAAACTGCGACCAAAGAGAACAAAAATCAAGGATATAGTCGATAATAAGGTTGATGTTGTAGCTTTATATCTCCATTTTGTTCTCATCACTGAATTATTTTGAGAAGCATCTAAAAAAGTAGTCATAAGATTAGTACTTAACAATGATAATTAAGAGTATAGTACTATCCGTGTTGCTTCCCTTGCCGTTTACGTAAGTTAGTCTTTAATTAACAAATTAATCAACGCCATTAGTATCCAGGATAACTTCTTGGAAACCGTATTAATTTCGAGATCAAAATTCTCTTGTGTTGTAGTACATGCAATATGCATGACTTTAATTAAGGGACAATTACTGTTAATTTGGAACGTCGAAAATGAAGTAGTATGAGATACAATTATTCTGAAAAAGCAGAATAAAGAATTTTAGTGAAGATAAAATAAGAAGATAATATTAAAGTAACAACGCGATCATGCCAAATTGATCGTTATACAAAATGAGATTTTTCCTTGTTACTTAACTATTATGATATAATGAAATTTAAATAATAATCAAAATAAATATATTATATCTAAATTAACAATATAATACAATATACAATACAACAAAGCGACGAATAATCATCCAAACAAGGTGTTAGTGGCCTCATATGCCTAACCAATACCAACTTTTGTAACAAGGTGTCTTTTGTGATGGCATAAATTAAGAGAATCCAGTTCCAAGGTAGACTATAAAATAGTACCTAATTGGCTAATTCAATTTAATTATAAAGCTCTCAAGATTGATTTTGAAATAACAAGGGGTGCATTGTTAACTTTTAAAAAGTTCAGGGTAGACTACTTTACCTAATCACTTTATCAAGGCCCTTCACATTACAATTTTGTTTCCTTCTAACTTCGAAGAGGACACAGAAGCTTGAACAGTGTCTTCGGCAATGGCGACTCCTGAAGAAGCTAAGCTCCACCAGTTTCTTCAATGGCTAGAGGTATCGAAATTGTTTCTTGAAAACTTGTATTTACACCCTTTACCCTGATTTTGCATAAATGGTAATGGATCACTCGCTATTCACTAACTTGGACTTCAAATTCAGTTGAACAGAGCAGAACTACGTGGCAGCAGAATCGAATACAGTGATTCCAGTAAAGGGTTTGGAATTTTCTCATCTAATCATGCATCTGATGGTAAAGTTTAATTTTTTTTCCTTTTTCTTCTTGCACGAGCTGTTTAGTTTTTGCAGCATTTCTTGGTTTAAAGGTTGTTTGGTTGGTTAGTAAATGTGGATTGTCATAGGAAAGCAAGTTCAGACTAATAGAGAGCTCTTTTATTTATCTTGGTTTCTGTTGTGCATTTGTTTCTTTGTGAAATTTATGCTTTTTTTCTGTTGGGTCTTTAGGGTGAAGAGGAAGGAGATAATGCTTTATTGCAACTCTGGTGTTTGAGTATCAAATTTCTCGATGTTCATATAAATTTCTGTTATTTTTAGTTGAGATTGTAAGTGTTTTGATTGATTGATTGACTCTTCCAACAACATTTATTGTTCAACATGATCCTCTGCTACTGACTAAAAGAAGAATGATCTTTGTTTGGTTTACTGTCGTTTGGATATAAATGTCCCCAATTATTTTTTGTGTCTTTCTCTTGTATATATACTGTTTTGTTGTTTAAACGTATAGTTGTGTTAAATGTGCAATATTACTGATCAAAACTAGCAGAAGGAAAATCCGACTTGAATCCTGTATCATGAGGTGTTTTTTTGCTCTATGTAAACTTTAATTATCGACAAATAGGATGGAAGTTCCTCTAGATCATGCATGCTTATTTTGCTGCGTCAAATTGTATCAGGGATACTACTCGTGGTTCCATTAGATTTGGCTATAACTCCAATGGGGGTACTTCAAGATCCTCTTCTTGGACCTGAATGTAGGGCTATGTTCGAGGAAGGGGAAGTAGATGACAGACTCTTGATTACCTTATTTTTAACCGTTGAACACCTACGTGAGAACTCTTCATGGAAGCCGTAAGTATTAAATAGCCAATCTTCATTTCTAAATAGAAAATTAAGGGAATAATTGCTGGAAGACAACAGGTACTTTGATATGCTTCCAACCACATTCGGAAATCCACTTTGGTTTACTAACGATGAGCTTTTAGAGCTTAAAGGAACCACACTGTATCGGGCTACCCAGTTGCAGGTAAAATTTCTTAATATATGGCATACTTTTTATTAGGTCTTTCTCTTTGCCCATACATAAATGCCTGGTACCTGCCATTATGCCATTCTGAGCTTTAATAAAATGAGTTGGCAACATTCTTTCCTCTTGGATTCGGATAGCTAATTGTTTTACTACTTTAGCATGAATGTTAATTCATTCTTCACATTCTTTATCAAACACATATAAACTAAGGCAGATTTCTGTTGCAGAAAAAAACATTGCAGTCTTTATTTGATGAAAAGGTGAAGAGGTTAGCTGAGAAGCTTTTAACTCTCGATGGACATCCAGAAAGGTATGTCCCATATCAATCTTTTATAACTAGTGGTGAGTGTTTAATTTACCCTGCTTGCACGATAGCATACTGCTAAAAACAAAGTTATATACTGTAATCACCATTTTTAGTTGGAGAATACATAGTGTATTACTGTGCTTATATTTGGTGCAAAGGACAGTACGTCTTGTGCTAACCTAAGTTCCTGGGGCTTGGATGCGGCTAGAGGTCAAATCTCCTATGATCTAAATTTTAAGAGTCAGGGATACGGATCCATATATGAATACGGGTGCGGGGATTCGGCTAAAAATAATTCAAATATCTAAGAATAGAGTTCTAAAATCTAAATTATGAGATTATGTTGTAAACCTTAGAGAAAATATTGATTAAGAGGAGAATCCTGGAAAGAGAAAAGGAAAGAGAGTGGCAATAGAAATTTATATAATATGAGGTATTCTATTTTTTTCAATTACACCTTAGTTTTTGTTTTGATTACAAAAATCATTGAATCTGTTCTGAATTTCTCTCTCGAATTTGGTCAAAGTATTCAAAATCGGTTTACCAGATTGGGTACGGATCTCACGCCTACACCCATGTCATGTCGACATGGGTGCGGCACCAAAATTGAAAAGTCCGAGCAACTTAAGTGCTAACCACTTCTTACCTATGCATATGAGAAAACTTAGTAGCTTCAGTTTTATTGTTGTTATTAGTAAAATCTTTTTGCTTATACTTTGAATCATGATCTTATTAGAGGTCAATATTCCTTCAGGTGGAAAATGACATAATACATACTTCCATGCCTACATGATTGGTCTCTATGCTTAATACACGACTGATGGATTGGTGGTTACTTGAACAATTTATAAGAAGCTATATGCTGCACTCACCAATGTATACTGGAGAATGCATATTACATTAGTATACTGTATACTTGGAACCAGTGCAAACAGTGTTACACAAGACTCTTTTTTGGCATTTCCGCCTTTTTGAAGTTGAACAGCTCATGAGCCCAATGGGTTGGCCTTGTGGTTTTTATGATGTGTTGGACTTTAAAAGTGCATCGGTTATTTCGAAATTTTATTCTGAACTTGTTGCTTTTTGGCAGAGATGTGAAATTCGAAGACTTCCTCTGGTATGCATCTTTCTAGGAGTTGACAATGGCCCTCATCTTCAGAGTAAAATATTATATCAATTTTATGTAAGCTGCTGACGGTTTAATCTCATGGACGTCGTAGGGCAAACTCCATATTTTGGAGTCGAGCACTAAATATTCCATTTCCGCGCTGCTATGTATTTCCTATGGATTCAGAAGGACAAGATAGTGCCATTTCTAGCAAAATCATCTATTCTGCAACACAAACTAATGGTTGCGGCAGTTTATCTAATGGAGAATCTGCAAAAGGTGATATCAATGTTCATTATCTTTAGTATGTTTCTTCCGACAACATCCCCTCTCCAATCGAGGAACCTTATTCTTTCTTAGTTGAATGAGATATAGTTCTGTCTATAATTTTAAATACTTATGATTTCAGTACCTGAATATGATGCACTCCAAGATAAAGCTGCTTCTACTGCTTCCGTTTCACAAGGAGAGATAGTTTGGGTGGAAGGTCTCGTCCCAGGCATTGATTTTTGCAACCATGGTAATTCAGCAGTCCTTTGGTACCACCTATTCCTGGATTAGTTCACTGTGATTCTGCTTTGCGGTTCTTTATTTGAACTATTTAATAATATCTGTATGATTAGTGTGATTATATGGATGTGAGATGGAGCCTAAATGCAAATCACAAGCTAAAAGATGTCTTCCAACTTGCTTCTTACCTGGTATCTGTAATTTTAGAGGCTGTTTGTTTCGCTTGTTTCCTTTCTCCATTGGCTTCAACTATTTCAAATGTCTAAGATACATGTATAATGCTATCTTGTATCTCCAGGATCATAAACAAAGTTATTCTTTTTCAGGAACATTAACAAAGTTATTTTAAGCATTTCTTTCAATTAGGAGAAGTATCACAATATTGACTCCAATTGCTAGGCTTGTGCAGTTGCTGTTTACTGTCATTCTGTGTAGTTGCTGTTGAACTAGCCTTCCTTCTGCTTCAAATGCCTTTCCAAGAAATTATGATTTTGGCTTTATTTTGATAGATTTAGCTTCCATTTTGAGGTACCTCTATTATCTCCAGAAAGCTGTTTTTTTACAGTAGACAGTGTCATTTTATGCTTACTACAATCAGGCACTCTCAAGTTTTTGCTTGGATCTTTGTAGTTTTTCATAGACTAAGATGTTATTCCTTGTATTTTTTTTTCTTCACTACTTGTTCTAATGTATAGAATGAATGAATATATATATGAAGAGTGGATATATTGGTAGAGCTATTTCAGCTTCATTTTCATGGGAAATTTCCCAGTGCATCAATTTATTTCTAGCTTTCTTGATGGTGTTCTCTGCCTTATTAAAGCTTCATCATTTAATTTCAATTACTGGACCAAATTGGAGCTAACTGGATAGTGTGAATTCATATGCCAAACCCAATTTGCTTCGGATTAAGGCATATGTTGTTGGACCACAAAGACTCTTCTGTTTATCTATTTCCTTTTCTGCTGAAATTTCTGTATAGATTTCAAAGCTGCAGCAACATGGGAAGTTGATGGAACAGGAGCAACAACTGGAGTTCCTTTCTCCATGTACCTTCTTTCTGGTAGAATTCTTAACCAATTTATTATAGTTTTCTTAGTATATGCTATATTTTCAATCCATACCACACACTCTTTGCTAGTTAGCCAACTGACTCGTGTGCTTCCTGATTAAAAAGCTGTAGAAAATCCCTCCCTGATCAAGAAGGAGATATCAATTAGCTATGGTAACAAGGGAAATGAGGTACATTCACCTCTTATGTGAGATTTCATACACCAAATTTAGCATCTGAAACATTGCATTGCTTAATTTTGCTGATAATGCTGCCTTCTCCATTGATGAGTTATCTGGTTGCTTTACTATGTTTTCCACTGTTCGTCATCACTTATTATTAAAGAGGATCCTGCTAAGTGAGAAAGGTACATTCATAATGGTGGCTGAGCTGCTGCATTAATGAGCTCTCCTGTGATGTCTATCTGGCTTTGGTGTAATGACCATGCAGTTTTAAGTCATATTGCCCTTTCCCGGATCATAAAGCAATAGAAAGGCATTTTTGGATCTTTGTTTTGGCTAGGCTGTTTGGCAGACTACAGTCTAACTCTTCACTTGAAAACAGAAAAGAATGACCCTTCCTGGCAGAGAAAGGTTGGAGCAAGTTTGGGGGTGGGGGGTGACAAGCAGCTTCTTAATCAACCTATGTTGTTGAAAATGATAGTCATGTTGGAGAAGAACAATGAATCTCTGATATCTTTCTACTCCCTATGTCCTTTTTTATGTGGCAGCCTTTTTCTTTAAGTTCATCCCAAAAAGAATGTCACCTTATTATAATTAGAAACAATTATCTTTAAAATTTTCTTTTTACCCTTTTAATTAAATGATTCTCAGCCACACAAATATTGAGGATTGTTTTAGATCGCAAGTTTCAAAAGTCTTCCTTTTGTCTTGAACACCATGTCAAGTCAAACGGTGCCACACAAAATGGGACGGAGGGAGTGTTTTTTAACTTTACATGCAAACTCAAACTATGAGACCAATGTTATTTTTGTATTTGGTGTACTGTTGCTAACGTAGTTGTTATCAATTGATATCCTGCCTGATTGCTAGTAACTGCATTTATGAAGCATAAGCTTTATGATTTTGCATTAGGATTTTGAAACTTCCTAGCAAAGTCAATCTGTTCTTTCACAATTCTGAGAGTAGGTTTAGCTTTTTGCCCTTATTATTCTTTTCATGTTTCATGCTAATATAGGTGGTTATCTTGTGACAGGAACTGTTGTACCTGTATGGATTCGTCGTGAATGATAATCCTGATGACTATCTCATGGTAATCTATCTAAACAAATATTTAGTATTATCAATCATTACCAGTTGCAATGCATGCTTGATCTCGTCTTTGTCCATATTATACAAGTAGAGTTCTGTGCCGACTAAATTGTAGTATTCAAGGTCTTAAATAAGCTTTTGGGCTTCACCTAATATTGTGCATGCGTTGCTGGCATTCTTTAACAACATATCAAGCTAGGACCTTTGTTTGGTACCCTGTCCAGTCCATGTTTAATTTCAAGCCTTATAGTTACAACTGAATGTGCTTCATCAAGTCACTTTGAGTCTTATGAGGCCTTCTTTGAGTGGAATTTCATGGAGCACTGGGCATTAAGAGGTCCATATGGATCAGAATCAGGTGCCGAAGGTTCTCAGTGAAGTCCTTGAACTACTTTATCATCCTCATTAATTTGTTTGGATGCTTACCTTCTTTAAGTGGTCAAATTACAGATGTCATTTATTTGGATTAAACATATGCAATCGGAAAATAAATTTCAGGTTCATTATCCTGTGGAAGCTATTCAAAACATTGATTTCTCTGAGTCCAAAGCTCAACTTCTTGAAGCACAGGTAAGCAGGCTTTCTCTTACGAATAATATCATAGAACTCTCAAACAAAGAGTCAGACTTGGTGTCTCTCTATGTGCAGTGATAAGCTCATCTCTGTCTGCAGAAAGCTGAATTGAGATGTCTCTTACCACGAAGTTTGCTAAATCAAGGATTTTTCCCTCCGTCTAACTCATCTGTGGAAGACAAAGATAAATCCATCAGTAGTCAAGTTTGCAACTATAGTTGGAGTGGTCAGCGAAAGACGCCCTCTTACTTGCATAAGCTAGTTTTTCCTGCAGACTTCTTGAATGCATTGAGAACATTAGCAATGAAAGACAATGAGCTTTATCGTGTTTCTTCCCTACTTGAGGAGGTAAGATCCATCTTTAGCAACATCTCTTGGTCTTTAATCTTTTCTTTTTTTGAAATGGAAAAGAACGGATAAAAATCCGAAATCCCCAAATATACTTCTGGTTAACAGTTCCTACATCTCCAGTTTCAGTTCTGTGATACCAGGTCGTGCAACTTTCAGGGATCTCTTATTTTTGTTAGTATTTTTCTTTAGACTTCCGCTACTATGTAGATTCATTTGCTCCATTGTTGGGAACCAGACATCGTTTAAATGCTGCTGCAATCGTGTGTAATGGATATGAACTGGGTGAAATTAGCAAGCTCTCTGCTAAAATGCTCTTTCTGAATTTGAACGTAACTGCTAATGGAGTAATCTAGAGACACGTTAAAGGATGTGTAACTACTGTGCTATAAATGAACTAAAAGGTAAACGTAGAATTTAAACTGAAGAATTTACAAAGAGGCATTGAACTCTCGTATGCTCTCGCTTTGGCAGTCATCTGAGCAACCAAGATGCAAACACTTCCGCGTCCTCTAATTAGATTAAAAAGAGTATAGATGCTTCCTTAGTACTCCTTGTTAAGGTGTTTGATAGAGCACATATAGGAAGGTGTTATTCTTAATGGAACAGAGTAAATCTAAAAGTGGAGACAAAAAATGGTAGAGGGAGTAGTAGGTTTTCTCCATTGAGTTATTTTCGCCTCTTAATCTTTTTGACCGCTTAAGCAAGAAAACACCATTTTATACAGATCACTAATTCTTTTAATATTTCTCAAAGCTTGTTGGATCTGGAGGAGAAAGGCAGCCAACTGACACAGAAGTTCAAGCAGCAATATGGGAGGCTTGTGGAGATTCTGGAGCTTTACAACTTCTTGTTGATCTGCTTAGCATGAAGTAATCTTCTTCCTAATACTATCATATGCTGCCAGTGGTAGTGTAGCACCAAAGTTATTACAGAGTGGACGTTCATCTTTAGATCCAAATATGCTTATTTAGCCCCTCGCCCACCTCTCAAACCCTAAAAGAATGACAGATCAACAGGAATCAAAGAGTCAGCCAAAAGCTGATTCTGGTTTGTCCTCCTAAACATCCTTCTTCCTGAAAATTTTCATAAAACATCAGGAAGAGTATCTTAGTACTCCCTGCAGCCAAAAGGTTGAAATTTCTTGTATCTAGTTACAGTTCCTACATTTTTTACTGGTTCAAATTTTTCTGCTCAATAAAATGAGAAATGAGTCGGTTGAGGTCTGTTGGTTAGGAATGCAGTTCCACACAGACAAACTAACTGGCAGCTGTTACACAATGTCAGTGATCATTAGACTTGAACGTTCACTTTGATCATTCTTGATTGGCATCGAGAAATCTACAGAGAAAAAAATGGAGTCTTTATGAAAAGCTGTTGCTGTGTTTTAGGAACAGTCTACTCCTTGATCCAATTCTGTAAATTCATCAAGTTTGGTGGGAAAATGAGATCAATTGAAAGACTTTCTATAGATTCTTTGTGCTACTCGTATCTAGCGGTTGTTGACAACATATTTTTTCCCATCACTTGCTTACTCACTCTCTAAACTTTATTTTCTCCTGAAGGATGTTGGATTTGGAGGAGGGTTCCGGAACAGAGGAGAATGACGCTGAATTACTTGAGAAAGCCCGCAACGCAGAAACCCCAGAAAATTGCGGAGAGTATGATCGAAAACTACTCCCAAAACTTAGACCTTTAAGAGCAATTTTTATTACTTCACTTACCAACATGAAAATAGGGGCTTAACTTTGCTAAAACTAACTTTATTGAGTGGTTCACTGCAGATCCAGGACCAGTGACATTGCCAAGAATTATTTGCTGAGCAGGAATAGGCAATCTAGCATAATATACCGGCGGGGTCAAAAACAACTAACTCGTCTTTTCCTGAAGGAAGCAGAACATGCATTGCAATTAGCATTGACTGAGGAACTCTAGATAAGTCTAACCAATATTTTACATTTTGCAAGATAGCTATTTGAGCAAGCTGAGCCTGCACTTCAGGTAGCATTGTCTGATGGAATCTAGATGTATGCCCAAGTTTGGACTATTTCAAGCAAAGATTTTGGTAATGATCTTGGTTGTAAAGAGTATCCGGTTGTGTTTTTTGGTAGATAGAGCTACGTTGTACCAGTGCTGGTGAGAGAGAATAGGTACTTGTTAGGTTAGTCGAGATGTGTGTGAGACAGACCCTAGATAGCGTCTGGTAGAAATGAATTTCTATTTAGATTGTATACTCTTTGCAGGTTTGAAATTTTGTTCACTGTGTTACATGGTAGTTCAAGTTGGTGTTCCCTGTTGTGCTGTTTGAGGTGCGAGAAAATCAGCACAACTAGCATGACATTTTGAAATAATCACGAGACTAAACAAACTTTTCTGTGTTAGTGCTTCAACAATTATTCACTTTAGAATGGATCAAGTTTAAATCTTAGATCTGTCTCTGATGGAGATCAGTCTTCTAGCCCAGCAACATTCCCATGTGTCCAACCAATACCATAGGCAACAGCCCCAGCAATGTGTCCATTGAAAAGGGTGATGGCCGTGGAAAGAGTACAACTCTTACCCTTAATCTTTGCCCTGCCGATCTGTGCCTAATTGTGCATACAACAGCAGAAAATAGAGGGACCTGTAAATTTGTGGGTCCTTGAGTGTTAATGGGATCAGTACAATCAATGGCAGAAGAGGGGCACAACCACATGAAATGTAGGCAGTACATGTTATTTGCCCATTCCTCCGTGGTTTCTCAACTTGGTCTTGTGGCAATGATCCTTTCGCAGTTGCCATCTTCATGTCCACCATTATCACTGTACTTGGAAAATATGTTCATCACCTTGCACCAAGAAGATAGAGATTGTTAATGGATCAAGACAGCAACTACAATCAGACCTCTATATTATGACTTTATTTGTCAATAGCGAAATGTTGTTATAGAGAACAATACTTTTAGAAGATGGAACAATAACTCACACTTGAAAAAGATTAGGTAAATAGTCAGAAAGGCACAGAGTATTAGCATCAGTAACATCCATTCCATACATGATTATCCTACCAGTGTCACAGACGCCAGCATCTAACGACTCTACCCACTAGTTAGGCAAATGTGAAGAATATCAGTTTAGCGTTTTTAGTCTCAAAGATGGATGAAGGGTTCATATAAAAGAAGTCATAAACAGGACGCCATAGAGAATAACAAAAACAGAGGATCTTCGTAGAATAAACGAAATTTTTTTCACCTTTAATCATAAGTTTCGAATTCCAAACTTGGAAATGGCCATGTTTCCCGTGATTCACATTAGGTGGTGAATTTGAATTGGTTGGACGAAATTCATTGTCCCAAATGCCGAATGAAAAAAAGGCGCGGATTTTCGTCTTGATCCCCATTACATTAGAACCTTTT
>JAOTQJ010000001.1:24903068-24913226 GCA_025642045.1 Solanum sejunctum | reverse complement strand
AAACATTATAGTGACAAGTGATCACTCTTCCAAGCCAGCAACATTCCTGAGTGTCCATCCAATACCATATGCAGCAGCCCCAGCAATGAGTCCATTAAAAAGGGTGATGCCTGCAGAAAGAGCATAATTCTGACCAGCAATCTTGGCCTTAGCTATCCCCAGCAGTGCAAGGGCAATTGCAGAGAACACACAGGCACCTATAAACTTATATGTGTCATTGTTTGTGAACGGGATGAGCACGATGAATGCCAGAAGTGGGGCACAACCAAATACGATGAAGGCAGCAAATGTGATTAGTCCATTCTTCCATGGCTTGTCAGCTTGATCCGGTGGCAATAATCCTTTCTGTACTGCCATCTTCTCCTCTATCATTATGTCGCTATACTTGGCAAATATGTTCACAACCTTGCACCACAGTTTAGATTGTAAATTCCAGACAATTATATAGCATTTGAGTACTTGTCTTTTTTTTCAACTTATATATTCAGAAACATGAGAGTAACTGAAGCAAAAACTAGAGCATTTTTAAAGTTCAACTAGCAGGGTACCTCTAAAGTTGAAAATTGAACACTACAAGCATCCCTTACCCACCTTTTAAGAAAAGAAGGGATGACAACACACAGAACACTTATGAAGTTAGTGTTAGTATCCTGTGTTCAAAGCTGTAGACCAGAAATGTAGAAGAAATAGAGAAAATATTTCGAGCCCATAGGTTGCTTGTGTCTCCTAAAAGAATAATAACCACCTCATTGTTTCCAAGGATTCTGTTACTTCCTCCCAGGATAGAACATAAAAACGTTTCTATAATATAGCGTCAATGCAAATTACAGAATTCCGGGGAAATCATATAGCAGAGCAAATTGCGACACCTATTTTTTATGAAAACGAAGCATAAATAAGGCAAGAAAGTTTGCAGATTTCAGTATTGGAAAAACATGAGATGTTGAAGTGCAATTCAAAAGGTGTCTTTCTAGTGCAATCCAAAGGGTACCTTTTCTCATTTTCCATTCACACTATAAACCCCTAACAGTTAAATTCTTAATCATCAAACCATTTGGTCATTTTCATGGCTAATAGCTAGAGTTCTTACGTGTATATCGTATTTTAGCCATAAAGAAACACTCCAGCAGGGGGGTCACTGCGTTTACGGATTAAAAGATGCAGCTAGAACTTTATACTAAAAAAACAGAGGAGCATGCAAGTATAGGTTGAAAGAAGTATACTGTATCCGCATCAGTATCATTCATCCCAAGTTCCTGATAATGTCGAAGTAATTCCTGCTTCTGAGGCCTGTGCTGGTTAATGACATCCCACTCGGTAACTGTCCTTTCCTTAGCAGCAACATCCTTCTCCGTGCTGCTTGATACATAGTCCCCAAACCCCATAGATATTCCATCAGCAACTAAATTAGCAAAACCTAACACCAAAACATCAACTGCAACAAAAAGAAACAAACATGTACACATTAAGCTGCAATATTCTCCAATCTCCATGAACAAATATATGGATAAACTCTAGGCATAATACATAAAACGTTTCCGTTAACCTGGCCTTAGCTAACATCCATGCCCTCCAACTTTTAGTGTGCTAAACACTTAAACTTGTATAAAATTGATCAAATAGACGTCTTACATGGCATAATACAACTCAGTTCAAGTGTATCTCATGCGAATTGCCGCATAGGACACCTCACAGGACATATGTATCTACTTATTTAACTTTATATAAATTTAAATGTCTACGTATGCACACACAAAATTGGAGTATCCAGAGGCCAGCTGAGGCCAAATCAAAAGGGACGTTTATGTATTATGCCTAAACTCTATAGGTTCACCTTTGAGTTCTTATCCATGGAGCCATTGTAATTTTTAAAGTATGGGTTCGTTTATAATATTTGTTGCAATTTTGCTGATTATTTATACATAAATTTATGCTCCAGATAAAAATTACTCGGTTCAGATAGATCGGATACCACATGCTTTGTCGAAAAATACTATGTATACAGAAAATCATACTAAAAATGGGTACCAGAGGAAAGATGACCAGCAGATATGGAGGAAATAAGTGAAAAAGAAGTGACAATGGCATCAAGGCCTGCATACACAATGCTCTTCACTATTTCTCCTTTCCATGGCTCTTTCGGTCTCCCGTTCTTCCCCTTTCCTTTCTCCAATTCTCCATCTACTGATCTCAGTAATGGCGCACTAAATCCACCGTTGCTGTTCGTTGCACTCATTTTTCTCTCATCAATTCACCTCTCTCTGTTTTAGTTTTTTCTTTTCTACTACTGGATCATTTTATGCATTGGTATGTACACGTGCTTAGCTCTTATTTAGTGCTGTGAGGAATTTGTCATACGTGTCCAACCACTTTTTAGCATCTGCTAAACCGCGTGTGCCACCCACAATACCCTTTCATGTAGGGTATGGACGGGTAATTTCACTTGTTCTATTTGCCACCCTATCTTTTTTTTTTTATCTATCTGAAAAAAAAATTTATTCTAATTAAAAATAATTTTTTGATTTTGATTTTTAATTACATAAATATATAAAAATAAGTTTAGATCATAAATTTTAAAATTATTTTTTTAAAATATTATGTCAAATCAAAGAATGTTATATAAAATGAGACAAAAAGAATAATAATTTAATTTATCAAATATAGATTTTTAAATTTATTAATCTTAATCTATAAGATATTGATTGGTTCGATAACGAATTAATAATTATTAGATGGTTATTTGTAGTGTATTGATTAACCTCGAGTTTCTATAGTACTTTTTCTTCAATAAATATATAGTGACATCTTACAAAAAAAAAAGATGATTTTTTTTTCATTATTTTAAATACAGTGAGACAGTAAATAGTGAAAGAAAAAATAATAGTCCTAAAAATATTTTAACACTAGTCTTACATTTTCCATTTGGGAGCTAGGACAAAATATATATATATATATATATATATATAATTATTCTTATATATTATGGTAAAATATTCAATAAGGCTAATATATTTAAAATAAAAATATAAGTATGGTAACTTTTAACGAGCTAATGATTTACTCGATAAAGGAAATTAAATAATCCATCTCCACATTGATGAGTCATTAATTATAAAATTATAATCCATTTTTCAATCATTTATTCGATAATTCAATATCAATAAGTCAATAATTCAATTTTACAGTTGATTTATCAATTATGATTCAATTTTTAACTCACGTGATGGTTCCTTAATTTACTAACATTCTTAACCCGTTTTAGGCTTTATTTATTTTTTTCATTTCAATGTTTATGAAAGGATGATATTCGAGCATCATATAGGAATATATATATCAATCAGTTAAATATAAAGTGAGAATAATTAATGTAAATATGGAATGGCATTTTAACTCGAATCACGAGAATTCCACTCACTTTATCAATCGTTAAAATCACATCGTTGAATGTTTTGACTGTTAAATCACACCCTTGGATGTTATGAAGGCTTGACTTAAACAAGTTAAAGAGACTAACCAACCGTGACCAACAACAACATTACCCCAATGCCTCAAAGGCTCCCGCCCATTGCGGGGTAAGGGAGGGTCAGATGTACGCAGCCTGACCCCTATGTTTAAACCAACCGTGACCATAAACCAAACAAATGGGACAAGAAAAAGAATCAGATATTACGTTAGAAGTTGTACCTTGTAGTTGTCCATTTGTACCTTGAACTTTCTACTAATAACAATGTCTCATCTACAGAGGAACTAAATGCCCTCAGAGAAACAAATTACTTCTCACAAATGTTTACCACCTTGGATGAATTGCAAGAAAACACACACACACACATTTGTGTGTGTATATATATATATATATATATATATATATATATATAAATAAAGCGCCTAGAATTTTGTTTGCCATATCACAACTATAAGCTAATCAAAATTGAAATAATAGAACTAAAGCTAGGTTCTCTACTCTTTTGTTCTAGACCAAAGATCTCTTCTCTTCTTCCTCTTCAGTGCCTATTTGAAATCTGTTATCTTCAGTATCCTGTGGTTTCTCCGTTTGTTGAACAGGGATAACAATCTTTTGCGGAGGCTTATTCTCAGGCAACATTTTTATTATGATACACATAGCCATCAACAGCAATCCAGTACAATGTTGCTCGGTTAAAGGCTTTGTGAATATCAAGTATGAAAGCAATAATGTTACAGCCTTCCTTGCAGTTGTAATCTGATAACGTCAATGCAGTTAATTATTATACGAATTCAAGCAAATTGCGAGTTCAAGTTGGAGATGTATACAGGTCATAATGTGATAATCAAAGATTTTTGCTAAAGGAGAAGTCTAAATAGAAAAACAAACCATTGTAGTAGTCGCAGCACCAAATATTGCTACGAGGGAAAGGACAGACACTTGCCCCACGAAAGTAGCACAGGCTTCAAACAACAAGACTCCGTAAACATAGGGATGCTGCAGGTAAATAATAAACAAGGTAAGCAGGAAACAAGGTTGAAACAAGATGCATGTTTCTAGTGATGATTACCTGAGCACATGCAGGCCATGCTATCCTCAGTTCTCCTGTTACAATCATAGCCAAGAACAAGATAGGAAAACCGACAATTGTTGAGCAATAAAGCATCTCCATCTGTTAAAGTTGAAGATTAAACAAACAATATATCGAAGGTGTGAATTAATCACAAGTTTGTCATGAACTGAACAACCATTCTCATGATTAAGCATCATACTGAATGCAAAAGCATATGAAATAAACCTGTGTTGTGTTAGGATTCGACTTGAAGATGGCCTCTTGATAATTCCCCACAAAGGAATCCATAATCAAAGCACCAGATATCATTAGCACACCAATTGAACTGAAATTTGGCGAGGTTTGTGCATCAGCCAAGGTGAAAAGAATCAGGCCTGATACCAAGAGTACTGCCGCAATATATTCATGGGGTGGATATCTTCGTCGCAGACCAGGCACAAAGGCTCCCATTACCATGACCGGCAAAACCTGGAATATTTGTAATTTGGAACATAAAATTTGTAACAGTACAACAGGATTAATTAGCTTCAATCCCCACTAATCAGTGAGAAACACAAAATTGCTATTCCACATTAATTATTTGATACCAAGATTATCATAAAATCATATTCTCTCACGAACTATGAAGAATAGAAAGTTACAAATCTAATCGCTAAAAGTATTATGTTAAAGGAAAGACTCTGTCAAGGTGCGCCAAAAGGAACTTGATTAACTGAAATATCATATATGTTATTTTTTCCCTTATTGTTCTTTTTGATAAGTCAAGCCAAAGAAACATCTTGAAAAAGTCCTTTGAGATCTATCATAAAATTGGTCTACCATATTTACCAAAGACGGGGATCACTGGTTGGTATGATTTATGCTAATTTCATCAAGGCCGCCTCCACAATTTTAATATATTAGAGATGCAAGCTTCATCTCTCAGCAAGAAACAGAGGAGTTGACTTAGCAATTCACCTTGGCAGATTTGAACATGATTTGTGCTGGATAGTTGAGGAAAGCCAATGACCCTTTAGTTAACCCATGTGAGCCCATGAGAACTGTAGAGAGCTTAACATAATCCTTCCATGGGTTGACCATTTGCTTTGGAGTAAAACCATTGAGGAAATGAATAAGAGCCACATAAACCAATCCTTGAACAAAGGTAAAGTACCATCCATAGCTGCATTTAGTCAAATACCCACCACATAACCAAATTAATCATCTAAACGCAGATCAAACCAAAAATGCTTAAGATTGATCTCATGTTACCTGAATTGAAGCCTATTATATACATATTCCTGCAGATGAACATAAAATTAAGGCAAACTCAGACATAGTCATAACAAGCTTATCATGAAAGAAATAGAACATGCTCTGTAACTCTACGAGAGAGAAATACTTCAGTATATAGCTTATAAGCTAAGAAAAATTGTAGTTATGTTCTAGTATGCACTCACCCGTCAACATATTTGAAAGCATTTACAACAACAACATACCCCGTGGAATCACACAAGTGGAGTCTAGAGAGGGTAGAGTGTAAGAGGTTGTTTTCTAGGAACGCTGGTCTCAAATAAACTAGATATGGAAATTTGAACGCATTTACGCAAATTCTAAATCATGACATTGAAAAAGCTAAAATCAGCTTCACCTTTACAAAGGAGAGATACTCAAGTGCACCAGTAAAGTCCAATATAATATAACATGGAACCAGAAAAACTGTATAAACATCTGGCTACACTTGCGTAATAAGGAAAAAAGCAATGGCCTTGAAGTGAAAACACAGGTAAAAGATGGAAAACAACAATTTCTTTATCTAACAGTAAAGAGAATTACTTCTGCAAAATGGACCACAAAGGGGTCCCCGGAAAAAATGATTCAACATTTTACCGGCATTAGAAAACAACAATTATACAAATGAGTTATCATTAATGATAAAGATCTCCACAGTATGTTATAAATTTGGTGCATTCAGACTACATTGTCAAAGACAAATCCCTCATTAAACATTGAAAACACATAAGAACTCATAAAATGAAACCAAACCCATTCCAAACCAAAAGATTAAGCCAAAATCATAGTGCTAAACATGCAAAAAGGAAAAGAAATCAAAAACAAAACTTCCAACTACTTCTCTTTGTGAAAATTCTTGTTGACCAAGAAATCAAAACCCCTATTTCTCAGTGACCAAACACCAAACGAAAAAGGGAAATTCAATTTCATGGAAATTCTTGGTGACCAAACACAAGACAAAAAAAGTGCAGAACAAAACACAGATTCATAAAACTTGCCTCACAGACGCCATTAACTAGATACCCGAAGAAAAAACCAGAAGAACACAAGAGGAACTGTTGCCATCTGGGTCGGGTCGAAAGAGATATACCAAAGAGAAACAGAGCTTGTTCATCATTCTTCATCTTTAACTTTTTTTAGGTTCTTCCCCTTTTCAATTTGTTTCCTTTTATGCAAATGGGCACCCTCAAAAAGCGTTCTTGAACTTAGTAATAAATCAACTTAGCTGATTCAAAGCTTGCATGTTGACTTTGGGCACAGAAAACTCTTATGAATTTAAGGAAGACGTATCGGTTCCATTACGTTAACCAAAAAAGGGACAAAAGAAAAACAAGAACTAATCGTCTATACACATGTGGGCTTCAATAAAGAATCAAGAAAATGCGATGCTTTGGAGAAAACAGAGCAGAGGAGAAGGTGGGGTGGGGGTGGGAGTGGAGGGAGCCGGGGTTGGGGAGAAGACTTGGGATTCTACACAGTTTTGAGGTGACAGAGTAAAAAGAATGATTAGACAAGAAGAAGATTATGATTATATAGAATTCTTCTTAAATTGTCCAACAAAATAGTCCTTCCAACTTCTAATTAAAAAAAAATACTCATTTTATCTCATTTCAAATTAATTAAATTTTTTAAAAAAAATTATTATTTAAAATAATTAAATTATTTAAAATTCAAAATAAATATTTTTTAAAAAATCATATTTATTCTTTTATTTTTATTTATTGAAATTTTATATTTTCTAGATAAATTATATTACATGATTCACAAAGGATAATAATAAAAAATATTGTGTAAATTTTATTTTGAATATTTTTCTTAATATGTGTGTATTATCTCACAAATTTAATACAAAGGGAGAATAATAAAATTATTTCAGTATTTTCTTTTTAATAGTTATGTTGCATAATTTTTTGAGAATTAATTTCACTAATTTAGACCAAAATTTAACTAAAAAAATTATATTAATTTAATATCTTAAAATAATAAAAAAATATATTATAAAATATTAATCAAAATTTTTATCTATTCTTAAAAAGAAAATAGGGAGAAGTAAATAGGAATATTAGGAGTATTTGACTATTTTTAAATGATGGTAAAATTTTTCCTTTTTTAAAGACAATATTTAGCCTAGAAATAATCTAAATCCCATTTAATTTGGAGACTGTTTTTCTTAATTGAAAATTTAACGCGTTTTATAATATTTGCTGACCAGAGAGGTATTTATTTAATTGACAGATCAAAAGTACAATTATACCTTTCTCTTCTTGATCACCCTAATTAAATAAAGATTGATTAGTTTTCTATCAATGTCAACATATTCAAACACGTAGAAACGTCAAAAGTGGAGAAAATTCTCTTTTTGTTCTGACTTAAGTATGTCTTATTAAATATGCAAATAGAATAATCAAATAGTAGTTTAATGACTTATATTATCTTCTGCCCAATCAACCAAGCAAAGTATACAGTAAATTTTTCCTGAATTAAAAAGCAAATCAAAATTATAATTGTATCTCCTATCTCATGAACCAAGCAAAGCATAATACTTTTACCTTATTCAAATTAATTAATATTAAATTTTCTTGAATCATGACAATGTTATATATTCATAATTTTAACAGCAACAATAGCTTTTCATCAATCTAATATACTCATAAAAAATAAAGTATAAATAACATTGTTATATTTTAAAATTATTACTTTGTCCCTGGAGTTAGTACCTCATATGATTCAATTGTTGTAACTCAAATGCAAATTAAAATTGAATAGTTGGTTAAATTAGTATAATTAATATTCAGTATATTATTAGTAAGTTATATGAGTCATCTGGAAACAGTTGCGATATATTTTTAAACATAGGAATCAGGCTGTGTACATTCGACCTCTTCTTATCACATAATGGATGGGAGCCTTTAAAGCATTAAGGTAATGTTATTGTTGTTATTTGTAGTTATTGCACTCTACTTATTTTGCATTCAAAATTGAATAAAGATTAATGAACCATTATATTGCAAATTCCAAATAAAGAAATGTATTCCTAGAGAGGATATGTGATTGGTAACTTTAATACAAAAATAATTAGTGTTATTTATTTATATGTCTGGAGAGGATATACGACTGGTAGGAATTTGATATAGTGAAGGATTGAAGGACTGGTAAGCTAAAACTCATATACCTTACATTGTTTTTTAATAAACTTTTTAAACTATAATATTCCTGTGAATTCTCTCTCGTTCCATCATATTCTCACTCAATTTGCTCATAAGTAAAAAAATATGAGTAGTATATTAATGAAATAATATGATATATAATATGTTTGATATATACATAAATAAAAAGATAAATATAAAAATGAAATAAAATATCTATTTAAAATTTTAAACATTTTAATTATTTTGAATAACGAAAAAAATTTAAAAATTTTACTTAATAGAGAATAGAAGAAGTAACATGAAGGAAAATAAAATATTCTCCCAGAAGTGTCGTCTCTTGTTAAATATTTTGCATCTTTATTTTAACATACATGCATTGTTAGATAATTTTTTATGTCTAATAGCCATCTTTTAAATGTACAAAATAATCAAAATAAAATGAGTATATTTTTATGAATTAAGTTCATCATTTATAATAATGCAGATAAATTTGAAACTACTTATTCTTGGACAATAACACATAATGTGCGCAACATTTAATTGGTAAACGATTATGCTCTTCTGAGCTCTACGCTGTGTAACGAAATTTGCTAAAGTTTAATATTATCATTATTATTTTTATTCTATTTTTGTATTTTTATAAATTTAATTAATTTTGAAAATTGCATTAGATTACAATAATTTGATACATTAAATAAATATTTAAAAATTTAAAAATATATAAAAACACTATAAATTATAATTTCTTTTCATATTGGTATAAAACTCCCTCCACTTACATTTAGATGTAAAAAAAGTTTCAATTTGATTTTAACTTTTATTTGTCATTTTTGACAAATCAAGATAAGATAAATTTTCTTTTCCTACTATACCCTCAATTTATTATCATTAAGTTAATCTCCTTGAAAATATAATGAGTAAATATGTATAGAACCCTATTAATTAATGGAAGTAAAATGATGCACTTACTATATTAATGTTATACCGAAAAATGACTTAAAAATAAAAAAAAATAGAGTCGCCACCTAATTTTGCGGATAATTAGGAAACCAACAAATATTTAAAAAGATCTAACAGAAAAATTCTTTTAAAATCCAGAAAAACAAGTTCGGGTTCATATTTCTTCTTCGAGAAGGTTTTACGCATTCGAAATGGCCACTAAATGTGGTTATCCGACGATTAAAATATTTGACTAACTTTAA
>JAOTQJ010000001.1:24876200-24888529 GCA_025642045.1 Solanum sejunctum | reverse complement strand
TTGATCTTTTCATTCCCCAATTTTGCAATGATATAAAATCAAAATAACAATATGCAAGAAAATAAATTAAAATGAAATGGGTTAATTATATAAACTTTTAAAACATCTGTAAGACTGAGTCCGCATAGCATATCTCCGCGAGGAATTAAATTTTTTTGTCCTCTTACAAAATGAATAAATTTTTTAAATTTTTTTGAAAACTTTTTTATATAAAAAATGACGATCTCTTGTGAAAAGAATATAATTTCTGTAAGCTATTAAAATAAATTAGTTTTCCTTATTATTCAAACTATAGCCAAAATTAATATAATAATAGGAGACTCAATATTCTCTTCTTAATTTTACGCCATATACGATGTATCATTTATAGTTATACATGACGTATCCATTATTCCTAATAAACATAGAAAGCAGAGAGCTCTATTTTGAATAAAAGTTGAAAAGCTCACGACAAGTCTGTTAATTGAGTATCACTTTGCAAATCTCGTATTCACCAATTAAAGGTTTCCTCAATACATCCATCCAAGACTAATTACATTACTATTATATACGATCAAAATTATCGAAATGGTCTTAACTCGTGAAGTTGGTCCAAACACAATATATTATTGGGGTAAGATTTATAAGTTTAGCCCCAAAATATTGTTGACTAAGTCAGTCTATGAGTCAAAAATATTCATGTAATTTAAATTTAAGTAATTAAATTATAAAGTACAGTTGTTCTTTCATTTACAAGTGTATTTTTTTTTTTAAATTTTTACTTATTTATTTGTCAAACAATAATTGTTACTTTTTTCTTCAATATTATTTGCTAGAGTTATTGAACCAATATCATTGCTTGCCTCATTTAATTTAAAAATCTTCTTATTTTCTTAATGTTATATATCTCAGATATGAAGTAATTGAAAACACTATTAATCATATATATAATATATGTTATGATTGTAAATATTATATATTTTTATATAATTTTCTAATTTTAAGTTAAAAAAATAATAAATGTTAGATCGTCCCATCACGCGACCTTTTTGAGAATTAGATTGGGTTGATATTTTTAAAGATCTTTCAAATAAAGGATTGACACCTTCTACTACATCAATTTTTTTGATCCGCAAAACTTGAACTAAATGAGATTACACTGACCTGTTTTGATATCTCTATATACCACACGAAAATATGTTCTCTAGATATACTATTTAATATACATGTGTTGCAATTGCAGTATTTTGGGGATCTAATATTTGTAACTCCAAATCATCTCTAATTTTACTCCAAATCATCCATGTTTTTACAAAAAATAAACAAAATAAAAAAAGTTCCAATCACACGGAAAGAAGATTACTACAACATTCCAAAAATTTACTAACAAATCATGGGCCATCCCAGAAATTGCTAACTATTGGGCTCGTCACAACTCACAAGAAAAGAGCCCAACATTTCTCTCTCTTTTTTTTAACAGTCGAAGCAATTTCCAACGGCTAAAATTCCTCTTCTTCTTCCTCTGTTTCAAGTTGTAACTCTCGTAGAAACCTTTTCAATTTCTGAATGAGGATGAAAAATGGGTGTTGGTGGAAATTTCTGGGATTTACTGAAGCCCTATGCTCGAGCAGGAGGATTTGATTTCTTGAGAAACAAACGAGTGGCTGTGGACTTGTCATATTGGATCGTTCAACAAGAAACTGCACTCAAAGGACAAATTCGAAACCCACATATCAGACTCACTTTTTTCCGCACTATCAATCTTTTCTCCAAGGTACGTCTATACTTACAGACACCCAACTTAGAATTTGAATTCTTGTTCGTGAGGGAAAAGTCAACCTAACAACCTAACTAACGTTTTGGATTTTGGAGTTTCTCTGTAAACTAGGTTAGGGGGTCGGTAGATCGTAGCTTGCTGCTTTGAAACGTTCCGGTATTTTTTTTTTGGTTAGAAAAGAGCAAACTTGGAGAGTATCCTTAAAAGTTCTTTTTCGGGTGGTGGGGGTGGTGTGAGTATTATTGAGCATGATTAAACCAATGTGTTCATGGCTTATCAATAAATTATGTATCAACTTTATTTTAGTGGGAATTATATATCTGAATCATTTGTATTCATCGTCTCTTTTTGACATGGAATACTGGTTTTCTTTAGTTAGACAGTTTTTACACCAGCCGAAGCTTGGGACTGAAGATACTTTGCTAAATTTTGATAGATGGAATTAACATAAAAACCTTTTAAACATAAGAAAAAAACATCTATTGATAAGAGTTTTTTTTTTCCTGTATTGGTTTTCAAATGGGAGCAAATAGGTGCTGTTCCGTGAACTTTAGTATTGAGGGAAGTGTTGTTTGATTATTTTGTAGTTTGGGGCATTTCCTGTTTTTGTCACGGATGGTACTGCATCACCACTTAAGTCTCAGGCAAGGATTGCACGATTTTTTCGGGCATCCGGAATTGATTTATCGAGTTTGCCAGTTGCTGAGGATGGCATTTCAATTGAAAGGAACAAGGCATTTCAGAAATGCGAAAAAGAATGTGTTGTAAGTTTTGTTCTATCACTATCTTTGTTTTGACTCTCTTATCTTGATCTCAAGATTTCTCCTTTGCAGTTTAGTATGACACTGACCTAGGGTTCTTTGATATGTAAAAGTCATTGTTATGTACAAGTTTTGATATTGTAGCAAGTATTGAGGCTATGGTAATTTGTTGGATAACTTACCACCAAGAAATTGGGTAGTAGGATTAGAAAGCTACCTTTGTTAAGTAGCTATTCATATACTACTTTATTTTGAAGAGTAAGTAAAATAAAACCATCACATGCTTTTGTAGAATTGTAACATGTGCTAATATCTCGTTTTTCACTGACCCCACATAGGGTGAAATGATGCAAATTTTAGTGTCTTTCATGTTGCTTTGATTGTTCTCCATGAGATGCAAAAGGTTATCAAGTCAAATATTTTCAGATGGCAGGAATAATATTATATGAAAAGTGAAAGAAACTGAGGGTTGTGTCGTAATAGAACTCTAACACTTTAGGTCACTATATGGTCGGTTCAGGCAAGATCATGTGTGTATGTGTAACCTCCCTGTTTAAGAGGAGAAAAGCTTATAGATTGTAATTTGTTTAGCTTGTCCTATGGAAAATGGGGGGATGTTTTTTCCTAATATCATTACTACAGACAGCAAAGTCTCTTATTATTGACTTTATTCAACTTCCGTATACTTTAAAAGTCACCACACATGGGAGTTCTGCTTAAGGTGTTTAGCGAGCTTTACCTTCTCTTATGTTGCTGCTAATATGACATGTTTCTGGTTGTTAGCTAAAAACATAAATTATTATGTTCCATTAGGAGTTGCTTGAACTTCTTGGGGTGCCAGTTCTAAATGCAAAAGGAGAAGCTGAAGCACTCTGTGCACAGTTGAATAGAGAAGGACTAGTTGATGCTTGTATTACTTCTGACAGTGATGCATTTCTTTTTGGAGCCAATTGTATTATCAAAAATATGCAACCAAACTCCTATGTAAGTGTGCTTGGACTCTCCTTTGACATGAGGTCATGGATAAACTTGATGTTATTACTTGAGTTTTCCTTTCGCATTGGGTCGTGATTAAAGTAGATGCTATTAGTATTCTGATCAGAAAGGGGTGTGCTAGCATAACTGTAGATAAGATTTTTTCGTGAATTTTGTATTGTATCAAAGATCGGTAGAGTTATTTATCTACTGCAACAAGTTGATAGAGTATCATGCTTTTAGTGGTAACTAATTGCCACAACTGTGTATGCGGACGATTTGACTGATATCACTTATTGTACATTAAGTCTAAATTCAATCTTTCCTAAGGATGCATCTCATTTTTGGTGCAGGAACCATTTGAGTGCTATCACATGTCAGATATTGAGTCTGGTCTTGGGCTGAGGAGGAATCAGTTGATAGCAATTTCGCTTTTGGTGGGAAACGACCACAACTTAGCCGGAGTACCAGGGATCGGGATTGAAACAGCAGTTCGTTTTGTCAAATCTTTTAGTGATGATGACATCTTGCATAGGTTTGTATTTCTCTTGATCTGAGTGCACAGGTGGTCCATTGGAGAGTCAACGATGATATTTTCAAATTAAGTTGTTGCTAAGAAAACAATGAACAGTGGTTTGTGAGTACCTATTACAGTTAACTGCCCATTACTACAGGTTGCAGGAAATAGGTGGAGGGGATCTACACATGTTTCAGCGTGACGTCAACTTAGACAGTAGTCTTGAACCCAGTTCAGATGAGAGCCCTCGGAAGACCAAAGTGCCGCATTGCTCAATCTGTGGGCATCCTGGAAGCAAGAAAGCTCACCTCAAGTTTGCTTGTCAGTACTGCAGTTCCACTGCCAATGAGGGTTGCATTCAGAAGCCACTGGGCTTCAAGTGTAATTGCTCCCCATGTGATTTGGTACAGCTGAAACACCCTGCTCCGTTGATCTTTCACTGAAATGATATGTTATTCTGTCAGTCTTCTTATTCAGGGCATTTGTTTTTCCTTCTGGTCTCATCCTTCTCTAAACACTGGCTGTGGTGTTGTATTGACAGGATAATAAAGAAAAAGAACAAAAAAGAAATGAGAATTGGAGGCTTAAAGTTTGCAGAATGATAGCCTCGGAGCAGAACTTCCCAAACAATGAGATCATAGAAATGTACCTGAACAAGCAACAGCAATATGGTGAGTGAACTGGCAATTACAATAGAAGTTAATTTATAGTCTGCCAGTTTGTGGTGCTGCTTGCATATTTAGAGAAAGAGACTTGAGAAAGCAAGTACAATTTGCATGTGAATAATAGGCCTTTTTTTTAATTTTGATTTATTTAAGTTTACCTCAGTCCCGATGGTATCTTGATTTTTATAAATGTCAACTTTATCCAGAGGGCCAGCAAAATTTTTGTTAATCACTCTGTCTGCTGTTTACTCACTAGAGCCAATGGATTGCCCTCCGCCCTCGGTCCTCCTTTTCTACATTTTCTGCTCTACTTGTATGATTTTTCTAGCTTCTTCTTAACAAATTGGTCCTTGTGTGTAATTCAACCTGGAAAACCTGCTCTAGCAGTGAGGATATTGCACAAGACCATACAAGGAGACTACATTCCATATACTTAACTGATGTGGATTCTAACACCCTGCATGCCCAGGGCAGTACAAGTCTGAAGATATCACATGATTGGTCCAACTGTAGTAGCTCGACATTAGGGATTTTAGGCCTAACTTAAACCTAAAAACCTAGCTCAAATGGTGAGGTAAATCTGCTATGTGAATTGAGTCTTCTCTTGCATATTGTCTACAATCGATTCAAGATAAGTTCCTTTTCTTTTCTTTTTATACTTCACTCTCTCTTGTTCACCCTCGTGGCAATTTTTTGCAGATGGTGATTATCATTTATCATGGGCAAATCCGAAGATTGATATGATAGTTGATTATCTGGCTTATTATCAGCACTGGGAGCCATCTTATACACGTCAAAGAATGTTTCCTGTGTTATCCACCATATTTCTAAGAGGCGTGGCCTCAAATTCCAATGATCAATTGTTAGGCGGACAATATAAATTTGACTCCATTCAGCGGGTGAAGAAAAGATTTGGACATCAACTTTACGTAATCAATTGGAAGAAACCAACACGTGAAACGAGCAATGTAATTTGCATCCCTTCTGAAGACTCTGATTCGGAGCAGGAGCTGGGGATAGCTGATGAGTCCACAGATTTACTTGATGAATCTGGTGGCCTGCAGATTCATGTCAAGGAGGGATGCAGCTCTCTGTCAACTGAAGAAGATATGGTGCTTGTACACAATGCTTTTCCAGAAAAGGTGTCCCAGTTCTTGAGAGACAAGGTGAAGAATGATTTACTTTTTCTCTACCCTCCTTCGACCCCCCCCCTCCAATTCCATTCCGCTAGAATGTTTGTTTTGTTCACTAAATGCTTGCTTGTGATATCCCAGGAACTAAAAGAATCAAGATCACGTAGAAAAAGACCAATGAAGTCTGAGAATTCAGAATCACCGAAAGGTGTTCAACTAAGCATCACCAACTTCTATCGATCATCCAAAGTCCCTTGTCATGAGAAGCCAGGGGAGGGTGAATCTGGATGTCCAAAGAGCAGCGCGGATACTTCTGGAGAGAGAGATAAAGAACCAATCCGGAACTACTCCAAGTCAGTTAGACGCAAACTTTTGTTTGATTAGCCATTTTACAGGATTATCCAATACCTTTGCATCCTGTAAATTGGCTATCACAGTGATGGTGCATAATAATCTTTATTTTTGTTTTTGTCCCCCATTTGGTAAATGCAAGCTCACTTGTAAATGATGATGTAAATGTAGGTTAGTTTTTCTCTTAGGTAGCAATTGTCAGAACAATGTGCATATTATTCTTTTATTTGGTTTACTACCCCATTTGGTATATGCAAGCTGACTTGTAAAATGAGGTAAATAGAGATGAGTCTTTGGTGTATGCTATATACAAATGATGTAATTTTGATTGACGAGGCATGCGACAAAGTTAACGATAGGTCTGAAGTTTGGAGACAAACCTAAGTAAAAAGTTTAAGTTGAGCAAGACTAAGATAGAATACTTGGAGTGCAAATTTAGTAATCTAACTCATGCGACAAATATGGCAGTAGAGACTACAACACAAGTCATACAGAAGAAAAGAAGTTTGAAATATTTGGATCAATAATTCAACGAAATGGGGAGATTGATGATAATGTTACACATTGTATTGGAGCATGGTGGATGAGATATAAAAACTTGTATTTGTTGGTGTTGTCATACTAATGTGTCACCAAGTGTTAAAAAGTAAGTTTAATATAGTGATGGTTAGACTTGCTATGTTCGTGGCTTAAGAACCTGTAAGTCCTGATGAGAATAGTAAAATGAGAATATTGATATGGACGTGTGATATACTATGAGAGCTAAGATAGGAATGAAGGTGCTTGAGACTAAGGTTGAGTTACTTTTGTGGTGGACAAGATGAGAAAAACGAATTTGAGATGGTATAGACATGTGAAAGAAGATGTATATATATCCCAATGGAGGTGTGAGAGGTTGTGGTTGCCTATAGTGGTATAAGGGAGATATAGAGATAGGCTGAAGAAATTTTGGAGAGGAGATTACATAGAATATGACTCACCTACTATATACCAAAGATATGACCGGTTTGCATGTTATTAAGGATATGGCCCCTATATAGGAAGATATGGAGGTCAAAGATTTAGGTAGAAGGTTAGGTCACCTTCGTAGTATTGTTATTATTACCCTCTAACTATCTTATTCTTTAATTTTAATTTTACTTGTTGTTTTCTTTGCTTTAGTTATCATAGTATTTTGTCGTTGCTATTGTTCTCCTCTTTACTTTTTCCGCATAACTTCTTAGCTATTCTATTTACTTTACATACTTATGTTTTTATATGTTTTTTTTTTGAGTCAAGAATTTATCAGAATAATTTTCTATTTTTACAAGTTAGGGATAAGATTGCGTACATATCACTCTCTCTAGATCCTAGTGGAGAGAGCTATTTAAAAAGTAATTCTTCTATTGTAATTAGTTTTACAATTTAAGTAATTTGATGCACAAACCGTTTTACGTTAACTGAGTTCGAGAAAGAACTTTATTGTTCCTTGAAAGCTCCCCTGAAGGAGCGTAATTATTATATAAGAATGTCAATAACCTCTTCAAGAAACAAAACGAAACAAAAAAGAGAACTTTTTAAACTAATACGAAAAAACCAAGTTCTTGATTCTTTTTTATTATTTAATCCCAGAACCTCAACCAAATAAACAGTCTGGCCACTCTTTCGAAAAAAACACCGAGTAAGCAAGAGAAAACAATAGAAATTTTCGTTTATTGTCTCTTTTTTAAGATAAATCATTTGCCAAAATAATTTATTTCTTTAGTAATTTATGATATTTGTATCATGCTATAATTTTTTTTAAGCAAATAAAATCTTATGAGAAAGTTACATTACGGTCTAAAATTTTATAGATATTAGACAATAACTTAATATTTTACCTGTTTCAAGAGTTATATTTGCACATTTTTAAAATATGTACAATCTAATAATGATCTAAAAATGATATTTGCATAAATCAGCTGAAAATGAAAGAGTTTATAATAGTTGAACCTTATACTCATTGGTTGGACTATATAAATTCTCACAGATCATGCCGATTTATTTCTTAAAGTAAACATAATTATATTCTTGTAATTTGTAGATTTAATGGAGGGATGTTGGACTTAAATCAACCTAATCATACATAATAAAATGTACAAATCCTTGAATGAGGAACCGAAAGATAGAAAAAGAAAGGAGGGCATAGTTATTTATGGCAAATAATATTTGTATCAGTGTTCAAGATAATTTATAATACTAATGAAGTGAAAAATTACTTTAATTAATCATGATTAAGTGAAAGAAGAGTGTGTGTAAATAAATATTATGATTTATTAATTTGTTGGAAATAGAGCTAATCAATATCCATATCGATCTCGACTAAAATTCATAGAAATTCATCAATAAACTCATCGGTTCATATCTTTGGTTAATTCAAAATTCTCTTCTTACCCTATATAAAAATTTTCCACTTTGCCTTTTTTGAAGATTTACCATCCCTATTCTCTTATATAAACCTACATAAAGGTTATTTCTTAAACTTTGAAACGGTTCTAAATTTTATTTGATGAAATTACAGTTTAATATTTTTGGACCATTTAATTTACAAAATATATCCAATATGTATATATGACGTATACTTTATGCTAATATAAATATACCATACATATATTTCACATATCATACGTGGTGTACACTTTCGCCATATTTGCTAAACTAGATGGCCGAAGGATAAATATTAATAGCTATTCCTTTAATGGAAATAATTTGTGTAACCCGTGCTCTTACAAAATATAACATCATATCCTTATTACCAACTTACCTCTAAATTAAACATCTTCTCTGTACAAAAAAATGGACATTCAGGGAGTTACTGCAAATTCATCTGATATGGGAACTAAAAATATCTGCATGCTTATTGTCCATGATGATTTTACTAGTCATAATTTTGTTTGTGATATGCTTCACAACCAAACTCATCAAGGTATGTATACTCTTAACCGACTATATCTTTCTTGGAATTGTTATCTTTGTTCAACATAAAGTTATTAACTTTGAACTCTTCTTGTCTTTTTTCTGTTTTATTATCAGTTTTACATGTTGGAAAAACAATGGATACTTTAAATGCTGTTTGGGAGAGAAAGAGTATCTTCAATCTTGTTCTTACAAACATCCACAGGCTTAACACAAATGGGGTTGACATCCTCCAAATCATCAAGAACAAACTTAATCTTCCTACCATTTGTAAGTGTTTATTTTATGATAATATTTGTTCTTTTGCAATCACGACGATTTGCAAAATCTTAAAAGGGGTTGCATATTTTTTCCACAGTAATGTCACCGGATGATACAAGGTATGAAAATCAAGTACAAGATTGTAGTGTTGCAGCTTATGTTGTGAGTTTCTCAGACACAAATGAGATGGACAAGTTTTGGCAAATGGTATTAGAGAAGGAGAAAGGTAGAAAAGCAACACTCAATCAAGAAGAAAATGCTTCAACATTGCCTCAGGATGTAACTGCAGAGACAAGTAGAGAAAACACATCATCTGTTGATACTGATGCAGCGATAAGGGCTCGTGAGTTGAAGGGTAAGCAAAAAGCTAACACAGACAGAAGTGAAGAAAATAGAGACATCGAAAAGAAAAAAAGGGTTGTATGGACACCAAAGATGCATCAAAACTTCTTGCAAGCTATACAGCAGTTAGGCTATGAAAGTAAAACATCCTCCCCTTCTTTGTTCTAAATTATGTAGTTCATTCATAAGAGTTGATATTCATGATGCTTTTTTTGGTTTTTAATTAATTGATATCCAGAGGCTGTTCCGAAGAAAATAGTTGAAATTATGAATGAGCCTGGATTGACTAGAGAACATGTTGCCAGTCATTTGCAGGTGTGTTTTCATTTATATTATCAAACTCGTCTGCAAAACGTTGAATCTCTTTACAATCACCTCTATCAAATGTTCATGAGATATGCTGTCCTGTTAACTTTTTCTTTTTTTCTCCATCTGGGACATAGCATTTTGTTCTCTTTTAGGGAAGGAAATGTGAATGATAAAAGCGTAATTACAACAGTAAATCTCTGAAATTAATACATGAATCTCCAGTTTTATTAAGCACATGATAAAACCATTTAATATCTAGCAAAATCTTTGCATTCAAGAGCTAGAACCTTGCACTTGTCCCTTGATGCTTATGTCACAGATGTTGAATGTTTTCATTCTCAGAACCACGACATATTAAATTCTTGTGATATACTATTACGGATAAGTTTTAATTGCTATTAAACAAAAAGAGCGTACTTGCAGAAATATCGTATGTGCGTTAAAAGAGCTCAAGAAAGTTCAGCTGCTTCTGTCTTTGATCAAAGCCTGTCTAACACAAAATGCTATCAAGTTCAATCATACCTATCTCCTCTAAACTTTGGTGCTTCGCTAGGATATTCTCATTCTATAATACAACCATTTCAGACACACTTTCAGCAAGGAAGTGGTGGCATGAACTGTCCAACTTCTGGCCAAATGGGCAGTTTCCAGCAGCAGAACAGTCTCTTGGATCTTGCAAATTTGCAACAAGAAGATCATAGTTGCTTAATTGGACAGCAGGCATTATTTGCACCAAGATTAGCTCATAATAGTAACTTCAGAGTATATGGCGACAAGAGAAAGAACGTGCTTTTCAGTATCGAAAGTGTCAATGAAAACCAGCCCACTAACTCAAATTCTGGTTTGGAGTTTCTTGGTTTTAGATTGAGCACAGATGGAAAATCTGTCAATTTTGGTCACAAAGGTTCCTCTTGTGCTGTAATCCCAAATAACTCTTATTCTGCTCTATGTTCCTCAATGTCAGAGGACTATATTCCCCAGCAGCAATCTTCACCACAATTCCTGGAAACTCCAATCGAAACTACCTCAATTCAATTCTCTTCAGTTCCCCCTGAGAGTCTCACATTCAATCATCCTTCTAACTGCATTTCAGAACAAGAGAGTCTTCTACTATTCGATAATGCAGTGAGTAAAACATCATGTCAGATTCCAGAAATGCCTGACAGCTTCATACCGCAAGAACAGCTTTCAGCACAGCCATCATCAGGGGATCTTGACGATTATTCTGCAATATTATTTGGTGAGGAAGTATATGTGCCATCACTAGAGAACCATGATTCTCCGCCAGAGTTACCACAAGTAACCCTTGAAGTCAATCGTTTAGGTACTGAAATAGACGTCAAATCTCTGCTGGAAACAACAGACGGCAGAAGATCACAACTATTTTGGGAGGATGATGAACTTCTTTAATCTTTGCTGATAAGTTTTTACTCATTCAAAGTTGTATAGGTAGATTAGAGATGTAACTTTTATCTCATCATGCTTATATTTAAATCTGAATTTTCATGCCATGAACCTCAAGTTGATAACTAGATGATATAGCACTACCATGTTCCTGTATTAGGTTTATTTTTTTAAAAAAATTCTTGTCCTGTGTGCTTACGCATTTGGTTACCAGGCTCCCATATCAATCGGTTCGATTCAATGTTAAAGTTTATTGATTATCGATTTGTAGATGTGCTAAACTGTTATAAAACCATTAAAATATTGACTTATCAGTTATTGATCGTTATTGGTTTAATGGTTAAGATTTGACATAATTTATTTATTAAAAGTTACTTTGAAACAATTTGACAAACAAAATGAATCATATACCTGAGTTGACAAATTATATTTTGCTTAAAAACAACATTGTCAAAATGCAGAATAAATGAGAGTTTGAGATGATAAAAAATAAAAGTATGAAATTGTCAAACTTTATGTACCTAAGGGTACAAATATAATTATTTAATTTACTATCAGATTATTGATTAATCCGTAAGGAAAAATTTAAAATCGTTAAGAACCAGTAATCCAATAATTAAAAAAAATTAAAACATTATCAAAATGATTAAATCAATAACTCATTATCAATAAACAATAACTTTTTTTGTTAAAATAATCAATTTTTATTCAATTTTGAATGCCATGATGATAATAATCAGCAGTTGCTTCCATAAATTCTCTTCCATAAAAAGAGCCCTTGGAAAGCTAAACAAGAAAACCAATGAGTGCATTTTTTAAAAGGGTAAACTTGTCTTTTCGTGAACATTCCCATGGATAAATCCATGAAATTAACAGACCAATAACCGCAAAAGAACTAACAATGCGTTCTTTGCTACATCC
>JAOTQJ010000001.1:24832687-24857003 GCA_025642045.1 Solanum sejunctum | reverse complement strand
CCCTCCCCTCACGCCCAGTGCTTAGCATCTGGTGCATGGACAATTTTTTGGGGGTCCAACATTGGGTGAGACGGACCCTGCTCTGATACCATATTGAAGAAGGTGTTAAGCATAACTCACACCCCAAAAGTTAGCTTAAAGGGAGGAGGATTACCTAAACCTTATAATGAGATCACCCATCCCATTAACCACCAATGTAAGACTTTATGTGTTAACAAGATTTAACTTTTTATACAACTTTTTAGTCCCATAATAGCAAAACTTTGTCGTTTGTATATTTTGAAGAAGAAAGTGCAAGATGGATGATTGCATCACTTATCTTCATAAATCATACTCTTCAACGGACACAATATATTAGTCAAGTTTGTAATTTTTAAATCCAATTAACTACCTTTCACTAATTGTCTATTTTACAATGGAATATTTAATTTGTACTTAGTTGCATAATGGTGAAGCTGACCAACATTCAACTAGGTGAATTGATCCTTTAATTTTAGTTCCTGGAGAATGTGCTTCTATGTTTAGTGGTAATTCACCATATACCATAATGATTCTGAACGTCCTTATAAGATAGTGACAAATACTTAAATTATTCGATCGCGTTGTCATATATGAAGAAATCATCTCGATAAATTAATTTCATTGTCCTACTAGGTTCCAAACCTTCTCTTGAACTATGGAATCTGATGCCTTCATTAATGGATACAATATATTGGTCAAGTTTATATTTTTCAAATATAATTAACTACTTGGATTGTCACTAATTGCTCTTATAGCTGACAGATTATTTGTTGTTTGCTACATAAGAAGATTAGAAGAAGCTGACCATCATTCTACCAAGATTCTTTTTTTCCCCTCTTGGTGCTATTAGTTATGTTCTTTTATCCGTTCTACTTCAATTTATCTGTCTTACTTCTCCTTTGTAATCAGTTTAGAAAAAATATTAATTCTTTAATTTTAACTTTTTAGAAGATTTCTCATTTAGAATTATAAAATTCAAAAATCTTATTAAATTCATAATTAGACAAACAAATTGAAACGAAAGAAGTATTTAATTTTGGTTTGGCCAGGTCAGCAGTAGAGCAGGATTAATTACCCAAATTTTATTTTACTTTGCTCACAAAATTGGAATTTTCTGTTTAAATTTATTTTCCCACCTTCACAAGTTGTATCCATATTATACATGAAGCCAGAAATTGAAGGGATTAATTAATGAACATGATGAAATAATACTTTCATTAGCATATATATTATTGAGTTTGTTGATTAGTTTAATTGTCATGTAATGTTTGGTACTGTAGCAGTTTAACCTTGAACTATCAATTATACCTTCCATATAAAGTCTTTATAAGAAATAACCCAATTAATTACGAGAGATGCTCATAAAGTACATCTATATGTAATTTAACTGCCTGAATTAATATTAATTCTGCAATATTTGTAATTATTAAACTAGAATATTGATCTTCTTCCTTGGAGACTCTTCTGCTTATGCTTAGTTTGCAAATATTTTCCCCTTTAGCTTTTTCTGTTATATTATAATGTCCCCTTTGGCCCAAAAGATCTATTTTTTTTTGGAATTCGACATACCCATTTGTAACGAGCCCGCTAAAAGTTTCAATAGGTTCGATGGCGTTGAACGACGCCTGGGAGCATTTTATGAGCTTCAAAAATAGACATTAGGCAATTTTACCAATTTTTCGTGGGTGTTAGCCCATGAATTCGAAGGTACTAAGCTCCGGATCCATTTTTCTAAAAAAGTTTCATGTACCCATTTGTAACGAGCCCGCTTAGAATCCGACTAATCATCAATTACCAGCCTCTCAACCACTTCCTTCTGGCTGATAAGTTCCTCATTCGAAATAAGCTGACCTTGTTCTCACAATTAGCCAAAGCCACTTACTTTTCAAAGTTTGACCGTGCTAATTTCATCCTATATTAATCTTTTTTTCTCCTTTTTTTCCTATATGGATTTGCTTGATATGTTATATGAATACATGCTCTTTTTTTAAAAAAAAAATATTGCTTGATATGTTATATGAATACATGCTTCTTTTTTATTTATTTTTTTTATTAATTTAGAAGTCGATTAATTTTTCTCTTTACTCTGCTTTCAACAGTATTTCATCCTTTGTCATGAAAGTCACCTTTATGAAAGGCTATGGGAGTGGTATTTTGCTTGCTGATAATCCACCAGGCCTTGATACCTTCACAAGTGAGTGTCTTTTTTGTGATCAAGAGGAAAAAAAAAAACAATAATTCAACGGATCATTGATAATTGATAAGTTCACCCCCCCCCCCCCCCCCCAAGGATAAGTCCATGTTTGCCTTTTCATCTAAAAAATGGTGGTCTCACATATGTGACATAATATATTTATTTAGTGGTGTAATTGCCAACAAAAGCAAGTTGATTTTAAGCTTGGTTATGGCAAACCTTATGCACTAGATCCCAAATACAATGATTGAGGAACTCATGATGTTAGATGATAGAGACATTTTAGAATGTTGCTAAGTACGGTAGAAGCTATATATACAAGTTGACTCCATTCAAATGTGTAATCCTCTCAAAACGGCTAATTAAATCTTATTCTAAGCTTGTGATATTATCAAAGTACACGTAGGAAGACTAGAATATTCTACCAAATAATGATTTACTGACCATTTCTTACATTTACGATGTTTCATTAAAATTAGAATATTTTTATCTCAATTTATATGATATTATTTTTAGTTTATCAATTTCAACAAAGAATGTCATGTTTATATATTTAGTAATAATTTAATTTCAAATTTTTCATTCAAAATTTATAGCTACATAAATATTTATAACTTATTAAAATTATAAATTCTAAAAAATAAAACTTTTAATCTTAAACTTCATGGTTAGTCAAATACTCCTAAATTGGTGCATAACACTTGTCATGCTCCACCGCTTAGATGGATAGCCTCAAATCTTTTATAGTCCTCTTCTACACCCATTTTCCCATTGTTCATTTTACACATGTTATATAAGCACATATAGCTTAATCCATATGAAGCATACATAGCTAACACGCAAATTAAACATGAGGAGTCCTTTTTATGGAGAATTGATATGGAATACTCCCTTCGTTTTAAAAAAATGATACAATTTAATTAGACACGGAGTATAAGAGAATAAAGAAGAATTTGTTTTCTCTTATGGTTCTAGATTAAAGTTATGTCATTTGTATCAAAATTTTCTTTATTCTTATGACCTTAAATATGTGTCATGTGGAAAGTTGAAATTAAATTGTTATAAAAAAAAAAAGAATCATTTTTTTTAAAATGGACTAAAAGATTGATCATTCTTTTTTAACTAGAGGGATTATAATCAATATGGACGAATGAGACAAAAATCATTTGTCACTAAATACCCCATACACCTAATTAATTAATGTGACTAACCCAAATAATAGTACTAATACTTAATTACTCCATGAAGGAATAGGAATTCTGATAAATGGAGGAAGAAGGACAGAAGAAAAAGACTGAAAGATGAGGAATTTAGAGGGCCCTTTACTAATTAATATAATTGGTGGTACCAAATCCAGCGTTACCAAAACGTTTTCTCCATTCAAAATCTCTTCACTAATTTGTCTTCTTTTTATGTTCGAAAAGATATTGTTTATTCGTTGAACTCTATGGGTTCAAAATTTTAGATTAGCGATATGAGATATTTGTAATTGGCTTTAAAATTTGATTTTTGTACATAGCTTGTGAATATCTTAACGATTAAAATTACTTAGTTCGACTAAACTAGTGCGTAATCCCCCACACCCCACACACATATTGAATTACATTCCAAAATAACCCACTTAAGAGACAATAACTGCCTTTAATTAGTTTGTCTTCTCTTTATATGTAGAGGTTGAAAAATTCACCCTCACATAATATTTTCACAACGCTATAAATTCAAATTGAACAAGATCAGGTGTTACTAATTAAAGAGACACTATAGCAAGAAGACAACAGAAAGGTAAGAGTTTTAAGTAGTGTGTAATTATAATATTTGAGTTCAACTGAGAAGATCAAGTTGCATCATTACCACTTCCATTATTCCCCTACATCTTGCCTCTTAAGGTTAACTAATTAATTATTAGGAGTAATTTATTTAGCCGAAAACAGTCGCGCTATATTTTTAAATATAGAGGTCAAGCTGCGTACATTTGACCTCCCTCTTACCCCGCAATGGACGGAAGCCTTTGAGGCATTAGGGTAATGTTATTTTTTATTGTTGAGTAGTTTATTTAGCACGGCCAATCAACCAAATTATATTGCACGTCAAGTTGGTGTTTATACTCATCAATGCACCCTTGTTTCTACATGGATGATTAATGTATTAATTTATGAGTTTAATATTCTTCTAAGAGTCTTTAATAGCTACGTCTTTGCATGTCAAGCCAAGAGAATTATTCATTCTGCGAAGTATAATACATGTATAATGCAAAAGATTGATCACTAAAACTAATAGCAAAACAACAAAGGAATAATTGAGAGACGAGGTATATGCTTTAGCCTTGGGGCCCCCTCTTTTAAAAATTAAACAAAAATAATATTCGGATATCTCAACTATTTTGTTAGGTACATGCTACTTACTATCAATACAAGTACACGATAATTTTATCTGTCAAGTATTAAGCCAAATCAAAATAAATCATTCTTTTTTATCTCTATTTCGATGTAAACCTTGATCTATTTCACTTATTAATTGACCGTTAGATCACCCCTAGGAAGTGCAAGAATGTTTAACAAACCTCCTTTTGTCAAAATTATTTTTGTGTTATACTACATATGATACATATTAAATTATTTTAATTTTTATATATTTTGAATCTCCTTAATGAAACCATGATTCTGTCGTAATCCTAGTCAGCTTAGCCTCAATAGTTCTTTAAAGCGCCCTTATTTATAGTGTAAGATTGGCAACACTACTTGGGGTAGAATACTTTCTTCTCTTTTGTCAACTATAGTAGTATATATTTTGTAACTTTTTCCATCATGGCTACGAGTTCACAAAACACAAAAGCCACCATCACAACCACCATCAATACCAACAACACCAAATCATCATCAACACAACCAAATTACAGATCATCAGCAACAAGAAAATTTGTAGGTGTAAGACAAAGACCCTCTGGAAGATGGGTTGCTGAGATAAAGGATTCGTCTCAACGTGTGAGGTTATGGCTAGGAACATACGATACTCCTGAAGAAGCTGCTCGTGCCTATGATGAAGCTGCCCGAGCCCTACGTGGTGAAAATGCACGAACCAATTTCGCTCCAAATAATCCCAATTCTGATTTCGATCAATCGAATATATTGCATAGTAGCAAACATGGTCTAAGTTTTTCTTCCATAAAAGCCAAGTTAAGTAAGAATTTACAAAGCATCATGGCTAGGAATTCGGAAAATAAATCGTCATCGTCGTCCAAAAGTACTAGAGTAAGTGACCATTTCACATTTGCTAGGATTTTCCACTTCAAAAATAATTATGATCACCAATACCAAAATCATCATCATCATGTGGACGTGATGAATAAAGTTGTGCAACCAAGTATTAGAGTACTTCCACATGACGTAACTGATAACAATAACAACAACAATAATAATGAATCGTCTTGGGAAAATTCGAGTGTATCTGATTGTAGTAGTGAATGGGCTGCTTTTAGGCAGCTTGGACTGGAGTCTGATAATTATGGATCAGATGGAAGTGAGTATTTTGTTGGATCAGATCCATTAATGGGAGGTTGGGTTAGTAGTCCAGATATTATGAGTAGCAGTACTACTACTACTGAAGGATCAAGAAGCACAAGGTTTAAGGTTTCTTCTTCTGTTATAGTTCCCCCTACTTTTAGTGAATCTGACAATTATGTACCATTTTAATTAGTTTTTGTTATTTTTATTATGTCTTAAGATTAATCCAGAGTTGGATTTTTAAGACATCCTAAGGCTTCCTTTCCTAAGGTTAAGAAGCCAAAGAAAATACTACTTTTATTATTGTTTTCGTGTGACGTATTAGTCCTTGAAACGTGTACATTAATGAAGGAAGAAATTAGAAAAAACAAATCCAATGAATAAGATTATCAAACAAAATGCTTGGGATTACACATATATGTTCCTAAACTTTCAGTTTTATCTTGTTTTGATAATGTTATAAAAGGTATAGTAACAAATACATAAACTGTGGTATATCTGACCATTAAAGATTTTTTATTGCGTCATAAACTTTAAAAAGATAATGTAAAGTGCGCAGTTATTTTCAAATTTGAATATATATTTAACCTCATTTTGAATAATATAGAGAAGCATTGACTTGTGATTAGGCATTCACTAATTACTTTCTGTCGGTAATTACTCAAAGATTTTGAATATGGTCAATATGTTAATAAGATTCGCAGTGGTAGATTCAGAATTTTCTTTAAAGGAATTCAAAATTTTAGACAAACTTACCAAAGAGGGTTCGACATCTATTATATATATATAAAAAATTATTTTTACCATAGTATAATTTTTCACCAAAAGGGCTTCGGATAAACCTCCAATCACTATGTGGCTCCACCACTAAAGATCCCCATGTTAGTTATTTTAGTTTGCTTTTGACGATATATAGACCATATTCTTAAGTTATATATATCTTACTTTTGTTTCTTATTCAGTGTTATGTATCTATTTTAAAATTTGATTAATAAATCTCACTGGAGGATTAAAAGTCCTTACTACTCAGTATAATTTCATACTCAAAGCTCAAACATGAAATTTATAATTAAGAATAAAGAGATGCACTTGCCTTTCCATCACAGTTTGATGGTGAGATATAAAGTTCTTTACCATAACGGAACTGTGATTTGCACTTCAACACTAATTAAGTCGATTTAGATGTTGAAACATTGCAGATTGAATGGCTTCATAAATTTAAACAAATATTAATTATGAGACAAATAAATCAATAAGTTAATGCTCGAGTGCAGGCCCTTAATTCTTGTATATTAATTAAGGAAAACGACTAATTAAAAAATAAAAATGTTGTCGATTGGCTCTTTTCATGAACTTTGGAAAGTTGGATAGCGATTTAAATTTATATATTATTCTTTAATTGGCGCTTAGAATTGCATGAGTGATTAATTTTGATTAATTAAGTGTTCAATATTCTTCTAATTAAATAAAATGTACTGTTCAAAATTCAGAAAGTTTGTTTGTATGTAGTTGATGTTTATATCAAATCAATAAATGCATGATACATATGAAAATTTAATATGAAAGCTTTCCTCCTTCGAGTTGCAGTTACTCCTTAGTGCTATCCATTGGCAGTTCTGAAGAACAATATAACAATAAGAAGCAGGAAAAGGAAAGAAGAAAGATGAGGATAGGAATAAGATGGAAGAAATCTGTTCGTATTTTCTTTTCAGTACTAGTGCACAAGATTTAAAATACTTTGCATAAAGTGGCTATCTTTTAAATAAGTGCCTTAAAAATCAAGTGGCCAACCGCGCAAATGTCACGCCTTTGTGCTCTAATAAAAGTTCATAAATGATCTTGTCGTAATAGATAATTGAGACACTATTTAACGTAAATATATTTTGCTAATATGAGAAAGATTTATATTATAAGTTATTTATTGATAAGATAAACAAAAATAGTATGCCAAATCCTACAATTCCGTAAAATATTGTGAATAATCGAACAAAAACAATTTTATCAAAAAATAATTTAATAATAAGATAAATGAAATAGCATAGTATTAAGGATGGTTTGATAAAATACATTAACAAAAATAATATATAAATCATATAATATTATTATAAGTTCAAAAAAAAACGGAAACGAATATTCAAATTTCGCGTAACCCACGGGTACATACAGTAACCCGTCAAACTTCAAATGTTTATTGAAACCTATAAATCCCAGGATGAAGCTTATGAGCCGCCCAGGCACCAAACGGCGTCGTTTTGCGTTTCTCCGTCCCAATTGATCTATTAACTTGTCGTCATCTTTTGGGTTTTGTTGATTTGGCTGCAAAAAAAGCCTCAAAGGTTCGATTTTTTTTAATCTCACCTCTCTATACTTGGATTCTTGTGAAGAATTTAGTTAGATATATTTCTCATTAGTTTCTCCTTGTTCTTATCTTTCGTCAGATTATTATTACATTGCCCAAAATTGGAAAGCAAAGGCTGCATTTTCAGGTAATTTTTTTTTCTGTTCGTGTAAATCGAAAGACCCATTACATTTTGCTGTCTATCAATTCATACATTACGTTTTTTTGATATCTCGGAACTTTATTTCTTGATCGATTAGGAACTACATAGAATTGACAAAGAGAAGACTTGAACAAACTAAAGCTGTGAGGATTTCAAGGGTCTTCTTGTAGAAAGTGTTGAATTTTGTGTGGAGAAATTATGGATAAACAGTTTATTTCAGCCCATTCCAATAAAATATTTTTTTTTAAAAAAAATAAGAGGAGGAGGAGGAGGAGGAAAAAAGATCCTTTTGATCTGTTTGGATCCTATAACCCAATATAGTTAAAAATATTTGTTCTAGGTGGTGGTTTGAATGGTTTGTCATAGTCGAGGAAGGCATCAAACCATTTTCTGGGTAGTCTTTATCAGTTCTTTATTTGCCCTATGATACACATTTTCTCTTTACCAGTAGCCCATCAACTATTTAGAAAATCTAATTAACAATTTTGATTTAGTTCTCAAGGTTAGGAAGGTTTAGTCGAGAACATTCTAATTACCGCATTTCCCAAAGTGTCTTCTGCGGAAATGCAAATTAATTTTTCAAAGGGTTTATGTATTGGAAAAAGCTATATTCTTCTTTCTTAATAGATGTTTTAGCAAATTGAACTTTCTAAATGCTTGATCAAGAGATAATGAGTGGTAAATGTGTGACCTTGCTGAGTTCATCTGTAGAAAGGGATAAGGAAAGACAACATGTAAAGTGTCACGAGTTGTATAAATTTAAAAAGATAAAAGTTACCTATCTTCTTTTCATGATCTTGTATCAAAATTTGCATGTTAAAAGAATTATGTGTGGCTATCTATATATCTCTTGCCCCGAATGGTTATCTTACACTATCTCTTTCACTGAAGGGGGGAAAAAGTACACAACATGAGGGCCATATTTTGTGGCAATCTGGAGTTTGACGCTCGTCAGTCGGATGTTGAACGGCTTTTCAGAAGATATGGGAAGGTTGATAGGGTGGATATGAAATCTGGTATACCTACCTTTTTCTTGGCCTTAAGTTGTTTGTTGGTTGTTTTGAAAGGAAGCAATCTCTTAGAGATAGAAGCCTAAAAGGGTCAAGGTAAACTGTGTGTGTACATTTGTTTCCAGGAGGCCTATTATGTTTGATGAAGGACTAGCCCACAGGCCACAATTATGTAGAGAAGTTCTTGGCAAATTTTTAAATGAATCTGTTCCTTTTTAGTAGTTCTCTTCATATGCATGTATGTTGTTTCATATGGAAATTTAAGTTTTTGGCATTTGTCCCGATAGATGTCTTTAGTTTTATTGAATTGCATCCTCATAAAAGTTAGATATTATTTTCTTTCTGCTTGTTGGAAATATTCTCTCTAAATTGTTTTATCTGGATAAAAGCAAGTTATTGTGTAGTTGAACTCCCAATCTCAATAATTTCTTTGGCGCAGGATACGTGGAAATTCCTAAATCTTCCTGGATGAAGAGTTCTCTGCCTTTCTTTTTTTGGCTTGTGCCCAAGATACATACATACTCTTATGTTTATCTAAAAGAACCAATATGATCTGCCATGGTTCTATCATCATACAATTTACTGAGACCTTTGCCTTTGCATTCCTCATGACCTTTGCTCAGTCCTCGATATCCGACATGTTGCAACATAGATTGCATGACCATCTCGGATCCAGTTGCAGCTGTTGAGTTCGTTCATACAGATTTTTCTTTCCCCTTCCTCCCTTCCTTCCTCATTTGTGGGGGGTTTTGGGTGGTAAGTTTGATCTAGTCGCATTCTGTAGCGTGTGCTGATATTTATTTGCAGGAGGCATCTTAACTGACCTTTATGTATGAAAATATAACTAAAATTTTTGTTTGATATTATGGCACTTTGGTTTTGTAGGATTTGCTTTCATTTATATGGAGGATGAGCGAGATGCTGATGATGCAATTAGAAGACTTGACAGGATAGAGTTTGGTAAAAAGGGTCGCAGGCTTCGTGTTGAATGGACCAAGGTATGATGTTGTTCAACTGTGAAGTTGCAGCACCATGACAGACAGTATTTATAGCATCAGTTTGGTGTGGAGATGTGGAACTTTTTTTGATGTTATGTGCAGTACTGACCTAAGTTGATGTTACGGCAGGATCGTGGTAGTAGGAGGCCTGAAATTTCCAGAAAACCTGCTGTGAATACTAGACCTTCAAAGACTTTATTTGTCATCAACTTCGATCCAGTTCATACTCAGACAAGGGACATAGAGAGGCATTTTGAGCCATATGGTAGAATATCAAATGTTCGAATCAGAAAGAATTTCGCATTTGTTCAGTATGATTCAGTGGATGATGCTACCAGAGCATTAGAAGCAACAAACATGAGGTTAGCATTTTAGGACCTTTGATGAGTATCTTACTTTGCTTGCTTGTAGCGAGGTTCTTATATATCATGTGCTTTTCGTTATTAGTTGTTCTTTCTATTTCCTTTTTTTTCCATATCTAGTTTATTTTGCTTATGGATTTTTGTGACGAGGGTTCCCAGGAAACAGTCTTTCTACCTCTATGAGGTAGTGGTAAGGTCTGCGTACATTCTACCCTCACCAGATCCCACGTTTGGGATTCCACTGGGCATGTTATTGTTGTTGTTGCTGAGTACTCCATTTCACCTTATACTGTAGGCACAAAATGTTGAAGGGTCAAATTTTTCCTTCATTAGTTTATTGCTATGATGTTAGTTATTTCTGGAGATAAATTGAGGTGTTCCTTCCCATCTAGGCAGATATAATTGAAAATCAGTAGACAACTTCACTGCCCTTTTGTTTTCCCCACTTCTTTTTAATGTGGGGGTGAGTGGAGTGGGCTGGGGTGGGGTGGGGAGGAGTATTAAGGTAGTGTCTGGATTAGCTTGTGCATAACTCGACTATTTCATCGAGTATCTGGATATTCCCTCACCAGTATTACTGTATTAGTACCGGATAACTTTATCCAAGGCTTAGACAAATGCGAAAAATTACTTAACTTTTTTCCCGGGAAGATTTGAACTTTGTTCTCTCATGCTTACCCCTTTCATGTACTATTGGCAAACACCCCTGATTACACACACACAAAAAAAATGCTATTACTGCGTATCTCTTTTTCGTGATTGCTGCAATTCTACACTGTAATTCCTTTCAAATGACTCAAATTGTATACTCTTATTTTTACTCATTTGAGCTTTTTGATTAAATTTGGCAGCAAGTTCATGGATCGAGTTATTTCTGTAGAATTTGCAATTCGAGACGATGATGACAGGAGAAATGGTCGCAGTCCTGACAGAAGAGGTCGTGACATGTCACCTGATAGAAGAGGTTATGACCGGCGACGGTCGCCTAGCCCATATAGAAGGGATAGGGGTAGTCCTGATTATGGGCATGGAGCACCTCTAAACTCAAGGCTTCAGACCAGGAGAAGTCCTGAATATGGTCGAGCAGAAAGTCCCATCAATGAGAGATATCACAGGTCCCTTCACAGTCCGTTTATTCAAGCTGTATCCATGTCCTAACTTTTCATATATACTAATTTTGTAATGATCTTTACCAATGCAGTCGTTCACCACCGCCACGTGAGAGGTCTCCATCTTGAGAAGGAACTTTGCCAGCAAAGATTTCATTAAAAGTATTTAGAAAAAAATAACACCTTCCAATCAAGATGTTGTTTGAGTTGCCTGCAGATTTTTACTATGTTGTACCATTTTGTACTTTAGTTTGATGTTTATTTTTTATTGGTGAGTGTGTTGTGTGCACTAACATTGAAAATGCTACTTTTGCTGAAAAGGAGAATTCTATTTTTGTGCGCTCTTTAAGCCATGTGCCCATGTTTCGTGATCCTGTACACACTACTGTCTTGTTTGGTTAGCAGACAAAATAATTTTGGAATTATAGTTTTGGGACTAATTTATTCCATCCATGAGGTGGGATAAAGTAATACTAGAGTGAGATTTTGGAACTGTTATGAGGAGAAATAATTCATATGTTATGTATGGGATGAGTTAATATTTTCTTCCTATTTTTCCTTTTGGTCCTAAGAAAAAGGCTCTTTTTTTTTCTTACAAAATTTTAATTTCAATTTTCTACGTGGCATGTTTAAGGCCACGAGATTAAAGAATATTTTGATACCTTTATTATAATTTTAATTTACGACTACAAGATTGAAAAATTCCCCTTATATTCTTAAACTCCATATTAAGTTAAATCAGTCTATCTTATTAATCTTGTGTTATTCATCTTTGGTTGAAGGTATAAGCTATATTTTATATCTTCAACCAAATAAAATATTCTATCTTATCCCATGTACCAAATAATGAAGTGGAACAAGAATACGATGTATTGTGCTAACTCACGGTACCCATACAAATTCATGTAGGCACTAATAAATAAAATGTAGTTGAATATAGTGGTACGGCTTGACCAATTTTTTTGTATGCAACAAATGTGGATTATTATATTTATTGGTTTGTGATTTAATGTAGTGGTTTGAATGTTGTAAGAATGGCTAAATTGATGGTTGATTCAAAATTCAAATGAAAAGATACGAGTCGTTTATACTAAAAAAAAAAAGGTAGGCATTGGCATTGAATAATGTGACCGACAAGAGACAGCGTTGCGTCGAGGTTAGGTCAAGCCAAATTCCCGCACGCTTCTTCCCAGTCTGTACCTTTCAATTTGAATTCTCCAAACTTACGGTTAGTAGTACAAATCGAAAAAAGAATTAGTAGTATTTAAAGTTATCATTAATAAAAAAATATAAAATATTTAGGGATGTGCAAAAATTAAATTGAAAAAAATATTATTGATTTATTTGTGCAAAAATCAACCGATCTACCAACCGTTAAAATTAACAATATAATGAGAGTAGTATATTTGATCTAAAACTAAAACTGGAAGTTTATATTTGAACCAAAAGTATAACGAAGAGACATATTTAAACTATTTCTAATAATACAAGAGTATATCTGACCTTTCTTCTAAAACTAAATAAGGTAAAAGATACTTTTATAAACAAAAATTTATTCTTAGAAATTATGTGATGAATATAATTTTAAACAAAATAAATCAATCAAGTAATAACTAATGTATCCCAATCGTAAAAATTATTTTCTCGGAAAGGGAGTGATGAAGAAATTATTCAAAAGTCGTACAGTTGACCATGTGTGGTCGTGTGTTCAGATTTCAAATGAGGAGTAATATATTTACTATTCCACTAATCATATATTACTAGTACGTTCATGGTTGCCTATATTTTTGTAGCACATGATTTCCTTTCTATTTAATCATTGAGGAACTTCTCTCCATCATTACTTCTATTTTCAAAATTTGAATTTCCCACTAGATACATATAGCAAAGAGAAAATTTCACCTTTTTACCCAAATTATAATTGCACATGTTTTTGCTGTTGAATAAGATCTAATGAGATCATGTCAACTGTCATATTACCTCACTTGGTAATAATAATAATAATAATATATTTAATGTGATTTTATAAGTAAATTTTTTTAAAAAAATTGAATATGATTTAGACAAGGACTAACTAAGAATGGGTGAATTTATAAACTAATTTAGACTATTTAAAATGCGATCAGTAGAATATCACCATATATTTTAAAAAATTAAGTTATCATGACTCAATATTGTCCTCTGATCGCATACGGTACTTAGAATCTTGAGGGATCTTAAACAAACCACATGGCATAGCATGACACTAAAAATAACATATATATGAAATTAACGTGAAAGCAAATTAAAATAATGGATGATCGAATAGGAGTCTCATATGGTAAACGACAATATCTGAAGACACATTTATCTAAAATCCAACTCTTTGTTTAAAAGCCTCTACTACATAGGTGAGTTGCTAGGATAAATCCTTAGCTAACTCAAAATCTTAAATTAAAAGTAAAATAAAGTCTGAAAGAGTAATCATAAGAGATATGTCCTCCGAATATGAGCATTCACCAAGCAATAAGTAAGTTGATAGGGTCCAATACTAATCATGATCCGAAAAATATGCATCAGGACCTATAGTATTAGATAATACAAGCAAAGGTATATTGTCAATTCTATGAAATATTTGAGTGTGCGAAATATACAATTACATAAAAAAAAACCATGATAAGCCTGAAGATATGATAAGGCAATGACCAAATAAAGTGTAGCATAAATCTGAGAAGCTGATATTTGAAAAAGCATGATAGGAGGTCATTATAATATTCTTAAAATTGTAGTTCATTTGTGAAAAATAATATGATCGACATAAATCATGTGAGTGCTATGACATGGACTTGAGTGTCCAATTCCTATAATGAAAAGAGAGTGTCCTACTTATCAAGGTAAGGATCATAATCATGAATTTATGTGGATCCACTAGCTAGAGTCAATTAACACCAAGTTCTATATAGACACATAATTTTGGGACAAAGGGATTGATTTTAAAGAACTTTTCCTCTACTAATGAGCGAGCCTTGATTCCAAAGTCTACTCAATGATTAGGAAACTCCAAACTAAAACATACATAATCATATCATATTCATAATCCTTGAAATGATAAGAATCTATTAATATCAAATCAACTAGAACATTAATATCACAAGGATAGTTTCTTTAAATTATGATTTCATGATATACTCATAAGAGACATATTTAATCTGAAGTAATCAGTATCTGTAAAACATAAAAATTTTTCTTTTCATATTTTTGAAGTCTACTTTACGTCTTCTTTCGACATTCAATAAAAATAAATGATGGTTCGTAAAATCTTCTTTAAAATTGAAACGTCTGAATTATGAGTTTCTCATAGTACAGACCTACCTATAATCTTGAAACAATCGGCCTGTCATCGCCATTCATGAAAGTCAAGAATTTCATTGAGTTTCTTGAAGTTTCAACCTTAGTGAGCGAACTAATTCATAGTTTGTAAACATTTTTACGACTTGTAAACACACTCATTTCATTCTATCTTAGAAATTCAGCTTCTAAATCTTAATATACAGGCGACTTTTACGAATTGTAAGCACTTGTGTGATTCATAAATCCGCATGTAAAACTGAATCCTTAAATTTTAAATTATGAAGCACAAGTCATGACTGACATCTATATATGATTAGTGAATAGTTGTACAGACTATGGATGCCTCTAGTAAAAACTCTCTAATGCAATTTTTTCAGAATATTTTCTACACTTTTTAAACTTTTTGATGTATTACATAATTAAATTTGTTTAAATGAGTGGCTGTTAAGAAATGATCAATATTAGACCTAAAGGTGAATGCCAAGATATGAGAGCTAATAGGGTGGATGGTTCAATAATTTTATATCATTTTAAAGAGTTCAAGAATATTTTAAACTCTTTTTTTTTTTTAAAATAGTTTAAATAAAAATGTTAGTAAACATAACTTTTGGGCCTAATACACTCGTAAGGGGTGTTAGATAAGCAAGTCGATCCATTAGTTAATCTAGCCCTACGCCTTAATATTGCCTATATTTATATCGTTATGCGTTTTGGAAGACACATTCTAAATCATCTAGAAAACGACTAGGGTTAAGGTTGTGGAACTAGGGCATTCATCTGTCACGATGATTAGATTGTTGTAGATGATTCGCTTCTATAAATAGAAAATTTATAAGTTTTCTTACTAGCATATTACAATAAATAAAAATAATGTTAGTAAGCAATTGAAGAATAAGATAATAATAAAATAATAATGACCTCTATCTGAAGTTTTTCGATCAACATCTACCTCTCATTAGATCTATCATTGTCAATCTCTCATACCTCGTCACTGAATTACCTTATTTCTCCTCTTTACATGTTTAAACCATTTCAACATTATTTTCTGCATCTTATCTACCACTAAATTCAGTCCCACTTTACTATATATCTTTGTTTATTTTCTTTTACTCTTATTTTATGCAATTATACTAGTTATAAAACTTGTATAATTATTGGATCTACAAGGTGTTTAACTTTTTCTGTTTTTCTACTTAGGCTGATGATATAATGTGTTAAGCTTTAATGAACAGATATGGTTGATGAGATTAGAGCGAAGCCAGTGTTATCTTTTGAATTCACAATAGTAAATCAGAAATACTGTTAAGAAGAAAAATGAAAGAATAATCGAATTTATAAAATTCATTGTGTTTAATCCCTTCACGATATTCAAAGTTGTGGGCTATTTCCTCCTAAGAAAATATAGATATACCTATTAAAGAAGTAATAGTACTTTACACTTTAATAACTTTAGTGAATTCAAAAATCAGCAACAAAATCTTATAGATTAGTATTAGTTAGTGGTCTCGACTTAGTGAGTCCTTTCTTCCGTGATGAACTGTTGGCACCAGCCCTACATCTTGTCTCTGTGGACCGAGGAGAAAGGGGGCTTGGCGGGAAGAGAAGTGTACCATGAGAGAAGCAAGGAGGTCAACTTCTTTCAAATATACAACATGGATTCTGACAATGTAGTTGGACTCTCATGTCGAAAGAGCACGGCTTCCCTGAGAAGATAATCCACTTTCCTAAAATCCCTACTTTATTGCTCTAGCTCTTGACTCATAGGACACTGAAATTGGATAGGTTCACGCTTAGGCCTAGTTATGGAAACTCTTTAAGCATAGAAAACTCCAACTTAAACAAGAATTGGCCTGGAATTATATGTAAGGGCACTCTCATTTACTAGCTACAAGGAAACAACTTAATTGACTTTTCTAACTCTCTTTAAAAGATACTGCTTTCAAATTCACTTACCCTAGAACCTGCTTTTTATTGATATTGATCTAGAATTAGCTATTCTTAGTTTTTTTTATTATTCCTAGTCAGAAAAATTAGACTAATCTCAAGATCCAGAAACCTATCTATACGTCTAGCCTTAAGCAAAAGAAATCTCATTAGCCCTACCATAGAAACTATTACCTCAACTTGAATTGAAAGGAAGAACTTTTAGGACTTTGGGACTTATCCTAGGACTCCAACCCCTAGCATTCCGATTGAAACTCAAGGAAATGGAACTAAAGAGGTTTAGAATCCCTATATCATCTGCCTATAGAAAAAATTATTTATAAAAAAATATGTGCAAAAGAAGAAGGAATTTCAATGTCCGAAAAATCCAGTTATCTTCTATGCATGTATGTGTAGGAAAGTATATTTTGATCTTTAAAAAATTGATTTTCTGCTTTGGCTTCGGATTTTTAAAATAAACAATTTTTTTTAGCTTCTTCTTACCTACGAGAAAACTAGTTTGCTTTTATTCAAAAGTAGTTATTTCCCAGTGCTTTTTCTTTTCAAAAATTTTTTTTTTCCTTAAAATAAGCTCTTTTGACTTCTCAACAATTGGTCCCTTCGAAGACATCCAATAAAAAAAAAACAATAATAATACTAAAACAGACTCAAATTATCCCTTCCGGAACATTCGATAAAAAAAAATTCTCAACAATAACGCCAAAGAGACTCATAATGTGATTTTTTTATTACTCCATTTTTCTTCCAAAATTATTGCTCCCACCATTTCAAATTATTGTATTACTTTTCTTAGTTTGTTTAAATATTTTATTTTTGAAATCACTCTTTAATTTTACTTCTACATAATATATTTATGATTATAAAATTAAAAAATAATAGTATTTTAGTTTCTAATATTTCAAACATTTGAATTGTTCTTACTAAGATCATCAAATACTCTGATTACTGTCCGCGTGGCTTACTTTTTTTAGTCTCTATATAACATGTCCCCCTCTCCCCAGCCCTCCTCCCCCCAAAAAAATCTTAATCCTTGTGTTTTCTTTTAAAAAAAAAAAAAAGATATTGGAGGCTATTTATGGTGTGTTTTCTTTTTTCTTTTATTATTGGACGACAAAATTGAATTCCATTTTCCTTGAAAGGTACCACTTTTTTATGCAAAAGTGCCACTAAGCAGCACAGTGTCAGTTACACGTTCACCCACCACCATAAAAAGCAAATGTTTCTCATGGGCCCCTCCTGTTTCCACGTGGCACCTTACTGACACATCAGCCTCCTTGGTAAAATAAAACAATTCTTGTATTTAAGATTTTCAAATTTCAACAAAAGACCAACGGTCTGATTTACTGTTTTGATCCTTCAATCGCAACCGTTCATTTCACAGCATGCTCTCCTTGGCCTTGCTGTATTATTAGTGAAAAGAATCTAGGTGACAATAAGACAGGTCTGAATCTGACATTTTCTTCTTCTTATAGAGAGAGAAAAAAAGAGAGATTTGGGGGGTCTCTTTGATTTTGATTTTTGAATGAAGATTTTGTTGTTTCTCTCGATGTCTTCTGTCTTCTTTCGTTTAGGCTCCAGTACTTTTATTGGTGGTCTATTTTCAAATTAGGTGCTGTTGTAACAGCTAAATTTAGCTCCTTGCTTACTTCTTCTACTTCCAGTTCAAAAATTCCTCTCAGTTTCTTTCATAGAAAACCCAAAATTTCCTTTTGGAAGATGGCCAACATGCGTTTTCTAGTTTGTGGTCAGCATTGAGATTTGGGGTGTTTCTTGACTTATGTTTCTTGCAAAATTTTGATCAAAGTTTGTATCTTTTTGAGAAAAAGACCTTCAGCTTGAGAGGGGTTTGGAAGGAATTTAGGATCAAGCTATTTTTGGTTCCTTTCAGGGTGCTACTAATTGTTTCTGAGTCTTAAAGGTTGGTTCTTTAACTTTTTTTGTACTTGATCTTGACATTAGAAAGGGCCATTCTGCTTCTATCTAATTTTTTTGAGCCAAGAGTTTATCGAAAACAGCCTCACTACCTCCGATGTAGGGCGTAAGGTATACGTATATTCTATCTACTTTCTTACCTCACTTTGGAGGATTGTACCGAGTATGTTGTTGATCTTAGACTATAGATAGGCTGCAAATGAGGGAAAAAGGGGGTCTTTTTCTTCGGTAGGTGATTACTGAGTGGGCATTATATTGTGGGATTTATTTTCTTGATTGTGATATTTGCTTATAGAAACAGTAATGCAAGTCTTTAAGTGGCTGATAAAGCTTTGAGTGACTTGGATGATAGCCAAAAGACTAGTCAATTAGAGGTATGATATGTAATGAAATTTCTTTTATTGTTATTTATTGCAGAAAATTTGGTGAACATTCTTATAGTGGGAGCTAGGTCCCATTTCAAAACAATGTATGTACAACTGGAGATTTAAAAAAAATCCTACCTTCTCTTCAAAGCAAAGAGTCTTCCTTTTCAATACTATACCAGCAATGGATATCCATATGTATGGGGACAAAGTTGGAATTAAGTTACAAATTGAACTAGTGGACCTGTCCTTTCTTGGAATTTTGGCCATTAGATTTAGATCTACTCCATGTTATGCCTTTTGTTATGTAGTAGTTGAATACTTTTCTATTCATCTAGAATCAATGTCCTATTCCGTAGCTGAAAGGTAAAGTTATGAAGTTCCATTTTTTCTTACCAACTTGCCCCTATCTTTTCCCCAAATACCTTTTTGATATGTGGGGCATTTTGGTCATGGTGTAAAACATCAGCCGACATTTTTTAATGGCTACTTGTGGAGTATTTGTAGAAGAGTTCTATCATTTCACTTTCATCAGCTGTCAATGAATGTTTAATCTTTGGTTTTACTTGAGATTTACATGGTGATTTTTCTATCTACTTGAGAAAACTTTTGAGTGAACTCGTGTGGGGACTACTTTATTAGGTGCTTAGTAATTGTCTGTCGGCTTTCATTTTCAGCAAACCAGATTTCTGTGATCATGCAAGATACTTGAACCCTCTAATGTTTGGCCTTCCTGTCCTATTTATTTATTGAAGCTTTTGTTTTGCTGATGATTCTCCTATAATTTAATGTTTTGTGGTTGTAACTGCTCCCACAACTTTAACTTTTCTAGGAGAAAGGATGGTATTTTTTATGCTTTTCTGAAACTAGCCCACCATTTTGATGGTTTTGTCTGAAGTTTACTTTTCCATCTGAATGACATCTTGGTGCTTAGCTGACACATTTTCTTTCTTAAAAATCATTTCTTTGTGGATTCTCTTCTTCTTTGATACCTAACTCTCAAAATGGGTTGTTGTCTAGAAAATTGATCAATTCATGTGAAAGATTGGATATCTTCCTGTAAATCTTATCAATATCAGTATCATTGAGGTTCTTTGTTTTTCTGAATTGCAGTTCTACTCAAGTGTGGTATAGAATCTGATCTGTCACACCTACTTCATATCATGGTAGATGATAGTGGCAACTTGTCGGTTGAAGAGTGGCTCTCGCGTGCACTAGAACTTGTGCCTGTTGCACTAGAGAAGGCAAGAGAGGTTAAAGGATTCCCCGGAAGATGGCTGATGATTATCTCAAAATTGGAGCAGATCCCAAATCGACTGTATGATTTATCTAGCCATCCTTTCTTCTCAAAGAATGTTCTCTGTAAGGAGCAATTGCAGGCGGTGTCAAATACGTTGAAAGAAGCTGTTGAATTGTCAGAGAAGTGCATGAAAGAGAAGTATGAGGGAAAACTTCGGATGCAAAGTGATTTAGATGCATTGTCAGGGAGATTGGATTTGAACTTGCGTGATTGTGGGCTCTTAATCAAGTCTGGAGTGCTTGGTGAGGTTACTTTGCCTTCATCTGTTGCAAGCACATCTGCAGCACCTGAGGTAGTAGTACATGGAAATTTACGAGAATTGCTTGCTCGGCTTCAGATTGGCCACTTGGAAGCTAAACATAAGGCCCTTGATAACCTTCTTGAAGTCATGAAAGAAGATGAGAAAAATGTTTTGGCTGTCCTAGGTCGAAGCAATATTGCTTCTCTAGTCCAATTGTTAACTGCCACTTCTCCTCGAATGAGGGAGAAGACAGTAACTATAATTTGCTCGCTTGCAGAATCTGGGATCTGTGAGAATTGGCTTGTTTCAGAAGGTGTTCTCCCTCCTCTTATACGTCTTGTTGAATCTGGAACAACTGTGAGCAAAGAGAAGGCCACCATTTCTCTCCAGAGATTGTCAATGACTGGAGAAACAGCTCGTTCTATTGTTGGACATGGTGGGATTAGGCCTCTAATTGAGATCTGCCGAACTGGTGATTCTGTTTCTCAGGCAGCTGCCGCTTGTACCCTGAAAAATATATCTGCAGTTCCTGAAGTTCGAAAAGCTCTAGCTGAAGAAGGTATCATAAAAGTTATGATGAATCTCCTAGATTGTGGAATACTATTGGGATCTAAAGAGTATGCAGCTGAGTGCTTGCAAAATCTAACATCTGGAAATGATGATCTCCGAAGATCAGTTGTGTCAGAGGGTGGAATCAGAAGCCTGTTGGCATATTTGGATGGTCCACTTCCCCAAGAATCAGCTGTAGGGGCCTTGCGGAATTTGGTTGGGTCTGTGTCAATGGACGTTTTAATCTCGCTTGGCCTCCTCCCAAGGTTGGTCCATGTCCTTAAGTCAGGATCACTTGGTGCACAACAGGCTGCAGCATCAGCAGTCTGTCGAATTTGCGCCTCAACTGAGATGAAGAGACTTTTGGGTGAAGCTGGATGCATTCCTCTCCTTATTAAGATGCTGGAGGCTAAAGCAAATGGGGTAAAGGAGGTTGCTGCTCAAGCAATTGCTAGCCTAATGTCCCTTCCGCATAATTGCAGGGAAGTCAAGAGAGATGATAAAAGCGTGCCAAATTTGGTTCAGCTGCTTGATCCAGCTCCTCAAAACACTGCTAAGAAGTATGCTGTTGCTTGTCTTTCCTTGCTTTCCTCGAGCAAGAAATGCAAGAAACTGATGATTTCCTATGGAGCAATTGGCTATCTAAAGAAGCTTACTGAGATGGATATTCCCGGTGCAAAGAAGCTGCTCGAACGCTTGGATAGAGGGAAATTGAGAAGCTTGTTTAGCAGAAAATAGGTAGGCCAAAAAATCAATGTCCTTGTACAATGTGAAATCTTACACTTAATCCAATCTATGATCATAATATCATATGTAGGGGGGGATTTAGTAGGTAAAAGCCTGTTGTACTATGCAGGTCAAGGGTTTAAATAAAACCTCCTCACCATTAGTAATAACTTCTCTCGAGTTCTATTTATCAGTTTCTTATCGACCAAAAGCAAGATGGTTATGCTGTCATCTGTTACTTCTCTTTTGTTTTGTTTCTCTCTTGAATGTTGAAGATCTTTATACAAAAAATCGTACGATGAGAACTGGTGGTGAGAAGCTCATCGTTATCAGCTCCTTCACCGACTACTCTGCTTTGAGCAATTGGCAGGTCTTTTGATGCTACCAAGGTGAGTTGCACCAATTTCATCATGCTCTTGTATCTCCTTTAACGTATCTACTTTTTGAAGGCATAAGAAAGGAAAACGTTACTGCTGTTCCCAATCCATGACTTTTTGATGCTGCATCTCTCTATAACGACATCGTTTGTCTAGATATCTTTAGGTTGCTAGATATCTTTTTGTTACTATAGCAAAATGTTGTTATAGAAAACATACTATGTAACATAACATGAAAAATTGGTTCGAAAGGAACGTGTCCTTGATGAATTGAATTGGGATATGCACGAAATATAATGAAATAGAGGCACCGTAAGATTCTCTCTGAAATGAGGCATGTAATGCCAAGAAAGTGTAGGGAGTTATGAAGAAGCTTTGAGCTTATATTGGTCATGGATTGGGAACGTGAAAATGTATGAGATCGAATCTCCTGTTGTTCCTTAGAGCTGGGTTAGTGATAGATTTACTATGGTCTTTTTTTCCCTTTTATCTTATTTCTGGTTAAAAATCCTTTTTGAAAAGCGTTAATGTTGAGTTACTCTAAGAGAGTAGTATCCTTGAATGAAATGGTGTTACAGAAAGGTTTCGAGTTTTTGTTGTGTCCTTCTGACCCTTCAGTTTATTATCAAGGCATTTTGATGTATGAAGCCAATAGTTGTCACTGACCTAGGTACTTTTCGACCACCTACAAAACTCCAAAATCATATCTTTACCCTTCCAAAAGTACTGGAAAGTGTATCACAAGAAGATTGAGTTTGTTGTGCATCAAAATCAGCACATTGAGGGGTTGGCCAGTAGCCCCACAACAAATTTGGCTTTGCTTTGACATTTAAGTCACCATTAGTATCAATTTAAGCTATGAAACTAACCCCTGAAAATGATCAATATCTTCAGCCCTTGGTAAATAGAAATATAATATATTTTGAAATCAGCAAATTTGGTGAGATCGAATTTACTAAGTTCAAAGTTCAAATTTTGAATCCGCGTGCAAGACAAAAGTGCAATCACTATGGCTGCAACTTCAACTCTTGCAGCTTTTCGAGCAACTAAATTGCAACTATGTCAAGAATGATCGGAATTTATTAGTAGTACTTTTATATACATGAAATTAGATGATAAATCCTAATCAAAATTCACATGTCCATAGAGATCTTAAATTTGGATTGAAGTGTCATTCGCCATGCATTTACCAACTCATTACTAATATTTTTCTAGTACAATTTCTTTCGTATTAAATGAAAATGAGGTAACATTATCTCAAATGTCTTTCACTAAATGCTTATCCATTCGTATCTTTAATATACCTCTGTAATAATTACTGTTCATAATTAGTAGGGTCTGAGCTATAACTAAATTAAAAGGAGAAAAATAATAATTCCATAGAAAGAAAAAAGATGCAATCTGTGACATTAAAAAAATTAAACAGATGAAACATGTATTTGGATGAATGGGTGATGGAATAAACATGTTTGGTCTTAGTTTCTTTCTTTTTACTAATGCTTTCCTTTTTCCTACATATTATTACATCATGTGTATTGTCATTTGATTCATCTTTTAATTTTTTTTAAAAAAATTTACTGTGGAGTCCACAAGAAGAAAAACAGACCTTAGCTGACGCCCTAAGCCTATCACAACAACAAACTTATCCTTATATACATGGGAATAATTTTATTAATCAATTGCCCCTTGTTTAGATGGTTGTTGTATTATTGTATTATTAATTTAAATATAATATTATTTGAATTTTATTATATTATATTATTTAAATTTATTATTAGATAATAATAAAAAGATTTATTTTATTTAATAATCGATTTGGTATTGTTGTATTGTTTACTTTAATAATATTTTTTTATT
>JAOTQJ010000001.1:24804735-24824895 GCA_025642045.1 Solanum sejunctum | reverse complement strand
TTGTCACATGCGTTAATTAATTTTCACTTGGTATTTCGAGAACAAATCAAAGAAATTTGATCATGATTGGGTTGGCTGTACCCTTGAGATGATTCCCCTTCCTCTTTCTGAGGCTCCACTTATTTGCACTCATTCCAGGCATATTCAAATTGCGGGTTTAGTGTCAATGCTCATAGTAAGTGTAGATGCAAAGAAAGAAACTGTTATCAATGCAGAAAGGCTCTTTACTTAAGTATCTATAATGATGAAATAAAATAAGATCGGCAACTATGAGATCTTAGGCACAATAAATATAGCAAGCATAGGGAAAAGGCTAGAAGAGAATGGAAATAGGAAAACGCAATCTATGACAATCATTTGTGAAACATAACATTGTTAAGAGTGTAGTATTATGAGGATGAGATGAAAAAAAAAAAGAGTACTCAACAAGGCAATATCTGCTTTAAAGGAAAACCTGAAGCTTGAATGACTCACCAAATTGGAGCCAAAGGCGTGAAACAGAGGCAGCACGGATGACATCAGCTGGATCATTCAAACGCATCAGAATGTTCAGAGACATGTCAGTTTCAAGCCATTGCACAAAATCATGTGTCTCCGTACCAAAGAAAATTCACTCAAAGTTCCAAACCCTGAATCATCACAAAACACATATTCATGCAATCAGCAAAATTATTTATATTGGAAAAGATAGAGAGTAAGTAAAATAGATAAAATTAAAGCCAGTATAGGTTTTTGCTTGGGGCTACTGAAAAGGCTCACGAGAATGACTTCTCTTAAGATGCTCTCAAGGAATGAAACTACCGCATCAAGTCAAAATTCACATAAAAATTCTCATCCTTCATAACATCAACAAATTTTCCAATTCAAAACACCAAAAAGAAAAATCTGGAAAACCATCTAATGAATGAAATGAGAAAGCAAAAATGAGGCAAGAAAAACAATCACAGGGCAGCTACAGCCCAGAAAATTGCTCAAATGGGAAACAAGCAAATCAATTAGCAGACAAGAAGCTTCGCAGAAAGGTATCTCGTAAAATTACATTATCCAAAAATTGAAACCTTAATATACATATACTAGACTGAAAGCATGTTCATAAACAAGACAGTAGAAATTAAAAGAAAATAAGAAACTGATCAAAAGTATTGGAGTGAAGGGATTAAATAATCACAAGTACTTACAAGAATGAAATTCCTTTATAGATGAAAAAGAAACCCAGATGAAGAAAGAGGAGAAAACGCTAACCTTAGAGAAGGGCAAGTCTACAGTTTACTCGACAGAAAACAATACACAAAGGCGACCGGACAACATTGCTTTTTTCATCAAACTCTAACATTCTGTTGTTGTATCGATATTACTTTACGCTATGATTTGATACAATATTTAAAATAAAATAAAAGTTTTTAAATTTATATGTAATATTTATGTAGCTAAAAATTATTTTATTAAAATAAAACAAAATTTAAAAATAAATTATTTTTAATTATAGCAAAATATTTTTTTAGATAGACCAAAAAAAAGAATATCATATACAATAAGATAGATGGAGTATTATTTTTCTCGGTATATATCTGCTTATAAGAAAAGTAAAGTACAAATAACACTAAAAAGTATTATTAATAATAAAATAAAATTATTAAATAAAACAAGAAAAAGAATATAAGTTACTAATGACCATGTTGTCCAAAAAATAATTGAAGTTATCTGAGGAATTGACTCCGACTTGCATGCCAATCTCTTTGTTTGTTGAAAATTAATCCTTTGATAACGATGAAAATCAATTTTGATGTGTTGCGTCATTAATTTTTTTTTCCGTTGCTTATTATTTAAATTATTTTATTCTTTACTTTATTTTTTAAAAATTATAAACAATTTACTATTCTCATCAATTCTATTAAGGAGTATTATTTTTGTTTGCTTTTTTTTTTTAAATTTTTTGGTAGAAATTACTTTTAGGTCATTTCCTTCTCTTTCCGTTTTTTTTATAGTCAGTTTTCTTTTAAAAATTGAAATAAGCTTTTGAAAAACAAAGGCAAGATCATGGATCAAAAAGAACAAGACAATCTATCTGTATATCAATAACAACAAATAAAAGGAAAATTGTGTTACACGAGATGATTTTTCCATCTCATTCTCACCGAACAGCTTACCAGGGAAACATTTGGTGAAAAATAGATTCTCCAGCCACTAAAATTTTTTTTTTCTCATCATCGTTGATATTACTACTTTGGTTATGAAAAAAAACTGGTGATTTCCTTTCCTCCTATTTATTGCTTTTTGAAAGGGAAACTTACAAGCAATGGACATACACTTGCTCGGAGTAATATAGACACCCAGAGTTAAAGGCACATAAGGGGATCACTGTAGTTTGTTACATTTCTTTACTTGGAAAGATATGTAAAAAACTAAATGAAAAGGAAATCATAACGTTAACTTACAAAAGAGTATTTGGTATGGAGGAACTCATATTCTCCAGAAGAAACTTCACGTCTCACTATCCAATACTTCGTAAAATTTTAAAACTATTTCATATCAAACACAACAAATTTCTTAATTGCTTCCTCATTCCACTTCATAGGTCCAAAATCCAACAGGTAATTTCAAGTACTACTTGTTCGAAAGTTTTATTGGGATCTTGGATGAATCCAATTAGACAAGCTTTGCAACATGGATTAGAGAATCTCTTTTGTACGTGAGCACAAAGTCTCCAGACAGTTCGATGTTCTGTACACCAAAGGCAAGACTGGGTGGTCCTCCTCTCACTTTCACATGGTTAATACTGCACGCATGAATCAAATGTTTTCAGATTACACACGAAAAGGACAAGCACTGACATGTGATACTATATCTGATCATCTTAGTTCTCCATTTCCCCTTCGTGTTTCTTTTTTCTGCTTTCTGTAATATTACATTAAAGCAGGATAGAATAATTTCCCTTTTCCTTGATGATGACCGATTTTTATGCGTACCAGTGTAAATCTTGAGATTTTAATACCTTGGAGTAATGCCAGGAGCACTTCTTTTTTTTTCTTTTTACCTCCTAGACTATTTCATGTTTCATAGCTAATTAGAAAGTTTTCTTAAAACTAAATTCAGTAATTTAGTTGTAAATAAACAGGGAAGTAGTGAATATTGATCGTCACTACGGAAAACAAAAGAGTTCCTCCACAATCTTGCTGATTCATAAACAGACAGCAACAAAATCTTGCAGATGGATAGACCAATAAATACGAAACAGAACTTCAAGACAGGAAAGTTTCAAACACTAACCATATGTAAAACAAGTCGTCAATATCACATCTCTCGGCTATGCCCAACAATTCAATCTGCAGATATCCACCAATGCAAAGCACCGGTTCTGGAAACTTGAAATGCTGCAAGCAGTTTTCCTGGCCATCAAAATTTGATATGTTAATTTTGCTATGCAAATTACCATGACACTCCTTTAAAGACATGTAGATAATGTTTTTAATCTAATTTACTTTTTACTTATGACAAGACTTCGAAGCCTTGGCTCCCCATCAGTGGTGAACTCTTCCCCACCTACTTTGTGCCTTGAGCAGAATATATAGAGAGAGAGAGAAATAACATATTTACAGGAATCTCTTTTTTTTTCTTTCCTTAGCTAGAACCTAATGTACTTGTATTTATATTACTTACCTCTTGGAATAAAATAACAAGTTATTCTCCACACCTTGTGTATTACAATGTCAATTTAGCCAATAAGATCACCTGAGCTAGGAAAAGTAAAGTTAATAGCCGCACCTGTCTCATATGGAATTCTTCTGAGGTATACGTCCATATAAACTTGTCATCAGCAGGTGGTAGCAGGGGAAAGTGCAGGAGATTACTCTCATCTCTTGAGGATTTGAGATGTCCTAATCGAAATCGAACAGATTTTGCGGAGCATATGGGCCTGCCTGGATGGAAATAAACTGATTTCGAAACATATTAGTAAAAGATGGCCAAAAAAATTTTGGAAGTCAGATCATTACTCAAGAGGGTATCTAGTGCCCCAAAGTGATAATAAGATAGAATGAACAATCACCTTCAAAAGGTTGTATGCTAATTTCAGTGATACAACAAAGATCAGCTTTCAATTTGTAAATTAGTGTCTCGGAAGCATTGGGATCACTGTGCCCTATACTTGACCAGTATGAAGGCATATACCGATGTCTGTTTGATGGAATTAGAGTATTCACAATACTTTCAGCGGGATAACGGTCCGTGCTTGAAGCACTGACTGCATTACCTATGCAATCACTTGAGCGTGATTTTGATTTTTCAATATCTTGAAGTAGACGAGCATAAACATTATGGTCTCTTTTTAGGGCCTCCCAACTGGAATTGCTAGACTCGTCTTTTCTTTCTGCTACTCCCATATCTGGTTCTGTTATACGTGCAATGCTAGAAAGCTGCGGAAACTTTCTCAGACACAGTTGCTTGGAAATTCCATTTGTAGCCACTGTAATGAAATAAGTAGACCTTCAACACATTTGTTCTCCCAAATGACTTAAAAACCTGCAATGACTTTCCGGTAGCCAAAAATGGCACCCTAGATTTCTTGAATAAATGCTCAACATGTCATCAATTTTCTGTACGAAAGAAATTAAAAAAAATTGATGCCCCATCAAAACGACAGAGGAAGTGATGAAATTGGAAGGCCAACAGACCAAGATGCAGTCACTAAGTTCCCAACTTAAATATAAATTAGTTAAACCACTACCAGGCATAGAAGGAAAATATAAATGCAGTATAGTGTCTCCGATTAGTAATATATCAAACAAAGTTTTCCAAAAAAATACCACTCCCAATTAATTAATTACTGGATACAAAGCCAAAAGAAAGTTTACAGCATGGAACTGGACAAGCAAATTCACAGCACGAAACTGGAAAAGGTACCCTCAACTAGATAGATCAGGTGACATTTGAGGACGAACAGAAAGATCAGGGTTATATCACACAACTAGGTTATATTTCTAGGGAGAATCATCATTCTAGCAGTCCAAAAAATGATGGTGTTTATTTTCATAGCGGAATAAGTTGTTTTTGTTCCTGAAGCAAACTTATCAATGTTTCTAGAGAACTGGAAACCAAGATATAAGTACTTTGAGATGAAACAATGGAGCCTCAAGCAGGGGTACACTTTCAACTTTCGCAGAATCACATTGTCCCCAAAATATTCTCTTCTTTTTCTTTTTCTTCCAGGAACAATCTTTTTCCTTCAATGGAAAAAGAATCTCTTATTAAAAAACATGTTCAGTCGTGTTTTTTTTTAAAAAAAAAATCACTGTATGAAAGTTTGAAAATGTTTTAGACCTTTTGAGATAGTTCTACACTTTTCCCCAAAACCAATTTCTAGAACCAAATCCAACACTCACTGTCTCCCCAAAAAAGAAAAGAAAGGGACAAGCCAAACTGTTTTTTAAATCTGAAAGCCCGGTTGATACTAACACCACCGAAAGGATTCAAGTGCAATGATTACTTAATTTGGTGTTCATGAAATATCTGTTTTAATTCTTCCCTAACTTAGCCACTTAGGCATCAAAACAATAAGAATCAGGACCTTATGGGGAAAATGCAAAGTTTCTAAAATATAAAAGAGAAATAGGGACACAAGAAACGGAGGCATACAAGAGGTCTTCACAGCAAAGGTTGGAAAGTATTGCAGTATTTCAACTTACAAAAAATTTTATGACTCTACTTGACATGATATTTCTAGATATCAGGATAAACAAAAGGGATCAGGTGATTTGGTCAAGGTCTAACCTTATGTTTTGAACCTCAAAAGGTTCTCATATACAGTGTTCTTTGTCACGTGCGTTAATTAATTTCACCTGGTATTTCGAGAATAAATCAAAGAAATTTGATCATGATCGGGTTGGCTGTACCCTTGAGATGATTCTCCTTTCTCTTTCTGACGCTCCACTTATTTGTACTCATTCCATGCATATTCAAATTGCAAATTTAGCATCAATGCTCATATATGTGGAGATGCAAAGAAAGAAAATGTTGTCAACGCAGAAAGGCTGTTCAATTAAGTATTTATAATGATGAAAGAACATAAGATAGGCAACTATGAGATCTTAGGCATAATAATAAGCAAGCATAGGAAAAGGACTACAAGAGAATGGAAATAGGAAAATGCAATCTATGACAATCATTTGTGAAATATAACATCGTTAAGAGTGTAGTATTATGATGATGAGATGAAAAAATAAAAGAATAAGTTTTGAGTCTCACAACCTAAATAAGAATACTAAACAAGGCAATATCTGCCTTAAAGGAAAAAACTGAAGCTTGAATGACTCACCAAATTGGAGCCAAAGGCGTGAAACAGAGGCAGCACGGACGATATCAGCTGGATCATTCAAACGCATCAGAATGTTCAGAGACATGTCAGGTTCAAGCCATTGCACAAAATCATGTGTCTCCATACCAAAGAAAATTTATACAAAGTTCCAAACCCTGAATCATCAAAAAACACATAATTCATGCAATCAGCAAAAGTATTTTCTTGATGACAAGGGAACCCATAGCCGCTACCTTTTGGGTCGCACAAGATAAACTCCCGCTCCTGTGCAATAGCTCGCAAACCACACAGGAAAAGTAACCCACACTAGGCAAGTCTGATGTGATGAGCTCGACCCAAAAAAGGCGTTTCAAACTTGAGACCTCCAACATGGAAGTCACAAGCCCAAACCACTGGGCCACCCCAAGGTGCAATCAGCAAAATTATTTATATTGAAAAAGATAGGAAGTAAAATAGATAAAACTAGAGCCAGTATATGTTTGTGGTCGGGGCTACTGAAAAGGCTCACGAGAATGACTTCTCTTAAGATGCTTTCAAGGAAAGAAACTCCCGCATCAAGTCAAAATTCACATAAAAATTCTCATCTTCATAACATCAACAAATTTTCCAATTCAAAAAAAACACCAAAAAGAAAAATCTGGAAAACCATCTAATGAATGAAATAAGAAAGCAAAAATGAGGCAAGAAAAATAAGCACAGGGCGATACTAACAGTTTAGTGCTTTAAGAGATGGAATGAAAATTAGCACACAACCAAGAATAACCTATACATCTGGAGTTCACCTAAAAATTTTAACAAAAGAACGAAGGCCAGTTAAACACAATGACCAGCAGAGAATAGAAAGGGAAGGAGTTTGTACCTTTTGGATTGAAGAAACAGAACAAAACATAGAGAATTGAACAATCTGCGTACAGGGACTATTCTAGAAGTGGGATTGACATCACAACGGCTGCCATTACCATGTAAACTTCGGAAGTCTCAAAACTTTATTCATGGATAAACTAATTTCTTGAGTTTTTCCGTAAGCACTGAGGAATCACTTTAGAAATATCACTTTGCAACTGTGGTATTACAGCATGGTGCTAACTAATAATAGTGAGAATGAGGCTACTTGTAGGGAACAACAAAATATTACCACAAATAAGCAACAAAAGTGATTAAGATGAACAAATTTGATCAGTCAGACCAAGAACAGTAATACAATAGTTTATCCCCTAGAACTCAGTTTCCACAAAATTGCAATAATGCTGGTCAGAAAGCAAACTTCATCATCTATGAACTATTTATTGGTTATTGATATACCAAAGCAGCTCCAGCCCAGAAAATTGCTCAAAAGGGAAACAAACAAATCAATTAGCAGACAAGAAGCTCAAAATTTATTTAGGTATCTCGTAAAATTACATTATCCAAAAATTGAAACCTTAATATACATATACTAGACTGAAATCATGTTCATAAACAAGACAGTAGAAATTAAAAGAAAACAAGAAACTGATCAAAAGTATTGGAGTGAAGGGATTAAATAATCACAAGTACTTATAAGAATGGAATTCCTTTATAGATGAAAACGAAACCCAGATGAAGAAAGAGGAGAAAACGCTAACCTTAGACAATGGCAAGGCTACAGTCTACTCCAGCCGACTGGACAACATTGCTTCTTTCGTCAAACACTTAACATTTTACTATTCTGAACTATCTATTATTTAATAAATATCATATTTAAATAAATTATATTATTTCGGAATAAAACCTATTATTCACGCATTAAAGAAGGCCCAAGAAAATGTAACGCGCTTTAAAAGAACCAGACTTCAGCATCAACTCAATTACTCAGCATAAAAAAAAATCTCATCCTTGGTATCATTATCAAACTTTTCAATTGAATAATTTAATCTCAAGACTATTTGACGCTATCATTCACATAAAATCATCTTTAAATATTTTATTATATAATACTCTTAATTTAATAGTATATTAAAAGTTGTAAGACTATTTATTAAGTTCATATTATTTTTATTATATTAATTTTCATATATAATATTTTACTTTAAAATATAAATTAATTTAATTATAATTTATACAAAAATAACTAAGTATCCAAAAAAAATGAAGTGTGTAAATATAATAATATAATGTTGAAGAGAGAATAGTAAAAATTGAAGAAAATGTAGGTGTAGTGAATTGGAATTGATTTGCATTTTGCACCAACTATAACACAAAGTTTGAAGTTAAGGTTGGACATGCCTCAGTGTAGAATCGTTGACGATTTCAAAAATGCATAGGCTGGTAATCAATACAATATCGAATTAACAATATGAAATTCTGGATCACCAACTTATATTAACAATATGAAATCCCAAGGCTCAAGTCTATTACCACGTATTGTTAATTCGGATCACTGTGTCCTTTACTTGACCAGTATGAAGGTCTATTTAGATATTTATCAATTGGAATTAAGGTATTGACAATACTTTCATCTGGATAATTGTCCGTGCTTGAAGCACTGACTGCATAGCCTATGCACTCGTCTCGACATGACTTTGATGATTCAATAGCTTGAAGTAGAGAAGCATAAACCTCATGGTCTCTTTTTAGAGTCTCCCAGTTGGAATTGCTAGACCCAACATCTTTTGCTTCTGCTGCACTCATATCTAGTTCTGTAATATGGGCAATGCTAGAAAGCTGCTGAAACCTTCCCAGACAGAGTCGCTTAGAGAGTCCATTGGTAACCACTGCAGATAAAGTGAATCATCAACATGTGTGTTCTTCCAAATGGTAATGAACTTTCAAAAATAAAAACTGGCATGGCAAGATTTCTCGAAGAAAGGCTTAATGTAGCCAATTTCTTGTGAAAGACAATATAAAACAACAACATACCCAGTGAAATTCCATAAGTGAGGTCTGGGGATGAAAGAGATTATAACGTTCCTAGAAATTGATGCCACATAGTCAAGCCAAAAAGGCAGCAAAGTCAGATCACCGCAATACAGAGTACGGTGCCAACATCAAAATAAGTTAATAGCATTGCACACCACTCAGAAGAAAAATATTATTTTCAAAATAGTAACTTATCAAAAAAGTTGGAAGAAATACAAGCAATTAGTTAACTACTTTACAACATGCAACTGGACAAGCTCCACTCAACTAGATAGTTAAGGTAGTAGATTCAGGGATAAGCTAACAAGGCAAGTATGGTATCACATTACTAGATGATACTTCTAGATTGTCATCACTATATAATATAAATATAAACTATACTAGCAGTGACTTTTGTGTTCAAAGCAAATCAACTGCAGTTGTTTTAATAAAAAGTATAGCAATGTCTCTTTTTCATGTTTTTTGACGAACAATGGTCGCAATCATGCCCAAAAGCTGAACCTACCCTTTCAGTTGTTGAAAAACGCATTTTGTCCCCAAAGGTTTCTTTTATAAAAATTGTTTAATTTAGTTTCCCAAAGATGTATAGTCGGATTGAATTTAGTTTCACCATATGAAAGTTCCAAAAATGTTTGAGCGCTTTGGTGAAAGTTCTCCAAATATTCACAAAACAGCACACAGAAGAAATTCTACTAAAACCAAATCCAAGAAATCGGTATCATTTAGCCCCACCCCAAAAAAAAAAAAAGGAAATCAAACCACATTTTAAACTGGATTTCACTTGACGATGAGAGTCCATCACTAATCATTGTACAAGTATGAACCCTCAGGGGTTGGCCTGGTGGTAATAGACTTGAGCCTTGGGATTTTCTCCCTTTCAAGGTCTCAAGATCGAAACTCACTGGGTGCAAACAATTTCTGAGGGTCATCAGACTGGTTAAAACCTGAATTAACCGTGGTGCACTTGCGGGAAACTCTTTGCCAAGGGCCTGTGTACCCCCGGGATTAGTCGGGACTCTTAAGAGACTCGGACATCCAGGGCAAATCAAAAAAAAAAACATTTGTACAAGTATGCATGCATTCAACTACTTAAGGACTGAGACAACTCATATCCATTTAATTCATCAAATTCACTAAAACAATAAATGATGTGTTCTCTATACATTCAGAGGCAAGTAACTTGGCAAATTATCTGACAAGCTGCCAGATTGACGTCTCCATGCATTCTTATAATCATGCTAAAGTATTTAAGAAACTCTTTTAGTCAACTGCCTTCTACTTTTTTTTCTAACTTTTTCCATAGGGAAGGGAAAAATAATGAATGATGTGTTCTGTATGCATCCGGATGCAAATAATGTCGCGAATCATCCAAGAGACTGCCTCATTGGACTTCTCATGAATGTCCTGTAATCACGAAAACGCCAGGTAGAAACAAAAAATAGCAATATTTGGCAAAAATTTGATCTTAATTTTTGAAACTCAATAAATCAGACAGTGTTTCTCATCAAAGACATCACTTCGTTGTGTGATTGTTAGTTGACCCTTTCATGATATTAACCAAATCAGATTATGATTGAGTTTAATGTACTCTTTAAAGGATCTGTCTCTCCTTTCATCTTTCCAAGACTTCACTTATTTTGTACTCATTGCGGATAATTTATCAAGATATAATCAAACTGAGGATAGAGCTTCATTGCTTAAATAATTCTAGATGCCAATAATGAGACGAAGAGTAGAAGAGTTTTGTTACGGAAACAAGGAAAACTCTGTGGTTTATAAAATTTAACAACACGAGAAATGATGTAATATACAACAACAACATACCCAGTATACTCCTACAAAATGGGATCTGGAGGTTAGTGTGAACACAGACCTTACCTCGACCTCAAAGGTAGAGGGATTGTTTCTAATGGACCCTCGGCTCAACAAAAATTGTCCAAAGCATTCGAGGAAAAATGTAACAGACGTACAGGCAATTGCAGGATAGTAATAGGAAAGTAACTACAACTAAATAATATGATAGTGGAAGTACACGCAGCAACAAATAATAACAAGAATAGAAGGACAAGAAACTATGAAGCAATACTACAATTACTGTTTTTACGGAAAAAGGAAAGCTTGATTAGCTTACCAAATTGGTGCCAAAGGCGTGAAACAGAGCCAGCATGGACCACATCAGCTGGATCATTCAAACGCATCATAATGTCCAGAGACACGTCAGTGTCCAGCCATTGCACCACATCAATACGTGTCTCCATGGCACAACCAAAGAGTAATCCCCTAGATAAATTTGAAGTTCCAAAACCTAAAATCGTCCACAAACACAAACAAAATGATGCAATAAGCGAAAAATCTTTAAAAAGAGAGGAAAGTAAACGACAAGGTTATCAGCACTAATATAGGTAATTCGGAGTTATATCAGCAAACATATCCGAGGTAAGATAAATATCTAAACTTAAATACCAGTTTGTACTTGTGCTCTGTTTCAAAATGGATCATGTAAAATGTGTTCTCTTACTTCCACATTAATTCCATCAATTAACTACACCTTGATACCAAACTACTTGGGGTCGGCTATTTGAATCTTCTATATACAATCCCCTCTGTTTCAGGTCCTCTCGTCAAGTCAATACTCACATAAAAATCTCATCTTTCACAAAATTAACCTTTTTTTTTTCAATCGACCAAAAAAAAGAAAGAAAAAGTATACTGCATATGAAAAGGCCAGTTACCAACTAAAATGGGAAAGCCGAAAAGAGGCAAGAACAATAAACATCCAAAATATTTAACATCTGGGACTCCAAAAAACGCAAAGAAAAGTAGCATACAACTCGACAATAATCTAAAATTCTGGGATTGACCCAGTTTGCATGTCAACCAACAGAAAGAGTGAAAAGTAAGAAACTTTATACCTTGTGAATTGAAGAAAGAGGAGAAAACCCTAGAAAGATGAGCAGAAATGCATAAAGAAATCTAGAAATGGAAACTGTTGCGGACAGATAAAACTATTGTGGAAACGGATTTGGTCATTACAATAGCTTCAATCACCCATACACTTTTTCTAAAAGCTTCCAGATTCAATTGGCGGATGAAATTAGTTGTACAGTTTTCTTCAAGCGCTACAATTTGCTGTACGTTTAAATAATTAATTTCATCGATTTGGTTCCTGGGCCGGACCTATAATGCAAGATCTATTTTGTGCAAACATCCAAGGTCGGGATAAGTTTAGAAAATTTTTATTTCATATTAAATGGTAAATTTTATTTTAGAATATATTTTTAATATATTTTTACTGAGGTGGCACAGTTTGGGTCAAACTAAAAGTTTGAATTTTCCAATAATTTGATTTAAATTTTTGAATTATAATTTGAACTTTGAATTTAGTTTAAAATTTATGAGTTTTGAATTAAATATTAAATTTAATACTATTTTGAATATTTTTAAAATATTTAATAGTTTATTATTAAATCTATTCATACCATATGTGTGCAATTCTAATAAATTCAATATAGATTTATTATTTGCACTTCTTTTAATTGTTTAGTAACCGTTAGTCAATGCAATTTTTGATGTTCATCATGGGTCATCCGGAAACAATCACACTATATTTTTAAACATAGGGGGTAGACTGTGTACATTCGACTCCTCCTTATCCTACAATAGGCAAAAGTCTTTGAGGTATTAGGGCAATGTTATTGTTGTAATATGGGTGAAAGGATAACCTCAACTTTTGTCAACTATAGAAAGCTTCAAAGCTATGCATGTTCTGTCTTAAAGGCTTAAAAATTGAACTCAAAAACTTAAATTATCTAAACAGATTAATCCAAAGTAAAATTTAAAAAATTAAATTCAATATGAGCTTATTTAGATTTGAATTGTGATATTTTTGATTTAAAAATCAAAATTTTCATAAATCTGGATTATTGAAATATTTCTTTCTATTCTTTTTTATGATTTATGTGTTTAAATTTAACTTCGTTCTCGCTTGATACAAATTATGTGGGGTGAAGTTATGCAAAATAACTTGTTATGTCTTTTATGATAAACTTGTGAGACATTATGCCACACAAATTTAAATTCATGCTTGCAAAAAAATATTTATATATAATGAATATTCTCAATTATTTTTTATTTAAAATATTGAAGAACAAAAAATAAAACATACGTATTTAAGGGACAAAAATGAAATACCACATCAAAATATGCAATATTTGTGCAAAAGACCCCAAAAATGATGGACCATGCAGCCTCATAAATAGAACCATTGATATGGATTTGTAACTCATCAAAATTAGTCTATATGAATTTTGAAAATTGACTGATTTATTATTTTAATGAGCCAAAAAAATATTAAACTTAACTCATGACTTGTGAACTGGTGGCTGTTCTCGGTAAACCCACTTTTTACAAAAATATATTTTTTTTTTATAATTTAAATTTCAATTAAAAATCTTAACACAAATATCTACAAGAGGATACTATGTAGTGTGACTATGTAAATATTTTGGTATAGGAAAATAATCTTTATTGATAGAAAATTTTTATGAAATTATATAACTTTTGACATTCTTGAAATTATAGAGATATTCTTTAGCAAATTAAATAGTTAAGGAGTAACAATATAAATAGCTGAATAAGAATATTAATTTGTAATGTTTATCTATGATGGTTTAAGTAGAGTTTGAGTTTGGATTCCTTTTGTAATTTATATATTTTTTATTTTAATTTGACTCATGAGATGATTCAATTTATATTATTCAAAACTTATGGACTGATAGATTTATTTAGTTCAGATCAAATAAAGCTAGCTCGTCTTAATAGTTTAACTTCAACAACAACAACAACAACATACCCAGTGATGTCCCACCAGTGGGGTCTGGGGAGGATAGCTAATACGCAGACCTTACTGCTACCTCATAGTTTAACTTCAAAAAATTTAAATTTAAATTTTATTATTTCACAAATTGAAGAATCGATCCAACAAAGCTAGCTCGTCTTGATAGTTTTATGCATAAATTACATATTAATAGGACGAAGGATCCTGTCTCTTACAAGAAGATATTTCTCTTTCACTTATTGTGACAATTCAAAATAATTGAACCATTTATCGTTGGTAGGAAATTTCCTTTGACAAGTCACGAGTACATGACTGTAAAATCCAATTGATGATTAATGATAAGAGTGGATCTTCTGATAAGGTTTGAATAAATTTTTTCTATTTGAGCTAGTTTTTAGAGTGTGGATTAGGTTTAAGATCTAATTTTATATGATCGTAATAAATTAAGATTCGTCTCACCCAATATTTAGTCCCTGAAAATTAAAACTTCTCACGCACAAGATATTAAGAACTGGGACATAATAGAATGACAAAAGTCACATTTTGATAATTAATGAAATGAATGAATTTCTTATAAGATTTGGACAATCTTCTCTTTTAACTAGCTTTTAGAATGTGAGTTAAGGCAATACCTAATTTTACAATGACAAAAAAATTATGTTGATACTTTTATTTCATCTTTATTTCTCAAAGCCTAAATATAAATTAGTCATTTCTTTTTCAAATTAAGAAAAATTGGTATTCTTTACTTTTGTATAATACAATTTATTCTGATAGCTTTCTAATTTTGAGATTTAAATAACAATTTTTAAATACTTTGAATTTTCAATTGATGATATGATTTATAGTAATGTTATTTTGAAATGTATAAATCATTTTAAAAAAATAAAAATTTCATATCTAAATTTATGATCAAACCTAAATTATTTGATTTTACGTAATGCCAACCTTTTTTAACTAGTGAAGCCAATATATGTAAAATCCATGTCCTATTCACCGTGGTGTTCTTCATGATGATTCACATGTATAGTTACTTAACGATATCATTTAATTGGAAGTTGGAACAATAAGGATATTTAACTACAAAACAGAATTAACTCTTATTTTTTTCCCAAACCTTAAATTTTTAAAAGTAAATTAATTTGCTAAAAGGATTATATTTTCCTCCTCGCATAGTTAAGTCTCCAACCTCAAAACGAATTAAGAAAAAGAGAAATTAACGTGAATCACCATCGATCGAAATAATAGTTAAGTGTGTCTAATGTAGATGTATTATATGTGTTCTAATACGTATTAGACTTGTTTTGATTAAAAAGTATGTATTATATATTAAAAGTGAATTATATATGCAATATAAATATATTTTAAAAGCTATATAGTTGTAAATAATAAATATTTTTAAAACATAATATTATAGACATTGAAATTTTGTAAGATTCTACAAAATGGTCCCTTTTAAATTAGAATTTCTTGAAGGCTACTCTACCATAAACCTTAATTCATGCATATATAAAGATATTTTATTCACTTAAAAAGGCACCTCAAATATATAGCTCAAGGAGGTCAAAATGTTCGAGAAATACGCTATTAACGGTTCTCGAATCGTGGAGAAATCTAAAGAGAGAAAATCAAAAAGGAATAAATTTGTACCCACATTATAATATAATACATTTTATATATGCATGAATTAGGGTTTAGGACAGAGTAACCTCCAAGAAATTCTAACTGAAATAGGACTAATTTTGTAGAAATCCTACAAAATTTTAATGTTATTTGTCGGAGTATAGTCTTGATGAAACTCAAAGACTTGAAGTACTCATATTTTTTGTTTTAGCTGCTTTGTGACTTCATATTTGCAGATTTATTTATGAGAGGCGAGATGAAGGTAGAATTGGTCTCATTGGACGTGTCAGTTTGTTTACAACAAATTTTAAAGTGATAGAAAATAAATTGCAATCACCAATAAAATATGAAAAGTTATAATTTTATTCATAAACAATGTGAAAATAAATCTGTTACTCTCTTGATTCTTTTCTTATAAGATTTTTTCGTGATTTGAGAATTGTTAGTGGTGTATTTCTCGAATTAAAAATAATTTGAACTTGATCTCCATGAAAAAATTTATATGAATCTTTTAAAATATTTAATTATGATGTATTTTGATTTCTTTATTAATATCTGAAGAACTTTTGGAATTTCTCAAATGCCTGAAAAGAAACTCGAATAGGAATTAGGAATTTGCCCTGCGAAGTCCATATTTGGACCTTTAAGCTGAGAATTAGTTCAGATATTTTGACAAACAACTATGCTCTTTTCCACATGGTACTTCAAGACTTTGTTGTGTCCTTTTCACGTTATATTGCCACCAATAATTTATCGCCATTATAGAAGAAATTACTGGTCTTTACATGTAAAAAAATGTTATAATGGTTATTTATTTTAATATATTATTGCTTATTCAAAACTTTCAATTGTTTCGGTTCTTACGCAAGCTTCTAAAAGATTATTATTAGTCACAATCTTAAAATAAAATACTAAGAAACTTGCAATAGTCTTCTTCAAACGTTCTGGTAACTTTCTTTACAATCAAGTCAATGGCCTTATCCAAATTGGTCTTTTGACTAACCTGAACAACCAAAAGTATTAGTCCTATGACAGTTTCGTCCAATTTTTCTAGAATTTTCCAACCTATGTCCGAGTCCGGTTGTTGAGTGCGTGAGTCAGAGCTGATGGTGAGTTTTATATCTGTCTTTCCTATCTTTGATGGAATCAGCTCTTAGAACAAAGTTCGAAATCCTAGAATAGCTCTGCTTTGATTTTTCAATATATTTATATCAATATATTGACTTCGTGTGTTGTATCATTTTATATTTTGTCTTAGCTACTGTTTTAGAGAAAGAGAAAGTGAATTAAAAAGGAAAAGTAAGAGAAAAAGTATCATCATCTAAGCTCAAAATCAACTACTGTACTAACGTACAAAAAGAACTGAAGCTATTAGGTGCTAAATAGAAACTACTAGAAAACAGAAGGGACTTTGAGGAGAAAAAACTAACTACATATAAAGCAATCAATATTCAACACGAACTCAATTGTTTAGCTAAGCTAGTAGGGCATATTAACACAGAATCAACACACAGACCACCTTTTGTATGTGTACAATCTATCTGTGTCAATGAAAATCTGATCTTTGTCGGAACAGTTGCATCCTTAACAACAAAATCTCCCACATGGTGCTGCATCCAAGTTCCTACATTGTCCAGATAACACCGGGATGTCACACGACAATCATCCTGTGTTGTTAACTGAAACTGGACAGGTTTCAAGTCCCAGCCGTGAACGTGCTCATAGTTATAGGCACGACGTTTGTGCCTCTTTGTCGCCTTACCAAGCTGCAGTCTAAAGAATAGGCTATATGTCCCTTCTGGGAATTGGAACTCGAGGTCCCCATCGACTTCAAGCCACCAGATTTGTTGAAGATAAGCTACAGTTCGGAATCTGCATGAAAAATGAGAGTTTCAGTATACATTGCTGGACAAGCGAAAGAGCAAACAGATCATAAAATGTATGAAACAAATGAACTGAAGTCATAAGCTAATACATCTACGATACAAAAATCTTCTTTTGGCACTTACTAACATTAGTGCTAATACAACCACAATTCCACATACTAATGGAAATCAATCTCTTCGAAGATTCGCTCTCACGGGTTAACAAAAGAATGTAACGCAACAACACCACCCTTCCCTCCCCTGTTTTATTTTTTCCCATAGAAGCATAAATCCACCCACCACCCACACAAAATTATGCAGTAGCATTTGATTTTGTGACGATGATTGGCTGCCCCGATTGATCATCAGGTCAGCTCAACTTTGTGAGTGGCCCTGAAGGAGCTGCTCTCATTAGGATGAAATCTTGAGGATTCACACACTAGGAACTTGATCACCAGCCTCAACATCACTTGACCAATTTATACTGATCTTGCATTCTTGAAAAGGGGTTGATTAGTTTACACAAAAACGTTAATTATAATACTGCAAAAGTATGCATTGGTAGATTAATATAGAAAAGAGGTTAAGTAATCTGATATAGCATGTTAAACCATCAGTTAAAGTTCCTATACATGACTTAAATCCTAGTAACTAAAAATAACCTCAAAAGGAATTTAGTAGCCTTGTTTGAAATTTCCTTTCATGGTGATTAGAAGGCACCATGCCGGTAAATAACCTCAAAAGCATTTGGTGAGAGTTCAGACACAGGGGATCAGCCTGCAAATAGAAGGCACATCTCTCTCTTACACCAAAACATATTGTGCTAAAACTGAAACTTTATTCAAGCCTTGTCATTTTTGTTTCACCTTGATTCATCAGTTGGAATGTGATTCCAATATCTGCGATCATCTATGCCTGTAATTGCCATTCCTTTAGATGAAATTGCCAAGCAAACACCTCCATTCTTCTTATCAAACCATACTTCCTGTAACCAAAATCAGAATCATCAACTCAAATTTTCAAAAAAGAACTGGAAAAACAAATAAAGAGGAATAAAGTTAGCATTTTTAATACAAAATGTAAAAAAAGAACAAACCTTTGTGCCACCATCAAAGGACCTGGGACAAGATAGCTTAGCAAAAAGGTCCTTTTTACACATGCCATCAACTTTAATGCCAAGCAATTCCTGAAGAATATAGTTATAATTGGAGGGCAATTTGGGTTCCCATACAAAATCAGCAGATGAAGCAGCACGAAATGCCCTGTTAATACGCGCCAAGCTGCAGATCTCATGTGGATCAAGGTAAGAAAGTACGAGAGCAACACAAGCCTCTGGTATATCATCAAGCTTGGGTTTTAATGGCAGATGCATCAACCCATCATCAGATTTTGTGTCAATGGAAGATGCATTAGCACCCATACGGACATATGAGGGAAAAAAAACAAGAAACTGAGAAATGAAATGAAAAAGAGAAAAGGTGGAAGTTTTTGGAGGGGGTTAAGGTCTCATATAATGTCTCTGTCTGGTGGAACAAGAAAAGCAATTGTGGATTTTGATGTTTTGTAGAGAGAGAGAGATATTGGAAAAGGCTTTTTGGACTGTACGACGAGGAGGAGAGAAAAGGCATTCTTATCCACAACCATCCAAACTTCTTTACGCGCTCATTTACAGCGTTAATTACAAGTATACACACATTAGGATAAGGGGTCCTTTGGTCATATTAAAATTAATCTCATATATATTTAAAAATAATTATAAATTAAAATATAGCAGAAGCTAGTATGATCTTCTGCTGAATGAACTCTTTGATTAACAACAACAACAACAACATACTCAGTGATGTCTCATAAGTAGGGTCTGGGAAGGGTAGATTGTACGCAGACCTTATCTCTACCTCATCGAGGTAGAGAGGCTCTTTGATTAACTCTATATATATTCTTTTTATCATATAAATTAATTTTTGATATATCTCATATTAAATAATTTACTTCAGCAGAATATTGATATATCAAATTTATTAGGCTTTGAATTTATGGGATTTTTTTTTAATGCAAGAGAAAAAGAACAGAAGATTAGTAAATCAATTAAGAGATGTTTTCAATTGGGGGTAATATTGTAATTTAATGCTTCAATTAGAAGGTTCGTGTTTTTTAAGATAATATTATTATAGATATAAATTAACATATAATTTTATACACTCCTATTTTTTAGGTGTAAAAATGAAAAAAGATATTTTCCACATAAAATCTAGCATAAATTATATAATTATTTGGTAATTTTTCTCCTGTTCATATAAAATATAGCATCGTTAATTCTATATTGATAATGTTTGGTGAATACTTTTTTCCTCCATAACTGATATATGTATAAGCTATAAAATATTGTTAGGGAATAAGCGGAAGCGCAATAAGGATCGAGATTGATATTGAAGAATATAAAATAAATTGGGCAAGATAATAAAATAAAGACACAGATTTAACGTGATTCACCCAAAAAAATAGGCTACGTCCATGGACAACGATAAGAAAAATTTCACTATGATGGAGAAGTGTACAACAAACCTCACTATACCTAAGCACTACGAGGATATAATTTTGTGTATCACTTAGTGATATAAAAGGAGTATTACAACACTCACAAAAATACA
>JAOTQJ010000001.1:24777578-24789140 GCA_025642045.1 Solanum sejunctum | reverse complement strand
TTATTTATTTGTCGATATTTATTTTATGTGATATCATTTTTACTTTTGATTGAATATTTTAGTGTTATCACTCGTAGCATATTTTGTGTTATTTTCTTGAAAGAGCCCTCTTATAAAAATTATATATTTTGATAGGACTAAAAAAAAAATTAAAGTACAAGTTACTCTTATATTTTCATAAATTGATCGACGTGCACCCATCTTTTGGCATTAATTAGACCAACTAATATAATCTTTATATTAGGAATTTAATTAATATACACTATTTACATTATTTAAAAAATAACTAACAAGTAATTATTTATTGAAATGTGAACTAGCTAGTAACCTAGAAAATAAGACAAGTGAAATGTTATAAAACAAGTTATATCACTTTGATAGTGTATCCAGAAAATGAAGGAATTGGTGGACAAAGAAACAGTTCTCTTTGCTACGATTTATGTTGCTTAAATATATTTAGTGATTTTTTCCATTTTTTTGGTGTACAAAGTTATTTAATAGATAATACTTATTTGTGACGAAAGATGACAAATACATCACAATTGTTAAAGGAAAAAAAATGGAACCACACACATGTATCAAGGACATATTTAATCCAATTTAATTACTAATTGCGATAATGCAACAACTTATTAAAATAATAGTAAATTTTCTCATCAATTTAAGCAAACAATAGCTAGAGCACATTCTGTGCAACTTTTAAGCAACTAAAAATGTCATTTTATATAACAATATTGCACATGGAATCTTTCCTTGAGTAAGAAGATGTAGGTCCTCTGAATTTGCTCAATAATTTGGCCTTGAGAGTTAATGAGATCATTGATCATATTAAAAGAAATGTTGTGTATTCAATACTTGTCTTATATTCAAATAAGATTATAATAATTTATTTTTCAGAGTTGATTCTTTTTTAATTTTCCCATTTCTAACATCACTAGCCATCCAAAATCTTCCAACTTCAACTTGACTCAAATAAGCTTAAGTATTAACCTAATATTAGAGGCAAAAATAAAGGAAAGACTAACCCATTTCTTTATTTCATGCTTGATAGGGATTACACTTGATGATACTTTCGCCCCTATAAATCATCTCAATGCGTTTTTAGTATGCCTTACTCCAAAATCATTTTTTTGAAACACTAATCATTAATAACTAAGCGTAGAATAGCAGTGTCGTATGACTATTTTTTTTAAAACATTTTTAGTTATTTGGTAGACAGTGATGGAATTATTAGAGTCGATATTACTTTTAGCAGAATAGAATCGAAGTATAATATTGAACAAATAAGCGTAACTGTTGAGTTTACGGTGATGAACTCAATTACATTACTCGTTTATTGATAATTAAGAGGTAAGACCACTAGCGAGTAATGCGAATTAAGTCTTGATGCAATCTCAACAAGCTAGATGGATTTATTGCATATCCAACTGTAAGTAAGGTACGTATATACCTAATTTCATGATGCCTATTAAATGTCCATCGCTGTATCCTGCATACTTTTGAATATAATACTTGCTATTGATTCATAAAATGCCCCTACAAGATGGTGTATAATGAAATGGTTGAAGAAAATAGTTGTTTTGCTATTTTATTTGAAAAGACATGGTGATTGATTACTTGTCTAGCAAGTGCGTATTTCATGCCTCTTTTAAGTTTTGAGGGTCGCAGATTTGCCAACCATTATACGTGGATCCCTATATTGTTGCCGCTCTCTCCCGATATTCAATGCGAAGCTCAAGGAACAGTCAACTCAACGAAAAGTTAACCCACAAAACAAGAAACATTCCATTTATATATTTGACCCTCGTATTCGTTTAATAATAATTATTCATTATTAATTTAACATCAGAATTAATAAATAATAAATAATAAATATAATTTTATCGAATTAGAAATTAAATATAAATTATATTTAATTTTATAAAGTAAACAAATATTATTAATATTTATTTTTAATATAGTAAATAAGTAAAGATAGACGGATGATCTTTACTTGTCCCTTATTAACTTGGTTCGACTCAGGAATTAAAAAATAGTAGATCTCTGTGAATATAATAATTACAATATCTTTAAAAAAATAACATAGAAATAACTATAATTAATGGAAGGATAGTCTTTACTTATCCCATATTGATTTGATACAGGAATTAAGAAGTCATAAATTTGTTTGAATATAATAAATATAATGTTTTAAAAAATATAACAAAAAATGATAATTAATAATAAAAGTAAATTGAAAACTAAATTTAAAATTATCTCTTGATTTTCATAATAAATTAAATAAGTAATATTGAATATTTCAAAATACTATATTGAATAAGTCAAGATGGATAGAGAGAGTACAATTCATTTGCTGTAATTTGTGTTACTTTCCTTTAAATTAGCCGTTCAATTTAAAAAAAAAAATGACCTAAAAAGAATGGATATTTTGATACATTTTGTATAACTTTACTTTCAACTTTTTACATTATATGTTTAAAACTATAAGATTAATGGATATTTTGATACATTTTGTATAACTTTGATTTAGGATCAAACATTAAAAAATCTTATTTATTTTCTTAAATTTCATGTTAAGTCAAACTAGATCATTCCTTTTTAATCGAGAGAACTTAACTCTGTAATTTCAATATTCACCTGACATTTTTAAAATCAGTAAATCAGAAGATATTTTTGGTATATGATATATATTTTTACTCCCTTCATACAATAATAGTTTTTTATTACTGTTTTTGTTTACTTTTACTTGTCACTATTTCACTTATCGAGGTCAAACTAAATGACTTTCAATCTCTCTCTCTCTCTCTCTCTCTATATATATATATATATATATATTTGAGAGAGAGATTGCAACTTATAATATTTCTCTTATAGTTTTCAACCATCTAAATTTAAGATTTTAATATTAAATTTAGCTAATTCAATTTATTTTTGAAGTTTAGTCAAATTGATTCTAAAAAAAGTGAAACAATGACAAGTAAAAAAAAACAGAAAAAGTATTGACTTGACATAGAAATTTAGAAACAGTAAATCGCAATATAATTGTATCAAATCATCTTTTTGATATAATAAATATAATTTTTTGAAAAAAATATAATAGAAAAATAAATATAATCAATTATAAGAATAAATTAGGAAATAAGTATTTTTTTATTTTATAAAATCAATAAGTATTTTTGAATATCTATTTTTTCTTATAATAGATGAGTAAAGATGACTGGAAAGAGTAATTTAATATTGCAAGGTTCAAAAGTCTATTTATTTTGTTAAATTCTTATGAGTGTAATTAGGACAAATATATTTTTTTTGGTAAATTCTTATAGAGTGTAAGAGAGTAATTTAATATTGTAAGATTTAAAAATCTCTTTAATTTGGTAAATTGTTATCGAGTGTGATTAAGACAAACACATCTATTTTGGTAAATTCTTATCGGTATTTAAGACAAACACATTTATAAAACGGAAACGTGTAGGATGGAGTAGTACCAGTACTAGTATGTATTTATCTAGATCGATCCACGAGAAATGTTTGTTTAGTAAGTTAGAAAGAAACCTAAAAATAACATCAAGTTTTGGGCAAGAAAATTGCTCATCTTCCAATGGCAAATAAGCTCAGGTAATTCGGATATTGAGTTTCTATATATTGTCACTACTAGTTTACATTTGTATTCCCTTGTTTATTCTATTTTTGCGGAACCAGGTTAGAGGGCAAAGTCTCTGTAATAACGGGTGGTGCAAGTGGTATTGGTGAAGCATCTGCAAGGTTGTTCGTTGAACATGGGGCCCGCGTCGTCATTGCAGACATTCAGGACGAACTTGGTCTCCAAGTCGTATCCTCCATCGGAGGAGACAAGGCCTGCTATCGACGATGCGACGTATCCGACGAGAAACAAGTGGAGGAAACTGTCGCATACGCTGTTGAAAAATACGGTACCCTTGACATAATGTTCAGTAACGCGGGCATACTCGGCTCCTTCGGGAGCTTACTAGAAATGGATATGACGGCATTTGACAGGATAATGGCTGTTAATACGCGGGGAGCCGCGTTAGCCGTGAAGCACGCGGCTAGAGTCATGGTAGCTAACAAAATCCGCGGCTCCATAATTTGTACGGCAAGCGTGGAGGCGATTCTAGCTGGTGAAGCTTCGTTAGCCTATATTGCGTCGAAGCACGCCATCCTAGGCGTGGTGAAAGCGGCTGCGCGTGATCTGGGGCAACATGGAATAAGGGTGAACTGTGTATCGCCTTACGGCATAGCCACGCCGATGGTGTGCAAATCGACTGGCGCCGATGCCGCCACCATTGAAGCTAGAATATGTGGAAATGCGAATTTGAAAGGCGTTTCCCTAGACACGAAGCATATAGCAGAAGCAGCGCTTTTCTTGGGGTCGGATGAATCGGCTTACGTTAGTGCTCATAATTTAGCTGTCGATGGTGGACTTAGCTCTATTATGAAGATAAATTAAATAAAATCGTGCAGGACATTGTTTCCATATAATAAATGCTAACAGCCTGTTAAGATGGTTGTTGCATATTGTATTTTTCCGTTCCTTTTAGTTTTCATATGATGTTTTTATGAATTATTCAATACTAAATAAATTCTATTAATTTGATATTTAAAAATAAAAATTTAAATATTTTAAAATTTATTTTAAAAATATTACTACAAATTAAGTCTTAAAATATATATAGTCTTCGTTCATTTTGACTCTTCTAAAAGTCATAGGAATTCACATTGACTTTTACGGGTTGAAATTCCTATTGTAAGGATAAACTTAATCTCTTCATTTAATTTCTTAAATTTCAAAATTCTCTACTTTTCTTGAGACCTACTTTAGAAAAAAAAGGGAAAGAAGATTCCCAATTGGGAGGCTTGCCGCATGCTTTGTTTTCATTATCAAAATTCTAGTCACAATTTCTTCCTTCAGCGGTGTTGTGATTGATTTACTATGATCACATATTACTTTATTATATTCTCTCACTTCATCATTACTTTTCATAATTCTATTTTATTCTTTATCATATATATTGCAAAAATATGATGACTAACTAGTACACAATTTCAAACAAAAAAAATAATACAATTTCAAACAAAAAAAATAATACAAAATATTTAAGGAGGTTCAATCGTGCCTACTCCTCCCTCTCAACAAAAAGGGAGAGTTTTCTGTTGTAAAAGAAGAAGAAGTTAAAATACTTTTAAATCCTCAACCGCATATCTTATAATATAGATTCCAATTAATACCAAATCGAAACAAGGATATCCTACCCCAATAGGATTATGAAGTTTTTAAAATATAATTAGATAAAATTCAAGAAATACACATACTTTCATGAAGCCTATGAATTAATTAGAGGTAAAATTAGATGCATTTTTCACCAACGGAGAAGACATTATGGGTAATAATGCCGTAACCATCCTTTTTGATCCATAGTAGTTTGTGTTACAAGTTGAGTAGCTATATTTGAAATATCTTCATATTTTGCCCAACACTACGATCTATTGGTTTTGGTATGAGTTTTTTTTTCTTTTTAGTTCAATGATTATTGGTGTAAAAATTATAAATTTAATATTTCACCCTTCGAGGTAAACCTAACTCGATATTTCTTTCAAGCATTTGAATAATATAAGATTCACCAAGGATGATGATTTTAAACTTCTTTAAAAAAAGTATTTTGTGAGTATCATGAGCAACATTATTTGAATTAATTAACTTTATTTTTAATATGATGTTGCTTTCTTCTGATTCCAAAAGTGCAAATCACTCCCCTTGCCTCCTCTTTCATGCATATTATGATTATTAACGTTTCAAGAGATATTTTTCTTTGTTTGTGGCAGATATATTGTTTTTGGAAATTTCTTCTAAAATGGTGCAACTTTATCTTTTTTATGCCTACTTCAATCCTTTCGTCCTTTAGTGAGATCTTCATGATATAATCATACTATATTTATATATATTATCGTGATATATACATACACATATGTAGTAGCATAATATTATTAACTAATGAGCAATCTTTCAAAGGGAAAATTATAATTTCTTAATGATACTATCATAATATATTATATACCAGCATGATATCATTAAGGATTATTTTATATATTCTATAACACTCCTCAAATCATATATGATATGATTACAATATGTGAATATATTGTTATGATAGCACTAAAAAAAAATTCTTTATTTATTTATTCACAGAACTACTCATTCATTCATCATATAAAACAAATGTACTATATTAAGATTTTCTACATTCATGTACGACCAACTTATTGCTCGATGATACCATCAGTTAGTGTGTTAACTTATTGCTCGATGATACCATCAGTTAGTGTGTTAACTTATTGCTCGATGATATCATCAGTTAGTGTGTTGATATTATAAAGTTTTTTCTAAAACATTTAATTGTACATGAATGATATTACCACATTATATTCATATATTATTATGATATATTGAAATATCATATAATTGAGGAACCATCATTGTTTTACTAAGTCAATTCTTAATTTTTAACACGATAATTTTAAAATTCTAATAATACCAATATACTGCATACGGCTATGGTATCATTAAGGAACAATTCGACATGAAGCCAAAATCTTAATTGATAACATTATGACATATATATATAATTAAGGCCGGTAAACTATGAACGAGTAATTAATTTATTTTTTATCCATTAAGTATAGCTTTTCTTAGAATGTTATATTGGGTTGAATATATGCGAAAGAAGGGTCATTGAGGTCATGCACAAAGAAAGGACAAAAATTAGTAATAGTACTTGAGTGATTGAATAATTTTCTGAATAAATTATAAATCAGTATGAAATATGTTTAAACCAAAAAAATGAAAATAAGAAAGGAATATATAGAGACACGCATAACGGAAAAAAAACTTTCATGCTTGGCCTCAAATAAACAAGAATCCTTTTCCTTTGTTTTCATTCTTTCAAAAAGAAAAACATCCTTATCTATGATATTCTCTATGATACAATATCATAAGAATTAGTCCATTCCTTAGAAACTAATAAACGTTTTAAAAAAATTGTTTTAAAGAAATTTAACTATTTAAAAATTAGCAGAATCATTCAACTCAAGTAATTTACATGAATCATACAGATGATACAATTGTATCTATTGTAGAAAAGATAATATCCAAATAAATAATCATATAATATTATAGATTAGATTACATATATCATCTATTGCATACTATTTTATTATTATAGTGAGGGTTTTGTTGCTATTTTCTTCTCCTCTTTTCCTTTCTCTCGCCTCTCTCTGCAATTTCTTCTCAAATATACAATTACATATGTATACCAATTATATATATACAATTATTTTGACAAATATACATAGTCAATTCGACAGATATACATATATAATTTGTCTCTCTGCCCTCTCTTGTGCTCCTCTCTCCTCCTTCTTTCGATCTCGCTTGCCTCTCTCCTTCTTCCAATCTCGCTTGTCAGATATACAAATATATATGTATATTAGCTACACATATACAATTATTTGACAGATATACACATACAATTTGACAAACATGTATACAATTCGTCTCTCTCCTTCATCTCTCGACCTCACTTGCCTTTCTGCTCTCCTCTAGGTCGCATAACCGAGGTTATATCATGTAATATGTAAAATATAGTTATTTGATCATATTAAGTTTCAAATTTAGACTATTTATGAAAATTTTCTTATTTAACAAAGTTAAGAAATTTAAAATGTTTTGATTATATTTAAAGGATCAAAGTAAATCTATTTCTATAGTTAACAAATAATTTTAGCTTAAAGTTTTAGCAAAAGTAAAAAATAATATATTTAATTTTAATTTTATTTTCTTTATAATAAATTTAATTAATATATAGAATAAAAAATATATATTTTTTAAATAAATCATTATAGAATAGGACAAATGAAAACAATTGATAAGGAAAAATGGACCCAGTTACTGCTGGGAAAGGGTTAAAAAGTGGACCATTTTTCTTTTTGTTTTTCAAAAAAAGGTGGAGCAATAAAATGTGGATCTAAACTTAAATGCTGGACAACACCTGGACTAAAAAATTATAATAATTAATTGTAAGAAAACAAATCAAATGGGAATTGTCGATAACAAACATCACATTAAAACACGTGATGAAAATGATGTGATTTCTGTTTTGCATATCGATTACTCCATTTAATTTCTTTATTTGGTGAAATAAAAAAAATTACTATAAATTGTTTTAAAAATAAAATTACTTTAATTTTTAACTTTTAAAAATTCAACAAGTTGAATTAATAATTTTTAATATTTGTTTAAGAACTTATTTCGTAGTTTTAATTTTAATTAATAGATATTTATTGAACTTTAAGATCGATTTAACACACTATTCGTAAAGCAATTGAAGGGTATATATAACGAATATCACTATCAATATACCTCCAAACTAAATGAAGAAGACAAAAAGTACATTTGTCGAAATTATTGATTTGAATAAATTATTTTAGTTAAAGCTTTTTATATTCAATTAATTTGTTGTGCTATCATCAAAAGATATGGTGCAGTAGATAAAGTTACTTTTTTTTCAGATTTGAATCTAAATATGAAAAAATTCTTGGTAAGGAGTGTTTTTCACAAATGAAATTCTACATGCATGAATTAATTGAATTTTAATATAAACATCAAATACTAATTGAAAAATAAAAAAAAATATACAAAACATAATGAGGTATATCGTACGGAGTTAAACTAGAATCAAAAGGAGCACTTTTCTGAGTCAACTTTATCTTGCTTGAATTCTAGTATTGATGCACTTGCATTAAGTCCTCTACAAGTACATTATTTTTAATGGTTTGACAATCTTTATTTATATATAATATAAATTATGATATCGATAAAATTAATGTGACATCTTTTTATGATCTCTGATTATAATTATTTTTTTTCTTTTTTTGGATATTTATCTTTTTATTTCACTATATAATAGAAACATAATAATCTAGTTAAAGTATTTCTTTTTAATTTTACTTATCATTTTATATAAACAATTATCTGCACAACACACACTAATTCATTTCCTAACTTATCTTCTAATAATTTCCATTAATAAAACCTCGTTCGACATTACCATCATGTAAAGTATCTTCATCTATTTCTAAGTTCTGATATGAATAAAGACAAAATAATAATTGAAAGTCAATGAAGAATTCTTTTTTATCAATAATTAAAAAAACAAATTTAAAAAATTGTATATTTGAGTGAAAGGAGTACACGCTGGCAACAAAATTGAAGGATGAGGTAATTTAATGGATAATGCAACTTTTTCCTTTTGAATTTATACAGGTGCTTTTAAGGTATTAAAACTAAACGTATTTTCTATATTTACGTACGCAGTAATACAATTTGTCTTATTATGTAGTACTCCCTCCGCCTTATTTTTATGTAGCATCATTTCGTTTTAAGTTCGTTCAAAAAAGAATATCACTTCACTAATAAGAAACAATTTAACTTTATCATTTTTAACTATATTTGTAAATGATTTTAGATCACAAGTTTCAAAAATCTTTTATTTTTTTTAAATACTGTGCCAAATCAAATGGCGCAAGGCGAAGAGAGTACATCAATTTCATTTTAGTGGTGGTCTATAAAATTGGTGTGAGAAGAAATTGATATAAACCAAAGTTGAGAAGGGTCTGAATATCAATAAGTAGAGAAATGACTCCAGTAAGTGCTTCTAATAAACTCATCAAGCCTTCTTCTCCAACACCTTTAACTAAAAAATGGCACAAACTTTCTCTCATTGAACAAGGCCAAACACACACTTCCATACCCTTTGGTTTTTTCTACTCCAAAAATCAATTGGGTGCACTTTCTAATCAACCTGCCCAATTTATTGAAAACTCCCTCTCCAGAATTTTGGTCTACTATTATCCATATGCCGGAATCATGAAAGATAATGCAACGATCGATTGTAATGACAAGGGTGTTGATTTTTTGAATGTCCAAATTGATGCACCCATGTTTGAAAATTCTCAATCACAAAGATTGTAAAGTCAAAGATTTAATTTTCCCTCCTGGTGTAGCTTGGGCAAATGAATCCAATTATGGCTTGGCTGTGATTCAGTTAACGCGTTTTAGCTGTGGAGGAATCGCAATTAGTACATGTTTGTCACACAAGATCGGAGATGGATGCAATAGTTTACAATTTTCAATTGATTGGGCTACATTAACTCGCGATCCAGACGCAAAAATAACTCCTCTTTATTATATAAGTGACACTCTTTTACCATCCCCACCAACTGGTCCTCTGGATTCCCCTGTATTTCCATCAATATTAGATGGTTGTACACAAAAAAGGTACGTTTTTTCCTCTTCGTAAATAAGTGCACTTAAGTCCTATGTTGCTAGTCAAACAAAAGTGAAAAATCCAACACGTACCGAAGTTGTGAGTGCACTTCTTTTCAAATGTGCTGCTAAAGCTGTGGCCACGAACTGCTTTATCCCGTCTAAATTAATCCAGTACGCAGATTTACGAGAAATGATTTCTCCAAAGTTACCACCAAACTCTTTTGGAAACCCCGTGTCTCACTTTTCTACACATATTTCCAATGAGGCAGAGATGAACTTGCCAAATATAGTAAGTGAGATGAGGAAAGAAAAACAACTATTTAGGATAAGAGATAATCTCAAAGAGAATGCATGGGCCTTAGAAATTCTTGAATTAGCTAAAGGATTTCCACCTGATCATAAGAAGGAATTTGATGAATACACTTGCAGCAGTATGTGTAAATTTCCTTTTTATGACGTCGATTTTGGTTGGGGAAAACCGGTGGGTGTCACCATAGCTACTGGTTCCTATAATAAATCGTTCTATTTGATGAACTACGAAGATGATGGCATCGAAGCGTTCGTCATGTTGAATGAACAAGACATGTCTGTATTGGACCATGATGAAGAATTTCTTCAATTTGCTTCTCCATATGCAAATTACTTTTAGATGTGCTTATCATTTATTTTGTGAAGAATGCGGGTGTTCAATAATGTTTGAGTACAATATATTGTGTTTTAATGTATTCATGTTCTCATAAATATAATATTTAAATATTATTGTATCGTTTTCTGACATCATTTCATCTGAGCTATTTGAAAAATTAAGCTTGCCATATTTTTACAAAGAAAAAGTTGTAATAAATGTTGATTCCAAATGATTTTCGTGTGTTACATAGTGGAGATAGATAAATGTTGATCCCAAATAACTTTTTTGTGTGTGATTTTTTTTTTATATTTTAACTCCTTTTGTACAAGTCAATGCATATATGACTTGTCCTTATGTCTAGTATAGAGCTGTCAATATGGATAGTTCATTTTATTTGGATTAGTTCATATAAGATTTGAATTTTGACAGGTTAGGTCAAGTATATTTATTTTTTTTGTAGGCTAAAAAATAATGAATCTTGTGTATCAATACGTGGGCTACGGATCTTGTAAGTCAGTTCATATTTTTATAAATATATTTTTTTATTAATTTTTAAATTAAGTTATAATTTAAAATATTAAAATAAATAGCAATA
>JAOTQJ010000001.1:24750400-24760524 GCA_025642045.1 Solanum sejunctum | reverse complement strand
TGTATGCATTTCTTCCTCTTTTTAAATCCCTTTTTTAAGTTTTAACTCACCAAAATGTCTTTAAAAAAACAAATATTTAACACTTTGTTTGTTGTTGTTATGTATAGTCTGATAATGTATTGTATCACATTGTATTATATTGTTTTAATCACTATAATGTTTGCATAGATTGTATTATTTTTCATTGTTACATAATGTCATATATTCATAATTTGAATGATAAATCTACAAGACATTATAGAGCATGTGATAAATACCATAAAAAAATAAGATAAATAATAAAATAAAATTACTAAATAAATAAGTAAAGTCAAAAATAAAAAAAATATTAAAATAATAACACAATCACATCAAATTCATTCTTATATAAAATAAATCGTTTTATTATTATTTATCATAAAATTAAATAATATAATATAATAAAATTTAAATAACAATCGAACACTATCCAATTTTGTAACAACTATCAAAGAAAGGGGTAAAAGAATAAACAATAAATATATCCGCTCTCTCTTTCACACTGCTAGCTCTTTTAAGCCACACTCAACTTCAAAAGCAGTACAAATCTACTTCAACATATGCTTCAGATGTTCAAATTCTGATCTTCCACACCATAAGTCTTTGTGGAAACTCCAATTTTTGTACATATACATATCTATGTGTGATTGGATCTTGAAGTAGTATTGTTTACTTTTACTGCTCAAAATACTGAAAATGGGTCACTTGAATCTACCATCGTCAAAACGAAATGCTCGACAATGGCGTGTTCTTGATTTGGTTTCAGCAGCTTTCTTTGCAGCAGTCTTAATTTTCTTCCTCCTTCTCTGTACTCCTTTGGGTGATTCTTTGGCTGCTTCAGGCCGCCAGACTCTGCTCCGTTCCGCCTCTGGGGATCCGCGCCAGCGTAGTCGACTGATTGCCCAGGTGAAATTAATATTAATGCTATCCGTTCTGTTTGGTTCAGTTCCATTCGATCCCTTTTTTGAATTTTGTGTTTTTCGGAATAGGTGGAATCAGGGAGACACAACACAGCCATTGATGCATGTTCAGCTGACTATGTAGATCATATGCCTTGTGAGGATCCGAGAATCAATAGCCAATTGAGCAGAGAGATGAATTTTTATAGGGAAAGACATTGTCCTTTGCCTAAGGATACGCCTCTTTGTTTGATTCCACCGACACAAGGTTACCGCATTCCTGTTCAATGGCCTGAGAGTTTGCACAAGGTAATGCATTTCAAAAGAACCATTTTGATCTCACTGCTTCACTTTTGGTGCTGAAAAGGGCAAATCTTTGGTTAGTTGTTATTGATCTGAAGCGAATCCCGTGCAGCCCAGAAGATTGTGCTGAAATGTGTAGAAGAAACACTTGTATTTACTTACTTTAGGTTTAAAGATGCAGCTTTACTAGTGAGTTGAAATGTGTGAAGGCCCACTGATAGGAAAAGATACTTTTGCTTATGTTAGGTTGCAACTGTTTGAGTGATTTTAAAATTCATAAGTTCTGTCAGACTAATTGATTTTAGTCTAGGTGGGCTGAAGTTAGCTACCTCAAACTATGTTTAAGTTGCCTTTAGATGTACTCCCATCTGCAGCTTTTGTATGATCCAGCCTAATACTCGTATTCACGCTAGTTGCTGCTTCATTAGATGGATCCTATAATAGTTTTCTTTTAATATTCCTTTTTCCGTTTTAAATTTATGTGGATAGTGGCTTCTCCCTTATCTTGGGCCTCTTTTGGTGGCAATTCTTAGCTACTGTGCCTCTCAATATGCACCCAAGGGTGTGTCTTAGTTATTCAATGAAGTGGGTTGTGAGGTCTCATATTGATTTCTTTCAATATGTCGTTGTCGACTTGTCGTAGTCTTAATGGACAAGGTTACTAAGTACCTATTGCTGATGGGACGTAACATGTATCTCGTGGAATTAGTCAAGGTGCACACAAGCTGTCTCTCAATATGTTAAATAATACAGTTCTTTTTTCTTGTAGATTCAGTCTCTCAATATGTTAAATAATACAGTTCTTATTTTCTTGTAGATTCTGCTTAAAGTGTTGCATTACATATGTGATTTTGAGCCTCTTGGCTGCGTTAAATGGAACCCATTCTGTTGAGGGCTGTATTTTTCACTTTTTTTTTCTTATGAAGAGTTTGATTTTCCAGTGCAAAGTCATGCTAATCCTTCCCTTTCTTCCCAGATATGGCATGAGAATATGCCATATAATAAAATAGCTGACAGGAAAGGACACCAAGGATGGATGAAAAAGGAAGGGCCATATTTTATCTTTCCTGGTGGTGGAACTATGTTTCCTGATGGAGCTGAGCAGTATATTGAGAAACTTAAACAGTACATCCCAATAGCTGATGGAGTTTTGAGGACCGCCCTTGATATGGGATGCGGGGTGCGTTGTTCTTGCTCATTTCCTTTGAATCTATAGTAATGGTCTTTGTAATCTGTGACCATAATATTTTATTCCTGCTGCAGGTTGCCAGTTTTGGTGGCTATCTACTTTCTGAAGAGATTTTAACACTTTCTTTTGCTCCAAGAGATTCACATAAATCACAAATACAGTTTGCCTTGGAACGAGGAATACCTGCATTTGTTGCCATGCTTGGGACACGCAGGCTTCCTTTTTCTGCTTTCTCGTTTGATTTGGTTCATTGTTCACGATGTTTGATTCCTTTTACTGCATATAGTGAGTTCTCTGAGTTCCATGGTCATTGTCAAGGTGCTTTATATATCGTCTGAAAACCCTGACAGAAGAGTTTGCCATGCAGATGCGACATACTTCATTGAAGTTGACCGGTTACTCCGCCCTGGAGGCTACCTTGTCATTTCTGGTCCTCCTGTTCAGTGGCCCAAGCAAGATAAGGAGTGGGCCGATCTCCAAACAGTGGCCAGGTCATTGTGCTATGAGCTGATTGTTGTAGATGGAAACACTGCCATCTGGAAAAAACCTCATGGGGATTCATGTGTTCCAATGCAAAATGAATTTGGGCTTGAGCTGTGTGATGAATCAGTTGATCCAAGTGCTGCATGGTGATTCTCATTCATGATTTCTCTAATTCCTTTTTTCTAATTTCTCTCCTTCCATGTTCTTCAGTTACATTTTTCTGTGATCTCCAACAATTTTTTGCTGCATTCTCCTTGATAAGCATAAAACTTTAAAAATAACCGTCTCTATTTTTATCTCTCAAATGAATTGCAGGTACTTCAAGTTGAAAAAATGTGTGACTAGGACTTCATCCTCCAAAGGAGAATATGCCATTGGGAAAATTCCAAAATGGCCAGCGAGGCTGATGAAAGCTCCTTCTAGGGCAATTGTAATTAAAAATGGAGTGGATGTGTTTGAAGCTGACTCAAGAAGATGGGTGCGGAGAGTTGCATATTACAAGAGTTCATTGAACTTGAAACTAGGAACTTCATCAGTTCGTAATGTCATGGACATGAATGCATTTTTTGGAGGATTTGCTGCAGCATTATCATCAGATCCAGTTTGGGTGATGAATGTTGTTCCACCGCATAAGCCTTTAACACTTGATGTCATTTATGACAGAGGCCTTATTGGAGTTTACCACGACTGGTGGGTCAACAATTTTCCTATTTATATATTTGATAGTTGGTCTTAGAAGTATATGGTTGACTGGATTCTGGATCATTATCCTTTTTCCTAAGTAAAAACTATCTAAATCGTTTGTTTTTATGAAAAAAATTCTCTTTCTTTATTCTTTATGTCTGGAAAGTTCTTTCCTTGCTAAAAGACTCATCCTCTAGTGGTTTATTTATCCGAAAACTTACAGAGCCATGGGAAAATGAAACCTACACATAATAAGTGCTGGCATTAGCTTCTTGTCTCGTTTTCTTCTTTCCCCAAATAATAGATTGGTTATTCACTTCAACTAATGAACTCCATTTACCACTGTTGTCACAGGTGTGAGCCTTTTTCAACATATCCTCGGACTTATGATCTGATTCATGTGGGAGCCATAGAGTCTCTCATAAAGGATCCCGTTTCTGGCAAGATCAGGTATGTCTAATCTTCTGGATTTTTCTGTACTCTTTATTTTTTATTAGCTGTAATTAGATATTTCCAACACAGCAACACTATATTTCCTAAGTTAGCAGTTCTGAACCAATTGAACATGACTTCTCTCACCTATTTCTAGAGAAGACAACTTATCTAGTTAAGACAATGAAAAATTATATAGCAAAAATAATAATTGTCTAGTTGATGATAGAAACAATATCTTGTATGATATTTCAGTTGTTAGTACAATTAAGAGATGCTAAAACTATGTTAATCCAAGTAGTTATTTCAACATGTTTTTCACAAATGCCTCCAGTGCCTAGCTCGAGTGGCAAAGGGTGGAGGATTTGTGACTAAGCTCACAGTGTCACAGGTTCAAGCCCCACGCCATGTAAAGCGAAGTCTGGTATTTAAGTGGAGAAGGGTAAAGGAGCGGGTCTATTATCCACCGAGTTTAGAAAGCTGTGGTTAGTCCAAAGGGCGGGCCACAAACATGTTTCTTGGTTATTAAAAAAACATGTTTCTTCACAAATACTGATATAGCTGAACTATTGATCAGATTCATTGCAAACACACGTATGAGCATTTTTGGGCTATATGTTAAATTAATCTTATCTAGAAAATTTAAATATGTACGATATCCTTGGTGATACTAATTAAGATCTAAAATAAGATCATCATATGGTTAGACTACAATCTCTTTGTTTTGAACAAGAGGTAGTATACAATCTCTTGGAATCATTAAGAATACGAGAGGAAGTTGTCTTGAAAAACATAATCAGATCTAGTGCAAAATAAGCACAACGGAAGTAGAAGATTTATATAGTTGAAGGCGACACATTAGGTTTTAGTCATGTTAGTAAGTCTGCTTTAGGTCCAATGATTTTAGGAGTCTGTTGGTCATGTCAGAAATTGATGTGTAAGTAGAAAAATACATAGAATTTCTAGTTTTTTTAATTATAACTTTTTTTTATATAATATCGGACTAAAGTGAGGTTAAATGGAGTAATATGTCTGTGAGAATGCATATAGCCAATCCCAACTTACTTGGGATTGAAATCTGGTTGTTTTATGCATTAGAATACCATTATGTTTATTTGTTTTATTTATTTTGATGGCGCTTGTGTCATGTCTAGCTCATGTGCATCTTGACATATTCAGGGGTACTTGTTAGTTCTCTCCAACATAGTTACCATTTAACTTTGTCTAACAAGGGTTAGACATACAAGAAATAGTTTTTTTTGCCTCTGTTGAGATTGAAAAGAATACCATTATTCTATATGAGCAGAATGCAGAAACACACATACACATTCATCCATACATATTTGATGCATGTCTTTCGAGGGCGTCATGCCCCACATTCATTTTTAAGCATTTGTACTTAGATTTTGTGGCCTTTATTAAGACCTTGAAGCCTTATGTAAAATCATTTTGCAGTACCAAATTAAAAAAAAAAATCAAGATCTTGAAGCCTTTTGTAGAATCATTTTGGAATACCAATCAAAAAAAATGTAAAATCATTTTACAATTGAGAAAAAATTTGATATAAAGCTTTGTGCTTTAATTTGTTTTCCGAGAGAGCTTGTTCCTATCAAGAAGTGGGTGATGCATGGGAATAGCCAACCAAGATAGCCTCATTTCTGGCTGTCATATCATATTGGGGTTCCTAACCTTGGCAACATTGGCAATACCCACAACATTTAGGCATCAATACACGGGAATAGCCAACTTTGAGAACTAGAGAACTTTGAGAAAGACGATGCAGTCGATGTCTTGAGCTCTTTGCGAATCTTCCAAGATGTTATGGAATTTTCAAGATGGCTCCAAAGAGAAAATGTAGCCCCTTTATTTTATACAAGCATGGATTGGGGTTTAAGGGGAGCCTCCAATTAATCCGGCTTTATAACCCAAAATATCCATGGCAGCCTCTATTAGGCTGTCATGTTACAGTGGGTTTCCTGAACTCACCAACATTGCCTCCACCCCCACCCCCACCCCCAATGTTTAGACATCAATATTTTAATTATAAAACATCAGTAAGTATTGAGGACTTGAATACCAATATGCTCTGATTATACTTTCTGTTACAACTTCTGGTTTGAGATTTTGGAAACGAATTACCGCATTGGTTCATTTGCATGTAGACGTTGAATGAAGCATAATAGTTATTTTTGTACACATTGAATTTCATCTTCTAGCATTATTGGATCAGTATTTGACATAAAGTTCAGCAACCATACATCATGTATCTGGTTACAGTGAGGAGTAATGCTTTTACTATTTGCACTTCTGAGATTTTGGGAAATAACTATCATCTGAGTTCAGCTTGTGTACTATAGCTAATATCCACCATGTCTGACGATGTCCAATGGATGTTGTAACCTCCCTTGTGAAACTAACAGCCAAAAACTTGTGGTTTCTTGGAACAAATTTCAATTCAAGAGCAGAACATTTTTTCTATTGGAATATATGAACTCCATTTTCTTCTCATAGAGATGAATTCCTTCGCTGATGGTATTTTTTAATTTCCAAATAACCTTAATAGTGGATAAGTGAACAGTATAATCACAAGTACACACATGATCTGAATTTTGATAGCAATATATTTCCTCTAAGATATAATTGATCTGCATGGAGATGATGCGCTAAATTTATTACCTTGTTAGTTTATAGCATAAGAAGTTTTTCGAAAAGGTTCAATAGAAATGTGTTCTTATTCTTAAGGGTCATTCAGCATGCTAGCAGTTAGTAATAAGAGAAGGGGTTTGTAATTTAAAAGTTGTAATTGGCCATGCCTTTTCTTCCAGTTACCATGATGGTAGACTTGTTTATAGGGAATAATTCTTTCCCAGCCCTCCTATTCATGAATTAAACAAAGAACTGGAATAATACCTGAAAGAGAGATGTAAGGCTGTGCGAGGTTCATTGACATGCATGTCTGATACACCATATTTTGTGGAAGTGTTGAACCAAAGCCCCTTTGATGCAAAGTGATTGATCCAATTGTATATTCTTCCAGGTGCAGCCTTGTGGATTTGATGGTGGAAATTGATAGAATTCTTCGGCCTGAAGGAACTGTTATAATTCGGGACTCTCCTGAAGTGATAGACAAAGTAGACCGAATTGCTCCTGCTGTAAGATGGACGGCAAGTATTCATGAGAAAGAACCTGAATCACATGGAAGGGAGAAAATCTTGGTTGCCACAAAGAATTTTTGGAAGCTACCTTCTGCATCCTACTGATTGATCCTTTTTTTTTTTTGTGCTGTAGGTATATCCCTTTTTGTCTCATTATTAAGGCCCAATAACTTATTTTAAATGATGCAACTATTCTACTTCTTTCTTGTCTCTTTAGTTAGCTAATGTAGAATTAAATGGAAGTGTACGAGGATGGGCGAATACTGTACATTCTTTTTATAGTAGCTCTGTTACAAACTCTCCTAACTACGTTGGTATTAGAACATGACCAACTAGGAGCAGCTTCTTGTTTACCAGCCTCGAGTTGGCAAAGGTTGCACGGTATGATATTATAAAATATTTGGGTGGCAATGACACTGGCTTTTCATTTCTTGCTTGACTATGTTTAATCCTTTCATTTCCCAATTTCTTGTCTTTCTTTTACATCATATGTTGACACCTCTGTGTGCATAGTAACTTTGTTTTACTTGCATATGTATTACATGTCCAAAAACTTAGTGTTTTTTAAGTAGACAATTTGGAAGAGTTCTCTGCATTTTTTGCGTCTGTTCCTCATTCTGTTAAACCTTGAACATCATGCAGTCTATACAGAATGCAGGGAGCCGAAGAGTTCCAGTAAATCATATATTTAGTAATTTGCAGGCACTTGAACCTAAGTTTCTGACTCTTCCTCTTTAGATCCTTTGTTTCACTCCGGTAGTAGTAATATCGATCGTGTCATATTTTTTTCTAATGGATAATAATGGTGCCTGGTAAGCTTTTGCGCACCTTGATTATTCCTTTGGTACCAATTTTCTTCCGCCTGCACAAGTACCAAGTAACTTAACCAACGTCTTTTCGTCTCTATAGGCATGTTCTATCAAATAAAATCAGCCACCTTACAGTGGCTCTGCTCTTCCTGTCGTTCTTCACATGAATGAATAGCCTTTATTAGGTTCTTCCCTGATCAAAGTTTATTGTCAGCAAACGTAGGAGCCAACATGACATGTTTGCTGTGCTTTTACTGTAATCGCCTGAAGGACAGCTGATCAAATAGCTCTAACGTAGACACTGAGTAATTTTGCGCACTGTTATAGATATCGAGTAACTTTGTCTATCACGAGGCACCTTTGTCTAGGTTAAGGAAAATTCCTGGCTGTCAGAAAAGTGATGATAGTTGATACAGTTACATGTGATTGTTCAAAGTTGTTGTGGCTGGCACAGAGTAAAAAGAGTTTGAAAGAAAGCCCCTTTCAAGAGTGGTCCCAAAAGTTTAAAATTAATCACGGGGTACACACATGCATTTTGTTTGCTCCTAAAGCTCCTGCAGTGTTCATTGGCTCCTCATTTCATTTATAATTGGATTTCTTTTTGGCTTTCCCATCTTTTACAGTGTTTTTTGCATCTTAGTGAATATTTTCTTGCTTAGTTAAGTAGAATTTTACTTTTAAACATTTTTATCCATAAAAATTAGCAATAAGGATGTTCAAATTAGCAAGCTGGCTTGAATATTACTATTAACATATATAAATACGTGTGTGAGAGAGAGGGAAAGAGAGAACTGTGATTACATTTTATACGAATACAATCTAGAAAAGTTTTCTATAAATGTCAAGTCATTGGAAAAGGGAACACAATAACAATAATTGTTCGGTGTAATTTTAGAAGCGAAATTTAAAAAAAATTGATAGGATGTACATAAATTTTACCTTATGAAAATATATAATTGGCCCAAATTTGTATTACAAGGAAAAAGAAGACTAGCAAATTTTGCACTAGTACCAGAAAGTCTACACTCCAACCAACCTTATGTCAGGTTCTTTCCCTTAACAAAACCAGAACAGCTCAGTAACAAGAAGATTTAATAAAAAATATCCATAAAAGTTCTTGTAGAGTCCAAATATGAGATAGGAAAAAAAATTCAATTATTAAATGCTCGAATTTCTTCTCTATTGAGTTTGAATATCAGAATAATCGATATACTCATAATTCGATCCATTTACTATTTGTTGATTTCACATGATGACTTGTGCTAACAAGCTGATCGATATGACTAGATAGTGTAAAATCATACGTATATAATTGAAGTTCATCTAGTTTATATCTTAATTTACTGATTGCTGTTGCTTTCAAGTACGTAGAAGAACAAGAATGGAAGAGTGGTCAAGACTCGTTTTTCACACAGAGTGGCAATTTTTGAAGTGTTGTATAAGTCTTCTGTTCACAATGAAGAGAATGATATAAGCAAAATTGTAGGGACACATAAGTGTAACGTGTAAAATAAATCATCACACGATTATACTATTCAAACACTAGATGTTTACATCGTTCAAACAGTACTTTCACTGTCTTATTTAGGTGAGAATGGGCTTGTAGGTTCACTTTTTAGCTTTCAATTCAAAGTAGCATATAATTCAAAACGACATAAAAAGTTTGTCTATATTCCAACGAGTAAGTTAGCAAAATGATAAGAGTTGTTAAAAGTTATTAAATTGCCACTAAAGTACATAAAATATTGTAAATAATTATACGTGATGTGATCAAGTCGATCGAAGACAAAGTTTTAAGTGCATGTTAGCTTTCTTAATGCTAAGCCTAGAGAGACTAGAGCAGCTAATATGTGGTCTGGTCATTTATTCTCGTAAGGTATTGACCGCTTTATAACCCACGCAAAACAAATATTTTTAAAGTTATGATGTGGTGGATGGAGGATTTTTGTTGAGAAAATTTATATATTAATCACTATTATTTTCCAATGAAGTAGTATATGTGTTACAATGAAGTGTTTATCATTATACCAAAAATCATAGCTGATAGCAAAGGTGTAACTTTATTTCTTAGCTAGTGTTATGCCGAAAAATGGCTCTTTGAAAAAAAGAAAAAGAAAATAATTCGAAAATCAAAAATCGATTTAAACTCAAT
>JAOTQJ010000001.1:24735777-24750300 GCA_025642045.1 Solanum sejunctum | reverse complement strand
TCATTTTATATGAAATAAATTATGGGATTAGAATATATGTATATATATATATACTAGGGGTGAACAAAATCAAACCGAAAATCGTATCAAATTCTAAATTGAGTCAAATTATAAAAAAAAAAAAAGATTCAACTAGGGATTTCATTTAACTGAGTTTGGTATTGAAGACAAAAGAACCCGACTATATTGAACTGGGTTGGTTTTAATTTTAAAAGGTCAACCCTAGATTAAACCAACTTGATATCATATATTTTATTTTTAAAAATTATTTTACACATAAAAATATTTTCTTTGATATAATTTATAAATTTTTCTTATACTCTTTCATAGTTTTTATTTTTTACCAATATTATTTAAAATCTAATTTAGAAATTTTGAATAGTCCAATAAAGATTATATTTCATAAATATTAGTAATTCTTCTAAAGCTCAAATCAAATTAATAATATTGCTAACAAAAAGAATAAACTAAATATGAAAAATGACAATGTATAATTAATGTGTAATACCCCATAAAATGACAGAAATACCCCTAGACTTAACCTTGCGCGTAACGTATCTTTCCTTGCTCCATTTGCAAATCTGAGATCGAATTTTCGATCAGTGCAAAAAATCAAGTCGAAAAATGATCTCGGCTCGATAAAAACTCAAAAAAACGCGAACTATTTTTCCCCCAAAAATTTCAGAAATAGTAATGGTTCGCATCCTCTCCGCGACGCGCAGAGAATATGGAGCTGCACAGTGAGAGTTCGCGTCCTCTCTGTTACGCGGAGAGAACGCGAAGTTACACTTAGTGTTTTCCAAAATTTCGGCGAAAAGCTGAAATTCACGAAAATAACACTAGTGCACGTGGCGCAGTAGTGTAAAAGTGGGGCAGTTCCGTTCTTTTTAATGGGAAAGGGCAAATTCGACTTTTTTCACACCCCATATTCTAAACTAAGTCAGTTTTAATACGATTGAAGTTCAGAAAATATTATTTTCTTCATTCATATGTTCAAGCAAGAAATACTCCCTAGAAAATTCAAGCGTAAGATCAAGAAATAAGTAGAACCTCCAAGAAAATTTCTTCAAGTCTTCAAGAATCCTTTCTCATATATGTAAGGTCACCTGAAAGTAACTATTTTGCGAATAATTGTAGAAATTGAAACCAGTTTTCACCTATGAACCTGTAAGTATCAAAATTTATCGTAAGCCTTGTAATTATGTTAATTGCCATGATAATTCCATATGTTCTTGATGAAATTTTATGAAACTTTTATCTTATTAGCATTCCATTTAAGATTTGTTATTTAGTTATGTACAATTATGATCAAGATTTATTATTGTTGAGTTTTCTTGAAAATCTTGACAATTTTTTTTTCAAAAAAAGGAAAGACTAGTTTGAGTACCTATAAGTTAAGTTCAAGAAGTGCATTTTAAAGACTTATCTTGCATTTTAGCCAAGAAATTTTAACATGATTTGAGTCACCGAGTTGATGCTAATTTTAGTAAAGTTAAAAGAAGTCATATGAGTAAGCTATGTAGTAAGTTGGGCTAAGTCTCCCAAAAAGACAGATTTCAAGAATTTATGATCTAGTAGTTATAAGTTACATAAAGTATTTTAGGAGTAGCATTGAGCATCGATATGGATGAAAGTAGAATAAATTACTCAAACCCATAAACTATGTAGCCAGCATAGGATAGGATCGTACCACAGTACCTTCCTTATTAGCCACTGAGATGACCCAATTTTGGGATGAATCCACTCCCCTAGTTATTCGTCCCCTACCCCGGCAAAATACGGGACGACTTTGACAGCGTGGGCAAGACATTGTATCACCACGAAGCTCATAGTGATGGTTGTCGGTTAGAGAAACTCCCCAAGTTAAGAAACTAAGTTTTTCTTATCAGTTTTCAGCATGTTATTTACAATATACCAGTCTTTATGATCAATGCTATTTAATTATGAATCATGTTTATGTCTTTTGAGAAGCTTTATATATATTGTTTTACTATTTTTGTCATTTTACATACCGTACATTCCACGTATTGATGTCCTTAGGACCTGCATTGTTTTATGATACAGATGTAGGTGACCAAATTCTCAACGGGGCGTGACATAATGTTGAATATTTTATTTAGTTATAAATTAGTTTAGCTAATTAAAATACATAACCTAAATTAGTTTTCTTTAATATTAGTCATATAATTAATATTTATTAAGCTTATTTTAGTTGACTTAATAATTTGAAATTATAATCATTTTCATTTTACTTATTTATGTGATTACATAATTATTTTAATTGAACATTTTAGTGTTATAACTAATATCACATTTGTAATATTTTCTTAGGAAATACTTTAGATAATTGTATTTGGTGTAGTATTAAAGCAATATTTGAATGTTTGCATGAATATTTTACTGGAAAAATTCGAGGTCGAAAAATCTGAGTTTTATTAGTTTGGCTTGGTTTATAGATTTTAAAATCCGAGACAAATAATTTAATTTGGTGTTTGAAAATTCAAACAAACCTAATACATATACACACCTAGTATGTGTATATTAGCAATATATATACTCACCTCACTGAAGGGGAGCCTTAGAGTAACTGGTAAAGTCGTTGTCATGTGATTAGGAGGTCACACGGATTCAAAAATGCAAGGTAAGACTGCATACAATAAACCCTTGTGGTCAGACCCTTTCCTGCACCACACGCATAATGAGAGTTTTATTACACCGAGCTTACAATATACATATGTTTGTTTTTTTCTTTGAAGTATAAATTTATTCTAGATTATATCGTTGTGAATTGACAGAATTGACAATCTTGCTAATGAAATTTGATTCATATTATGAGCTAAAAATTTTGTAGGAAAGAGGTGTTCCGTTGCATTAAACTCCCTTCCAAATTAATGCTACTGGGGGGTCATTATAATTACTAATGTCCCCTCCAACTTGCATACTTCGCAATTCTTGCATTGTCAATTTCTTTCACTATTAAAGCAATTTTTTTCCTTTTTAATTAAATATTGATAACATGGTCCTGGTCTCCTATAGTCATTTCACACATACTAATTAGGACCGTGTGATCTAATATCTCACGTCTACTCACTTTCTTCTCGAACCATAAATATAAATCTATTTGTTTGATACAAATAATATATCAAGAACTCAAAATAAACAAAAGTAATTTTGATTTAGACTTCATGAACTAAACGTTCTGGCTCTACCTTCTGATAATATATATATATGCGCACACATTTAAGTTATTCATTACCTATTTTATACGGTGTAATTTTATGGCAAGGTGTGTTGAGTTTAACTAGTGAGGAGATTAAATTTTTTAAGGACACACAATGAATTATGTGAACTCAAATTGTTGAACATATTTTAATTTTAAATTCTATTTTGTATATTGCTATTAAACTAGAAAACTAACGAGAGGTGGCAGATTAACAACCCTTGGACGAGGATGGCTCTTCTACTAGAGGCATAGACAGTTAGACATCGGCTTGGAGCTTAAAAGAATAATTAACCAAACTTAGTAATAAGTAAATGCTAATTAATGTGATAGTGATAGTGTTCCCAACAATATTACTTATTCATCACTCATGAGGTTTCAAACATGGCATGAATGGTGGCTTAAACACAAACTTAAAACTTCCACAATGGACATTTTCTTCTATTTTTTCATGTCAAAGACATCAACTTGCAACTAATCGAACAAGACCATTACTATATCTCGAACTCTTGATAGAATTTGTTACTTTCTAATTCTTAAGTAATGTTTTTCTAGAGTGCCCCAAAATTTATACATTATATTTCTTCTGTCTCAATTTATGTGTCATAAATTTTGAATTCGAGATAACCATAATTTGAATAATGCTGTATAAATTGTTTCGGAGCAATAAAAAATTGGAAGCTGTAACTTGTTAAAATAGGAAAGGTGGTTATTAATCGTTGAATAGGAAGTAACGCATCAGTTTTCAAAGTACTATATACTATGTTTTACCAATTAATGTATGAATTATCGAAGTTGTTGCCGACAATGCAAGTACCGCTGTACAAAAGCGCAAAATGTTACCTCTTTCGTCTCAAATTATTAAAAAGAGTTTTTAATTATTTTATTCTTTATTAGTATTTAAATAATAATAATTTAACTATTTTTTAAAAAAAATCACTAGATATTTTTTGTCACGGAGGGAGTGCACTCTAGTGAAATCTGAATGAAGTTGGTTCGAAGAATGTTTATACTTTGTTGAATGAATATTTAAACAAAAATGTTAATAATATCAAGTAAAAAACCGAAGAACCATTTGTCTCAAAATTATATCACAGCGATTGAAGTAAAATATATAATAGTTGGGACTAAAAGTTATGAGTAATTTATTTTTCGCGTTTATGTTTAAGGATTGTTCTATTTCGTATTTGTACTTGACTAGCGAAAGATGACATCTATTAAGTAGTTGAGAGAACTATTGAAATATGTGTTAGCTAATCAAATGTTATAAAAGATAATTAAAGTAAAAATAAAAATATTAAATAATTAATCATTATGAATAGTGAAAAAGATGTAGAAATAATATTTCAAGATCTATTACATGTCTGGACTTTGTTCTTCTCGGTATTTGTTATTCTAGCAAAAGGGGAATGGAAGGGAAGGGAGGGGGAAGGGTTTCACTTTGACAAAAATAGAATAATTAGTTGAACGTCTAGTAATATATATAGTTGGCATGTTCGTTATAACTTTCGAATAAATAGGTAATGCATCATTTTTGCTAATTTTTTGGTGAATTCATTAGGAAGAGTTAGAATTCACAAAAATACTTCAATCTGAAGAAAATAGAATCTCTATTTAAAGATCTAGGGAAATACATAACAATTATGTTTGTTACGACTTTCAAATATATATGCAATGCACCATCTTTGTTAATTTCCTTGACTTGATACATTTGTTGAGAAGAGTTAGGATTCGTTGACAAAATATAAAATGACTCGTGAAGGTCTAATACAATATGGGATCGTTTGGTTGGCAACATACTACCTCACGATAATTAATTTTAAGATAAGTTATTCCACATTTAATTTTAAAAATATTATAACTTATATCTCACATCAAATAGACCCCATATACATATATATAGCAGACGTGTTCGTTTCGACTTTTGAATAAATAAATATACACCATTTTTGCTAAATTGGAATTTATGAAATGGACCAAAACTACAAGTGGAAAAAGGCCCAAACGAGAAGCACAGATCCATGTATTGCAGGGCCCGAGATAACCAAAAACAGAAAAAAGGAGTAATAAACGTCAGCAGTTAACACCGGCGATCCACCGGTCATTTGACTCGCCGGATTCCGTTAACAAATACAGTTCCTGAATCTGAATACGACTTGCTTACATACATAGGTCAAGTGGGTCAATGATGAAACAAAATCTTAGTAGAGAGAAATTAAATTAAAAAATTAAGGAGAAAGAATCTGTTTTTTTTTCTCCAATATTTATGCATATTTTAAAATTGGAAAAATCATTGACTAATAAACCCCTGTTTCCTGTATTAAATTTGTCACCTTGCTGTAAATTTTTATTCACATAATCTTGATATAAATTTCAGATCCCAACATAGTAAAAAAGATAAAGAAGAAATTTTGTGTGGTGTAAAAAAAACAAAATCTTGGGATCTGAATGAACTGTCTTTAATCTGGCATTTCATCTTCTTCTTATGTAAAATCTGTGTTTTTGTCACAGTAAAAAGTTGAACTTTAGGAAAATCAGCAAGAAGATTAGAGTGGGGGGCACGGGGGTAGGGGGTGAAAGAGTCAACCAAACCTTTTTCTGTACTCTTTTGGATGTATGTATATGTAAGGCTTCGATGAGTCCACAATTTTGCGTATTATCTTCACCTTCTTCTTTATGTTTTTGTTTTTTAGTTTATTTTTCTACTATTCTTACCCCTTTTTCTATCTCTCGTCTCTTCTCTTGTCTTTGCAAAACTGATAAAACAAAACCTTTTTAGCCCCTTTTCTCTCACTTCCTTTTCTATGCTTTTTTTTTTTGGTTTCAAAAGTCAAGCATGCAGAGATATACATATAACAGCACAGAAAAATGACCTTAAATTTAGGGTTTTCCTTGCTTAAACCATTACAGCAAAGATTAGTTTAAGAAACACAGAAAAGGTCACTCTTTTTCTTTACTGTAAGGGAGAGGAGGAATTTTAATTGGTACTGTTATTTAAGGAAAGTATAGAGAAGAGAAAGGCAAGCTGCAGCACAAGTAAAAGATTTTTTTCTTTCTTCCTTTCCTTCTTATCTTTCTTTCAAGAGTAAAAATTAGAGAGGAAGCTGGAGACATTTGGATTCGTCCTTGTGTCTCCTCTACCTCTCATAATTTTTCTCCCCAATTTTTAGCTCAAAAAGATACAGTGAATCTGTCATATATACTAAAAAGCTAAGTGCTTTTTGAGACTTTCTTGGTTTATTTCATGAATATTGGGGGCTTTCTTGATAATAATTCTGGTGGTGGCGGTGCAAGAATTGTTGCTGATATACCATTTAATAACAACGCCAATAGCAGCAGTAACAGCAACAATAAAAACAATAACAACAACAGTATGCCCACTGGTGCTATTTCTCAGCCAAGACTTGTTCCTCAATCTCTTGCCAAGACCATGTTCAACTCCCCTGGACTTTCTCTTGCTCTTGTAAGTGAAAAAAAAAACATAAAAAATGAATCTTTTTTTCTCTTCACTACTTTTTTTTGAAACTTTATGACACCCTTTTGTTTATTTTTCTTTTTTGTGGCAGCAAACAGGCATGGAGGGGCAAGGGGAGGTAACAAGAATGGGTGAGAACTATGAGGGAAATAACAGTGTTGGTAGAAGGAGTAGAGAGGAAGAACCAGACAGCAGATCTGGAAGTGATAACTTGGAAGGTGCATCGGGTGATGAACAAGATGCTGCCGACAAACCACCAAGGAAGAAAAGATACCACCGACACACTCCTCAGCAAATCCAAGAACTTGAATCGTAATCATTACCAACTTTTCAAATGAAAAAAAAGCTCTTTTTTCTTCTTCTTCAACTTTTTTAATGATGAGATGTTCCTCTTTTTTTTTTTTTTTGGTTTTCTAGTCTCTTCAAGGAGTGTCCTCATCCTGATGAGAAACAAAGGTTGGAGTTAAGCAAAAGGCTTTGCTTGGAGACTAGGCAAGTCAAGTTTTGGTTCCAAAATCGTAGAACTCAGATGAAGGTATATATAATACTTGGAAATTTAAAAAAGATTCAATTTTTATGACTTTGAAAGATTCATTTTTTGTATGTGTGCTGCTTGATTGCACCAGACTCAACTGGAACGCCATGAGAATTCGATTCTAAGGCAAGAGAATGATAAGCTTCGAGCAGAAAACATGTCTATAAGAGAGGCAATGAGAAATCCAATTTGCACTAATTGTGGTGGTCCAGCAATGATTGGTGAAATCTCTCTGGAGGAGCAACATCTTAGGATTGAAAATGCCAGGCTGAAAGATGAGTTGGATCGAGTTTGTGCACTTGCTGGCAAGTTTTTGGGTCGACCCATTTCATCTTTAGTTACCTCTATGCCTCCACAAATGCCTAATTCAGGTTTGGAACTTGGGGTTGGAAGCAATGGATTTGGAGGTATGAGTAATGTACCAACAACACTCCCCTTAGCTCCTCCTGATTTTGGAGTTGGGATTTCAAATTCTTTGCCAGTGGTTCCTTCAACTAGACAGTCAACTGGAATTGAGAGATCACTTGAAAGATCCATGTATCTTGAACTTGCTTTGGCTGCCATGGATGAATTGGTAAAAATGGCACAAACTGATGAGCCTCTTTGGTTCAGGAGCATTGAAGGTGGTAGAGAAATACTAAATCATGAAGAGTACATAAGGACATTTACTCCTTGTATTGGTATGAGACCAAACAGTTTTGTTTCAGAGGCTTCCAGGGAGACAGGCATGGTGATAATCAATGGTTTGGCTCTTGTTGAGACATTAATGGACTCTGTAAGTAATTTCTTTTAGCTTTCTGGATTGCACTTTAATGTATCTTATCCTATGTAATTAATAGTCTTGTCAGTGATGATACAAGAAATCATAGATCTTCATTTTCTGATGATTAGCTTTAATTTTGACAGAACAAATGGGCAGAAATGTTTCCTTGCTTGATTGCTAGAACCTCCACAACAGATGTAATATCAAGTGGTATGGGTGGAACCAGAAATGGTGCACTTCAGCTGGTAAATTAAAATGCATCTCTTTCTTAAAACAATGTTATTTTTAGTCAATGTTGAAATATTTTTATGAATTTTTTCTTGATTCTTTACAGATGCATGCCGAGCTCCAAGTACTTTCACCATTAGTACCAATTAGAGAGGTCAATTTCCTGCGTTTCTGCAAGCAACATGCTGAAGGTGTGTGGGCTGTGGTTGATGTGTCTATCGATACCATCCGTGAAACTTCTGGTGCACCAACATTTCCAAATTGCAGAAGGCTTCCTTCTGGCTGTGTAGTCCAAGATATGCCCAATGGCTATAGCAAAGTAATTTCTCCTTCCCTTTTACACCTTTCTGAATTAATTTATGCGCACTTCAATTAATTTTGACATTTTATTCGGTAACTCTGTTCACAAAGACTTTTCTATTCTTTTAATGTGTCGTTGGGTAGCTACTTTTTTGCTTTTTTGTGCTTAATGAGTTTGGCTGAGCAACTATAAGTTTTTGTATCGTAGTTCAAAACATTAAATTGGTTTTTCCACCTAATTTGGATTGTCAAAATGACTAAGCTCTTGTCTTTTTTTGGCTATTTGGTCCCAAACCAGAAAGATTAGATTATTGAACCTGATAAGATGCTGATTATAAGGGACAGAAGAGTATTAAAAAGTCTTCAAATTTCAGCAACTTCCTGCTTAAGATGAGCTTAATAATAATATTGTATTATACACCGTACGTGGGGAAATCGAGGTTAAGGGCGATTAATTAATTTAATAAATTGAATAGAAGCCTCCATTACTTCTATTTATGTGCCTTGGGACACATTAATTTCATATGATTCTTGAGAAAAAAATAAAATTAAAATAGCCTTGTAACTCTCAAACATTGGCTTAATTAAACAATGTATTTGATGTTTCTATTCCAATCTCTGATGCTGTCTCGATCAGTCCCCCGTGTATATAATTAATTCATTAACTGTGTATTATCTGGTTCCAGCCTTGTGATGTGTTTGTTTTTTATACTGATCTAATAAAGGACCTTTTAGTCAAACAACAAGACTGACTACATTATTTTGTTGTCACGTGAGTATCTGCTACATTTCTCAATGTCTCAAACCTAACCTCGTGCCTTCAAATTTGCATAAAAATGATCAAATTTTGTATTTTATAAGCTTCCATTTTTAGGGTTCTAGGTTCTATCATGTCTCTCCTTGAACCTAACCTAACTTGAAACCATTTCCAAGATTTGTCTTGTTGCATCACAAAAATTTCCCATTGTGTAATGCACCTTTTTTTGTTTATTTTTTGGGTTTGTAGATCATGTTTGAATTTAAAAAATTATACATTGGTCATAACTAATGAACTTTGCTTAGGAGTTTTAATTATTTGCCTAAGGGATAAATACTTGTGTCATAAATTACATCATTAATTTACTATGTAATGAGAGAAAATTGAGACAACCATTAATTAACCAAATATGAATCATTAGTTGGATTTTTCTCTTCCCTTATGATTATCAGTCCTTAATTAATTCCAAACAAGTTCAGATCGTCTATATGAATTCTCACTGTCAATAATTATGAAGGTTACATGGGTAGAACATGCCGAATATGACGAGGGTGCGAACCACCATCTTTACCGGCAGTTGATCAGTGCCGGCATGGGCTTTGGTGCACAAAGATGGGTGGCCACCCTCCAACGCCAGTGTGAATGTCTTGCAATCCTCATGTCATCCACCGTGTCCTCCAGGGATCACACAGGTAATATAGATTTTTATACTTCAAGTTAAATCATAAAATTTATTTAGTGCTTTTGTTCAATGAATCAACCCTTATCATGTGAGTAAGTCCCTTATATTTTCTGTGACAAAATTTAAATTTTAAGAAATGAAATCACATGCAGCAATAACTCCAAGTGGGAGGCGGAGCATGTTGAAACTAGCACAACGCATGACAAACAACTTTTGTGCTGGTGTTTGTGCTTCAACGGTACACAAGTGGAACAAACTTTGTGCAGGCTATGTAGATGAAGATGTCCGTGTTATGACTCGAAAGAGCGTCGATGACCCTGGTGAGCCAGCGGGCATCGTCTTAAGCGCTGCTACTTCCGTTTGGTTGCCTGTTTCCCCACAAAGACTCTTCGATTTCCTCCGCGACGAACGTCTCCGAAGCGAATGGGATATCCTATCGAACGGTGGTCCTATGCAAGAAATGGCTCATATTGCCAAAGGCCAAGACCACGGAAACTGCGTCTCACTCCTCCGTGCTAGTGTAATTTCCTCAACCCTCATGTCACTTTTCTTTTTTTAATTTAATTTTGAACGGATAGAAAGATAGGGTTAGGAGATAGTAATAATGCATGGCGATTTATAGATGAATGTATATGTATGCATGTAGAAAGATTGATTGATTTTGAATGTGTGGGGTTCAATTTTCTAAAGATTAAAAAAAGGTTGATTGAAAAGGACAAACAAGGGGGATTTGGAAGTATCTTTAAAGGACCATCTTCTTGCAGATCTATAAAATTTAACTTTGTTGCATCTTTTGTAAATTTGTAAAAAGTCAAAACACATGACACATGTTACCTTTTTTTGGTCAGCCCCACCATGATATCACCCTTTTTACATGAGAAGTCAAATAGTCTCTGGTTGACTCAATTTTTTATTACTGCAACAGAAATTAACGTATTATACAACCACACAATGGCATTCCTCGTAAATACATTCATAACCGAGGGTCTTTTTTAATTAACAGGCTATGAACGCAAACCAGAGCAGCATGTTGATACTTCAGGAAACATGCATAGACGCGGCTGGGGCGCTTGTTGTTTACGCGCCAGTTGATATTCCGGCAATGCACGTGGTTATGAACGGTGGAGATTCCGCTTACGTGGCTCTGCTTCCATCGGGATTCTCGATTGTACCCGACGGCCCAGGATCTCGTGGGTCTAGTGGGTCCAATGGGCCTTCATGTAAGGGGGTCCCAGACCAGAGAATTAGTGGGTCGCTCTTGACGGTAGCCTTCCAGATATTGGTGAATAGCCTCCCTACAGCCAAACTCACTGTGGAATCAGTGGAAACAGTCAATAATCTTATATCATGCACTGTTCAGAAGATTAAAGCTGCTCTTCAATGTGAAAGCTAAATTGGAAAATATGTTGGACAAGGATGGATTGCCACCTTTTTTAATTTAATTTTTTTTGTTTTATAATCTATAGTTTAACTAGTTGGAAAAAAATGTTGCTAATGAGTCAAGCTGACGAGGGAGGGGGCTGAGTCAAGAACGAACCTCGCTGAATTGGAAGCTGAGTCAAGAACGAACCGCACTGAGACGACCATTGCTAGGTGGTAAGGCCGGCTCAACTAGTCTGAGGTCATAAATTTGGCTCTTAACACAAAGCAAAGGTGGTGGTTCGGGTATTGACTCAGGTTACTAAGATCAGTTATTGGTTCAATTAATCAGCTTTTGGGTGAGTGAAGAATTTGAATTATGGAAATTTCATTTTGGACAAGTTGTGTGACAACAATATGTCAATTTCAGAAGCTATTGATCAATTTGTAGTTGTTTGTTGAGGAGTCATAATGGCTCTCTTTTGTTTGGTATGCAATGGTGGGGGACTAATCAACTATTGTACGTTATCTTAATTGACCTACTTTAACTTGACCCTCTTTGTCATGTTTACTTTTTCTTTGCTAATATGGTCTTAGGTTCACATTTGATCACAAGTGAAAAATGTGTTTATATCTTTTACACTTTTGCTGTTGAAAGTTGTATATATCTTTCTGAATATTGTATGTTCAGTTATAAGAAAGTGTCTTTCTTGTTATGTCGATTATTTAAAGATTGCTTACACAAAATATACAATTGTCCTGAAGATATGTTTGAGATTCAACAGAGTAAAACTCATCTGGTCGGAAATAATCAGTTGGTGTTTGGACACCATTCAATAACGACAGTCAAAATTCAAAAACTCTTTATAAGTATCGACTTTGGTTAATAACAATCTAAGAAACTACAAAATATTTTAGTCTACTCCACCCCGATTTGATAACTTATGAACCATTACTTATATTTCATTGGGTCGGAAATAATCAGTTGGTGTTTGGACACTATTCAATAACAACAGTCAAAATTTAAAAACTCTTTATAAGTATCGACCCTGGTTAATAACAATCTAAGAAACTACAAAATATTGTAGTCTACTCCACCCCGATTCGATAACTTATGAACCATTACTTATATTTATTGTAAGTATGACCTTTAATAAGTATTTTATTTATATAATATTTAAAATAAATTTAAATTATATATTTAAATAATTTTGTACATATACTTTTAAAATATTCAAAATTGATAATCAAAATTCAAAATATTTTAGATATGGTAGATATCGGCATATTATAAAAACATAATAATAGAAGAATGTAGGGTTAGTAACTGCCGACCCTAGTTAACAACAAATCAAGAGAGTCGTACACTAATGTTGTAGTCTTGTGCCCTATATAAAGTCAATTTAACAAGTTGTGAATCACTATTTATATTTGATATTGATACGATCTTTAATTAAGTAAATTTATTAATTATCGTGTAAACGTAAATTTATAATATATATCTAAAGAATGTTTTAAATATAATTTGAGAACCTTTCAATAAGAACAATCAAAAGTCAAAACATTAAACACTTTACACATGATAGACATCACACATTATAAAAATAATAAAAGTTATGTAGTGTATATGTGTCAATCCTAGTTAACAACAACCCAACTTGATAACCTACAAATAATTACTTATATTTCTCTAATTTAGTCATTTTATTAATTATTATATTTAAATAAATTTAATAACATATTTAAATAATTTTAAATAAAGTTTGAAAATATTTCAATTGCGTGTACACTTCAGCATGGTAGACGTCAATATAATATAAAAATCATAAAAAAAATTATAATATTGACCGTACTAACAACAACAATTCAAGAATCACACATTAATGTTGTAGTCACACTTTAGTATTAAGTTATAAATCTTAATACAAAACTACAGGCGTGTGTAAGTGATAAACATATAAACATTAATGCTAATTATTGAAATTTAAAATTTTCTCAATATACTAATAAAAGACTTAATATTATTGTCAACGTTTTTGTACATAAACTATATTAATAATTAATAATTGTAATGCGTTGTTTTAACATTTAAACAAACAAATCTAAAAAATAAGATTGTTTATTTAATTATGAATTATAAAAGTATATATTGATTTTTTTTAATCTACATAAATATGAGATATTACAAATAAATAAAATCAAATCAATGTTATAAATAAAAGAGGCGAATTATTGAAATGTATAATTTTCACAATGTATCAATAAGAAGATTAACATTATTGTCAACCTTTCTTCAGTCTAACTATATTAATATAAATATGTTTATATACACACATATATATATATATATATATATATATTAAAAAATATGCCTAAAGTAATTAAAGACTTCATTGAGAGGGAGTAATTTATAGAGAAGAAAAGAAAAATTACAGCTGGAGTGTAGATGAAGGTAAATAAATAAGGAATGGCTGCGTGATGAAGCCAGCTGAGGAGTGATGGAGAAAGAGAGCGGGGGTCCTGCAAAGTGAGGTGCATTTAATGACAGAGCAGAAGCTGTTGGGAGGAAGAGTTGCCATGCATTCAATGCTTCTTATTTGTACGTTTCTTTTTTTTTTCCCTTAATTTTGTAAAATATTTTTTTTTCCTTCCAATATAAAATCCCAATCACTCTTGAAAACTTTGGCCTTTCTGACACATGAGACAAGGCATTTTCTCTTTTGAAAAAAATAATACGGATAAGTAAATATGATTATAATTTAAATTAATTATAATTTATAATAAATATTTAGTTATAAATATAATTTAAGTTTTGTATAATTTATGTGATTTGTATAAATATGGTGTGTGGATTAAATTATATAATAAAATGTACAAATATTGTCAATTATATAAATATTATGCATGAATTATATAGTAAAATATACAATATTATATAAAAATTATAAATTGTATAATAAATTATACAAACACGCTATAACTATAGTTACAGAATATAATTATCTAAACCATAGTTATGAAATATAATTAACATATTTTTGAATAATTATATGCGAAAATTTCTAATCTTTGAACCTTTGTATCGTTCCCCCACTCTTAGCAGCTTTCGGGTTCAATATATATACATATATATATATATATATATATATATATATATATATATATGATACACGTGTTTTATAACTTAACATTGATTAATATAAT
>JAOTQJ010000001.1:24724373-24735677 GCA_025642045.1 Solanum sejunctum | reverse complement strand
TCCACTTAAACGTCAACCGGAGCCTAGCGACGACAAAACATCACATTTTACTACACATTTAAATTTATAAAAAACAATTAAACAATTAGAAGCATATATTTTGCGTGATGTCTTATATGATAAGTTGTATCTTATGTGAAATCTTACAAGTATTATGTCACGTATAAATAAATAATATATATCTATTTATTTAATTTTATATAAAATTAATAAGTTGAAGAATATATTTATATATTATATACCTTTCATAGTTCATTAAAACTGATGGTCACTGCGGACTTAACTAGGCACAAGGATAACTCTCTTGGGGCCTCATTGGATGAGACATCATTGTTTGAGGAATTACTCCTCTTGGTACTATTTACTCTTCTTAGAAAGGAATAACAATGATGATAATATATAGGGCTCACAAACTACTAGGAATCTACACATGAAGGTCAATTAAAAGATAAAATATCAAATGGTTTGTTTAAAAAAAAAATTGGGGCAGGGGAAAGGGATCATAAGGTAGGAAATCGAACTTTCATCAATAATATACGAGTTCAGATAGTCAATTAATTAACCAAGTTACTAAAAATTTTAAATATCAAATGGTTAAATTTAATTTATCATTCTTTTTGAATCAGATAATTAATTAATGTCAAAAATTGTAACCGCCATTAAAAGTTGGTTGAGCAACAGATGCAGTATGTCTAATAACTAGATAAATGTGTCTGTATTAGCAAGATTTAATTTTTTTCTCAATTTATGTAATGTAGATAGAATTTACAAAATCAATTACATTTTAATATGATTTTTAAATTTTTAAGATTGTTAATTGTGTTTATAGTATCTTTTATATATTTTTTCCTTTGTCAATTTGTACGGCACAAAAAGTTTTAAATATTTTAATTATTATTTTTGTGTTATTTTTAAATAATATATATTACTCATTTATTCGTATTTATGCAGCACGGACTCGAGATGCAATCAAACTTTTATATCTTTTAAATATTTTAAATTGCTAATTATTATAATTTATAGTATTTTTTACTTAATTTTGAAAACATATATATTATTCAGTTTGTCCCAATGTATGTAGCACATATACACTTTCAAGAGGCAATCAAATGTTGTTAATTATTGAGATATACAATACTTTTTATGTAGTCTTCAAATTCAAATATTTCTTATATATTTTTAAAATATTTTTAAGTCGTCAAATATCATAACTCATACTCCCTCTATCTCATATTAATTGAATTTATGAAGTAATTCACACATATTAAGAAAAACATTCAAAGACAATATTTTGATTGTACTTTTTACTATTTTCCTTTGTGAAATCATAAATATGTAGTATAATTTATCTCCTAGAAAATATAAAACTTCAGTAAATGGAAAAAGCTCCAAACGTTCTTTTTAAACTTTGAACAATTCAACTATTTTGAACATTGAAAAAAATTTCAAAAATTCAATTAATTTGAGACGGAGGGAGTAATATTTTTTCTTTTTAAATATATGAAAAATAAAAATAAATTAAATTGAAAAAGCCATTACATATGTACATTATCAAATTACTGAAATAGACATATTAATTAATTGTATGATTGAACAACTTAACTATCTTTTATTATGTAAGAGAATTTTATCGTTGTACCAAAGACTTATGCGTCATAGTTGGTTAGAGAAATTTCCTTGGAGAAACTCCTAATTGAATATCGAAGAAATATACTTCCATAAATTCCCTTTGACTTGTATACACCACTTTAGATAAGTCAACAATTATCAAAAGGCATAAAGTATAGATGAAATTAATCCGCTAATACGCTATAAGCCTTCAAGTTAACATCGTAGAGGGGAGACAGTGTGTTGGTGACGAATTAAATCGTATTCAATAGTTTTGATTTAAACTTTAAATTTATAATAAAAAATTCATTTCATATGTAATAACTTATTAATTTAGAATTAAATAATTTAAAAATAGTTAATATTTCAAATTATGATTCCGCTTCTTCATAGATTTGTTGTCAAATAGTGATGGCATTGGTTGTCACCAGATGAAATACAGGATGGATATATATATATATATATATATATTGGAAATTTTTATTCCTTTTTGTGGAGTCATACATATTAGTAGTCCCCCTAGATATCTATAGGGTGTGGTGGTGAAGGAGTTGAAAAGAAAATGTAGTAACAATACGCCAGAGAATAATGATTATTCTGAATGTTTGGGAGCTAGCATATTTGGCTACTATATTATATGGTTAAATTGAAGTTTTGAGCATGTTCATATGTTTGTATTAGTACTCTCTATAGGTAGATCAATTGTATTTTTTGAGCTTTCCTTTTCCCATTGATTAGTTCCATTGCCTTGTCTTCATTCCTCTAAAAAAGGGACCATTGTAGTATGTATTGGATCATCCACAGTGTGTACATATTGCATGTGTCAATTAATTAACTCTTTTGTTTTCATATACACACCGTCGTTCCCTTTATTTTCATATTCAACTCATTCAAATTGATATCAGGTCATTAAATGAACGGATTGAATTAAAATAAATTGGGGTAATATGATTTAAAAAGAAGGTAATGATTTAACCTGTCATATTCTTACTAAATATCTTTATACCGATTATATATAACATATATATAATATATCACGCATGTAATTTAGTATGTTTTATATATTTTTATGGACTAAATCATTTTTAAATGAAATGAATTAGCATTCAACATTTCTTGCTGTATTCTCACAAAGTATAAAGATTGTGTTCGTTATGAAATTACCTAAATATTTATTGCTACTCAAAATTAGTTGAAAGACTAGTTTATCCAAAATTCAAACTGTCAATAAAAATATACCTAATCATTTATTCCTTCCTAAAAATTTTTATTTTTTACTCTATGAGTGATTTGAACTTACAACCTTTCGCTAATGTTAATTTGATAGAAATATTGGAGTTGGAGTTAGAGAATGCTGCAACCATAATTTTGACTTTTCGTATGAGTTTTGGAGAAAAATAAGTGCAATAGGTTTCGTAGATTCATCGTGAATTCATTTTTCTTAATTTAGATTTTTATTAATAGTATATTTTTAAAAAAAAATGCTTAAATATAAATATGTGAATTCACATTCAAAGTATCATATAATACGATGAAAATTAGATTCATCTCTTTAAGTAAGGTCAAGACATTTAAATCTCTTGTATTTTCTTTATTTTTTTCTTTTCAAAATTGATCTCTCTCTAAGTGGTTATTAGTAGCATTTTTGTCATTTTAATTTTTAAAAAATACTTTAATCTTTTAAAATTTTCAAGCTATAACGTATTATTTTCAATTACAAGAAACTCCACATCTATTTCTAAGTGTGAATTTATGTCTTATTTTTTTTCAATTACAAGAACTTCCCATCTATTTCTAAATGTGAATTTATGTCCTGCACCAACAATAATGTACATAAGATTAATAATTTTCACATTAATAATTAGTTAAGTGCTTGTAATGCAAATAATTTTTCTAAATCTGATATGAATTAAAAAATTTAGTGAACTTATAATCGATATATGAAATATTACTTGATCGATGAGTGGGTAATATTTGTTGTCCTTCTTCTTTTAGGTCAATTCAATGATGTACCATCCAGAATATGTCACTGCCTTACCTCACACATATTCTCTCTCCTTTTTTAACACATTGACACCAACCTTTGTAGAAATTTAATGAAATTAATTAATGTGTAGTATATCGATGGACCTCATCTGTACGTATAAAAAATTGCTCAAACAAACTTTTCAACTTTATGAGTCATGGCCTTGATTATTGAACACCAATAAACTTGGACAATATTGCATTTAATTCTCTCAGCAATCGCGGCGTAAGAAAATAATCAAATTGAGTGTTCACGGTTTGAGTCGATTATTGGTTAAAATTAAATTTAATTCAGTTTTAAAATTTTTAAAATCAAATCAATTTTATTATAATATATATTTATCAATTTTGTTGTTATCAGTTTCGGTATTGTTTGTTTTGATTTTTCAGTTATTAATGATACACAAAAAATAAAAGCAATTGTACATTTAAATAGAGATAAGGTGACAACAATCCATTTAAAACGAAAAATAGTTAGAACGATTGATATTATAAAACTTTCAATTACTAATTTTACTGTGAAAAAAGTTTCAAAATTCACTATTTAGGTCTAAAAGAAAGAGATAGTGACATTTCTATTATCACAAAGAATTGTCATATATATATATATGATATCAACAAGATAAATATTCTCATCTTAAGCATTGATTTTATAAGTAGGTTGAAAAATAAAAATATTTTTATAAACAATGTATTCCGTATGTATAATTACAAAATATATGAATATAATTTGTTGGCTCGATTTGATTATTTCTTCGATTTTTCAGAACAAATCCAAATTCAAACCAAACACTATCGGTTTACAAAAAAGCAAAACCAAATCAGACCAAAATAAAATTGATTTATTTAATCCGTTTGATTTGATTTTTCAACTTGGATCTATTTGTATCCAAATCATGAACATCCCAACAGTCATGTTATTATCTTTTTTTTTCTTCTCATTTATTTTATTTTATTAATATATAATTATATTATTTTTTACCATATCTTTTTATGATAGTTTCTCTGTGTATGGTAGATTTTTAAAAAAAATAAAATAAAATTGTTAAGTGTCATCATCATTTAACATAAAATTGAGCGTTTCAATCTGTTCTCAATCAAATATTCGTCATATCTGATATCCCTATAATTCTTGCTCTTTGGCAAACTTCATAATTAACAATTTAATAAACAAAAATTGAAAAAAGAAATATCACACCAGATCAAATTTAAAGAAACGCAAACAAATCATCAATTTGTTTTCAACACTTTATACTACTAACACTTATATTATGCATTGATTTTGTTATGATAAAATCTTGAAATGAATTCGTGAGACTCAATTAAATGTCAGAAATATTTTAGACTCACGGTTTAGAGAATGAAAAATTAAGCGGATAAGAAAAGATATACGACTAGTTAAGTACCTAACATTGCTATAATTTTATATAATTATGGTTCGCGGCAAATATATAGCTATAACTACAGTTTAAATTTTGTATAATTCGTGTTATTTATATAAACGTTGTACGAGAATCAAATAATACAATGAAATATATAAACATTATGATTTTTGTAGCAAATTATACAAACGCGATACAAAAACTGTAAATTGTATAGCGCATTTTACAAACGCTGCATAAATTATACAAACATTGCTATAACTATAAATACGAAATATAATTACACAAATTATAACTATACAATATAATTAAAATATTTTTAGGTCTTTTAAGTCAAAATAGACCCATACATGTTTATGTTGATTAGTATTATTAATGAGAGAAAGTGAAGACTGTGTGCAGCAACTGTTGAATATTTGAATCCAATAAGTAATTTTCAACTCTCTGGTCATCCTTCCAATTTCCAACAGAATAGGGTACATCAATTTGTAAACTTTAGACATTACAAGTTGAACCCCATCTTGATCTAGTCAATACAAATTTATATGAAGACTCTAATTAATGCGCAAGGAATATTATGCTGATCTTAAAAATAACATATAATATGTGTGGTTATAATTTTATTTTATTTTTTTTGGTGGGGGAACTCGGAAAAAAATTAACAGCTGCTACTCTTTTAGAATGCGTACCGAGTGAATTCATAGTTACTATTATATACGTGGGTATAAATCTTTTTTTAAAATGTCAAAAAAAATATAATTGACAACAAAATTGAATTTCATTTGAACTTTCTAAGATTATACATATATGTCTACGGAATTATGATGATAATATTAACAGCATGAGAGAAAATAAAAAGCATAATTCTTTTTCATATAACATTAAATTGATCAATTGGTTAATTTTTCTGAGGATAAAGTAGGATGGACGAACAAAATATTCAATTTATTTATCTTTTGTTTAAAAATATAAGATAAATTAAGACTTACGGTCTTGAAATTGTATGTATTTTTGTGTCTACCAACACCTAAAATTTAATTTAAAATTAAATTGAATTCAGTTAAACTTACTTTGAAAATATTCATATAGTGGATAATGTAACAACATATCCCATTCTTTTTCCCGAAAAGCATAAGAAAAGGAAATAAAATCACTTTAATTATAATACATAAAATCTTTGAAAAACAAAACCGACGTGAACGTAGTTTACATTAGAAAAAGGGTCTATTGGTGTGAAAATGTAACACCCCGTAAAATTATTAAAACAGTCTTAAATTTGGTCGTACATACAACGTATCTTTCTAAGCTTCGATGGAAAATTTGAGATCGGATTTGCAATCAATGCGAAAATTGAGTGGGAAAATGATCTTGACTCGGCTTTATCACGCAAAAACACAAATTATAATTTTTAAAGAGGGCTTAAAACAAAGAGGTTTCCATATCCCTTCTGCGACGCTGAATGAACGCAGAAATACACTTTGTTTTTTTTTTCAAAAATTAGACAAAAATCAAAAATTCGCGAAAAAAGTATATTTTTATGCACGCGCACTAGTGCATAGGAGGAGCAATTTTTCTATTTTGATTAGGAAAGAGCAATTTCGTCCTTCCCGACATAATTTTATATTCCTCACATGAATTTTGAAGTATAATTCATATAAAAAGGATTTTTACACTTAAAACTATTTTAAATCTATCAATTTTACGTTAAGTTAGAGAGAAGAAGAGGAGAATCAAGCAAGGGTTTCAAGAATCTCCTAAGTTCTTCGAAAGATTTTCATTCCCAGGTATGTAAAGGCTACCCTAAAGCATAGGATTGCTATCCCATGTGCCAATGTAGAGTTAAAATAACAAATTCATGTCTAGAAGCTTTGATTGTGAATTCTTGAAGGTTCTTGAGTATTTACTTCAAGTTCTTGAATGACTACTTTGGGTTCTTGAATAATTGCTTCGATTTATGTATACTATCCTGAATTTATGTTTTCCTATCGGTAAACAACAATTTTATATCATGAACGGATAATCATCATGTTTAAAACTTAATGTATTTTCACCCTATTATATGATTGTGACTTGATCCTTAAATTTTATTCTCCATAATGACTTAAATAATGAACTTAAGGGGTATCTAGAGCCTTGAATGTCTGAAGATGATGTCTGAGTGCGTCTAAGTCATGAATTGAGTGTGGGATGACTGTGATAGCTGAAAATTATTGTTGATAGAGTTGAATGGTATAATTCCCTTAGATTAGACAGAAAATCTTACCCGTAGAGGTTGGGTGATGAGAGTTCTTGATGGATTGACATACTTATGATCATATTGAGTCCTGGAAGGAGTATTAATATCGAAATTGGTAAAAATGTGTCCCACTCGGACCCATTAACTACTTGGTCAGCGTAGGAGAGCATTGGATTGTGAAAGCGAAAGTTTTCTTTGTACCAAAAAAGGACTTGACAGACCTTTAGATCACGACAGACTCGTCCTTTACCCCGGCAAGGTACTGGACAGATGTAGCAACGACATCTCTTCGTTGTATCACTACTGGCTCATAGGTAGTGATTGTCGGTTATAGAAACTCCCAGATAGGTTTCATGATGATAGAACTCCGATGTGATATGAAGACTTGATGCTTGATAGCTAATGAGGTGATAGGATCTTGTCTCTTATATCTAAGGTGAGGCTGAGTGATCGATAATTATTAATTATATTGTTTCTTTTTTCTTAGCCCGTTTTACATACAATACATTTCAAGTACTAACGCCCCTCTGGCGCTGCATCATTTTATGATGCAAATACTATAGACCGGGGACTTCAGCAGCCCGATCGTTGAGGTCTAGAGCTCTTCATTCCTGACAGTGGTGAGTCCTCCTCAGCATTCAGAAGATATTTATTTTTATGATTAGATAGTCTTTTATTTAATATTTGGTAGGCATGGCTTGTCATGGTACCGTCTTAGGCTATAGCATAGAGGTTTCATAGACATAGACGTAGATGTAGATGTTGATGTCGAGGTCGAGAGTTCTTGGCCCTCATACTTCTTTTCTTTATTATTGAGACTTTTCGTTATCTATTTTACTTTCTTATGATAGAATGATATTGATAGTATAAGCCTACTGATAGGATAGTTTTTGCATTTTAATATATTTTTTCTTCCTGCTGATAAATTGATTGAATGATGGCAAAGAGATTGAATAATTTACTTGGAGACTAGCAATAATCTCTGAATATCAGTTACGTTTAGGCTATCCTCTTAAGATGTGACAGAAAATTATAACGCCAAAAAAGCCAAGAGTTTTATTCTATCAAAGAAAAAAAAGGCATTGGAGTGGGTGCTGCGGTGGACAGCAAGCATTATTTTTTTGGAATCTTTTCACACTCTCTTTTAATAATTATTTGATTTGATATTCAAAATTTAATGTGTTGTGTGGAACTTAATTATTAAAGAAAAGATCTTCCTCCAAAAGAGTTTATAGCTTTTCATTCATAGGACTTAGCTCAAATACAAAACTTTTATTTAAGAACATTAAAAAAAAATAGTCTATCTCATGATCATATTATTAACCTAACGATGAGTTTATTATCTATTCCTTACTAATTTGAATCATAAAATAACAATCTTTGAATGATGCGTCACTCTACGCATCTAATATTTTAATGTAATTTCTGTCCCTCCCAAACCTGTATCACATGCAACTTGGCTCCACATATCTTTTCAAATTATATTTGTTTCAATGGGAAATAATAATATCGTGTTTATTAGCATTGTCCTAGTAGTATATTACTTTTTGGTCTATATTTCTTTATTCAATATTATCTTAACTATTTATAAAAAAATAAATAAAATTAAATCATAGCTTAAAAAGGGACAGTTTGGAGCACTAAAACTCCAGCTATATTCTTATCTCTCATTTTTAAGATTTAAATTTGTAACTTCCTGATCACATAATAATAATTTTATCAGCTACTCTAAATTATTTTTTTAATAATTATAGTTAATAATAAATTAGAAATTAAAAATAAAATGATAAATTATTGGTGAAAAGGGCGGCCAGGGCCATATAGTTCTCATGTACATGTTGCGTGTTCTTTGAGTTTGGCGGAGACACCGCCCACCGGGGGCCCTACGATCCCTCATACACAAACTTTCTTCGTTCCTTCCTTTTCTTTTTTCAACAATAATGAGCTGAATATTCTAATAATAATAAAGTATATAAATTGTTATGTACGAATTGCCAAATATATATATATTTTAAAAAAGTTCTTCTTTAGATATTCAAAGTACACATAATTTTAACGTGTATTCTTATTTCAGATTCTATTTTGTATAAGGTATCATATACATAGATTTCCATACATAAATTAAAATACGATTTTGACTTCCTATAGTAATTTAGGAGTAACAATTAATAAGGCAAAGAGCCGATAATATGAGTTAGGGTAGTTGGGTCGACCTGATTTAATTTGTGATTTAACAGGATTGGGCTAAGATTTTTTTATGCCCATTTAAAAAAAATTATAGAAATACACAACTTATGTTTATATAATTTCATATAATCCTTACTCTTTTAAAAAATTACAAAAATACTTTAAATGATATAAAATTGCAACACCTATTGATACAAATTACAATCCCTACTTCTCCATATATCATAATTAAAATCTCTTAATGTTCCTACATTTTCGACATGTATCATCGATTTTGTTTTTTGTATCAAAAGAAGGAACTTTCGATAATTTTGAAAAAAAATTAATATTAGTTAGAATTAGCTCCAAAAAGTATGAAATTTGTGTAAAATTGATCTTTTTATCCGACCTGAATAAGTCTGCTGATTTGTGGACTTTTGCAATATGGTTTGGGTCAGCCCGTGGGACGAATTAAAAAATTAATTAAAAATAAAAATAAAATAGAATACTAAAAATAGCAAGAGTTCAAACTCAAAGTTAATTTAAAATTTTTAAATATTAAAATTAGATATAAATTATGTTTTTATAATATACAAAAGTAATACTAATATCATATAATATTGTCTTCTTGTTATTTATTTTAATATTTTTAAATTATAATTTAATTTAAAAATTTATAAAAAAAAAACTTATAAAAATGTGAGCTGACTCGACAAGGCTCTCAGCCCATATACTAATAGATTGGATTTGCTATTTGTTGCAAAAAAAATTTTATTCAACTTGACTTGTTAAATTTTAAATATTGTATAAACTAACCCAAATGAGATGAGGTTGTATCAACAACTCCAACAACAATGTGACCTGCCAGTTGAGTGCGAGAAAATTTCCAATTTTGTTGCTCATAATGTCAGCTTCACCAAATTCAGAGATATTATAATTTAGAAAGCTAAAGTCTCCTAAAAAATATTACTTATTAAATTATTTTTTTATTTATCGGAGCATAATTAAACACACATGAGACAAAAAGTCATTCTGTATAAATATTGTATATATTATCATATCTAAATAAATTAGACCTTATAAATATGTCCAAAAGATTACCCTATCATGATTGGCATAGTGGGGCTGGCAAATTTTTTATCCATAAAGAGAAAAGAAGTATCTTGATAATGTTTGAATCAAGTTAAAACCAATATTATATAATATAATATATGTATTCCTCTCCATACCTTTTGGAAGCAATATGAATGGGAGAAAATACACGTATATTATTACAAACTGGCACTAATAAAATTCAAGAGGGCACTTCCCTCCATACAGCACCACTTTGACCAGAATAAAAATAAATTAAATTAAATTTAAAAAATGGTTGAAAATCTAGACGTACAATTAATTGCGATGCATTAATTGAAGTGAGGTGTTCAGTCCATGCAGGGGGGCTGAGCTACTCCTGCATTTAAATTTGGAAAGAAATTACTTTATTTTCAAATTTTCATATCATATTCAATAGAAAAGATTGCTACCTGATTTAACAGATAATATAAAAAATTGTTACATTATGATCTATGCGTAAACTTGATGAGGAAAAAAACGGTTGAAAATATTAATTTAAAATAAGACTGTCTCATAATTATAAGCTCATCTCCTATCGCATAAATAATATCAAAGATTATATTGGATAATATACATTTCCATCATTTCAGTTTACTTATTTGACCTTATATCAAAATAGATGTTTCATTTTAGCAAATTAAAAGTGTAGTGTCATTTTTTTCTTTACTGTTAAATACTCAATTTGATCCTTTTAGTTGTCGTGTCCACTTTTTGATAGTCAACTTGACTAACTTTTAAAGTTAAAATAAATTAAATTGTAAAACTTTTTAAGTC
>JAOTQJ010000001.1:24700167-24711405 GCA_025642045.1 Solanum sejunctum | reverse complement strand
AGTGTAATTTTTAATAGAATATGAAGAAATATCATAAAAATAAAGAGTGAAAGTTATGAATTTTATTATATATTTGTATTAAAAATAATATAAATACATCATAAATATTCAAAATGAGATATAAAAAAAATTTTAAAAGGCACCTTTGTCATTAATGCCTTTTATTCTGGGATTATTATACCCCAAAGAAGAGAGATAACTTATTTTGGTATTATTTATTAGTCTCGGAATAAGTAATCCCAAATTTGCTAATCAAACATCAATTTAAGGCCCTCTGTATTTTTATCCCGGGATTAAATCCAATAATCTTTCACACCAAATGACCCGTTAGTTTTTTATTTACTCTTATTATTTACTTATAGTCATTTGCTCATCATATTTTTTAAAATATTATAATTATTTTTTTCAAAAGTGATTATATAAATTTATTCTTATTATTTATTATTTTTTAATTTTTGTGTCAAGTTAATATTGATCGATGAAATATATATATATATTTAAAATATAGTATTGCAGAAATTTCAGCCTGAAAGAAATACTATGGACTCAAGTAACGTACCATATTCATTACTAGTATTTTTTGTTTGGTTGATTCTATTAAATGCTTTTTTCCCAAGATAAATATAGGTTAATTTTGTACCCATTGGTTCATTGGATCCTTCTTTCTTTTTCTAACTAAAAATAAATATATTTAAAAAAATTCAAAGTCATAAACTAACCGCGAAAAGGATAAGACTAGTCAAAATGTTGGACAAAAAGACCCCCGCGAATATTCCGCTGGCATAATTATTGTCTCAAATCGCACGCCCCCTCGTAAATCCCTTTTCACTCGAAGGGTATTGTTGTCATTTCAGTTTAGTACTTGATTCATCCACCGTTAGATCCACATGATTTTATATCCACGGTCCAAAATTAAAGTTTGACTGCAAGTACGAAAAAATATGCAGACAGGAATGATTGGGCTTTCGGTCATGACTTTGACCAGTGATAATTTGAATTTGATTTGAATTTTTTAAAAGTAGAGGCAGATTTTCCCTTTTGTCGTTTTCCTTTATTTATTTTCCTCTTTCCTTTGTTTATTTACAATTTCATTCCTCAATTTTAAAAAAGAAGTATTCGCGGAGATATAGTAGGTTAGTAGGATTAATTATATTTTTTATATTTTGTGTTATTATTATTTTATTTATATTTATTATTTTTATTGTCTTTATATATTATTATTGATTTTTTATTTTAGTATATTTTTTTTAATATCTAGTATTTTTTATTTTTTCGACTTGATGTTTTTGAAACAAGGATCTTATAAAAATAATCTCTCTATGTATATGAAATAATAATAAGATGTACGTATATTTTACTCTCTTCAAATCTACTTGTGAAATTTACTGGACATGTATCTTAGAAAAATCAAATTCTATTTTGATAATTAATTAATTAAATTATTAAGCTTATTAATAAATAAATAAATAAAGCACTACTATATATATGTGTTTTTTTTAGAAGTAAGAAAAAAATTAAAAATGATGTAAATTTTTTTTAGAGAAAGTAGTAGTGGTATTTTCTTTCCAATATATAAATAAAAAAACATATGCTAAACTCTTTATCATGCTTTTTGGTTTTTGGATTTATTTTAATTTATGACAAAAGGAGAGAAGGGGCTTTATGTTGCCGTATTTTCTCATTTTGGCATTTCAAAGTCCAATTTCTCCACTTTCTTTATTTTTCTCTCTTTCTCTCTCTCCTCTCCATCTCCACCATTGAAGAAAAAAATTTCAGGTGTTTGAGGAAGAAGAAGAGAAGGGGCTATCAATTACTCTGAAATTTTGTGGAGGACAACAAGGGTTTTTTTCTTCCGCTCTTGGCGAAGCAGAGATGAATGTCATGCGTCGCCTTAAGAGCATTGCTTCTGGACGTTCTTCTGTTTCAGATCCTGTAAATTTCTTTCTTTCAAATGGGTCTAAATAATTGTATGACGGAACCCGGCTAGATTAGGATTGAAGTATATCTGTTTTTGATTTTTTGCTCAAATGGGTCTAAATAAAAGCGAAATGGATAGAAGTTTTTTTTTTCTGTAATTGTTTTCGCCTCAAATGGGTCTGAGTATGATTTGTTTTGATTAGGAAACTTGAGAAGATAGATTCACTTTTTTAAATTTGGGTATTCAAATTCTTGGGTTTTGTGTTGTTTCTTTTGTGATTGGGGATTTGTTGAAATGATTGTGTTGAATGCTTCGTTTTACATTTTTGTAAAGATAGCTTTACAGTGAGATTTTCACCATTTTAGCACTAAAATGTGCGAGTTATGCAAGAAAGTTTGAGGCTAGAGCCTCGGATTTAGCCATTTGATGGATCATTTGCTCATGTGACTGGTATTTCTTGTAACAACTTTCATTTTGGCTTGTGGACTGGGGTAGGTGAGAACTGGGTGAGTTGGAATCCTGCACCCCCTTAGGACCGCATATTCTGTTAATAGATATCTGGCTGATGTGTTCTAGATTTTGTTTACTATGGACTTGTAATGATGGGATTTATAATAGAAGATTGTAATTTTCTTTTTGTTTTGTTTATTTTGATTATATTTATCAGTAATTCATGGAAAGAATATGATTTGTTACCGATTTTTAATAGGGTGGTGATTCAAGCTTAAAGAGGGTGAAGGTTGAGCAAGAAGTAGATCAAAGAGTGGTTGGTGAAACTAAAATGGAAGAGAGATGTACAACTGCAGTTCCAAAGGAGGATATGGCTTCTACATCTAAGGAAAACAGTACTGAAAGTACAGTAACAATGGAGACTAAACCTGAAAATACTGAACTTGATGAGCTTCCTAAAGAAATGCATGAAATGAAAATTAAAGATGAAAAGGCTGAAAGTCATGATGATAATTTGAAGGTATCACCAAAGTCTCTTTCATGTCAAATTTTTTTAGTAAAATAGCTGTCTTTAAATTTTGGAATCAGAGATGCTGATCCATGATCTATCTTGCATCCCATAGGATATGGAACCGGCTGTTGTTAGTGGAAATGGAACTGAAACTGGGCAGATCATTGTGACTACTGTGAGTGGTAGGAATGGACAAGAGAAACAGGTGAACTAGTTGAAATAAATCTAATATTGTCTTGTAGGCTTTAACTTAGCCTAATCAAAAGATGACCTCATACTGTTTTCACAGACTTTGTCTTACATGGCGGAGCGTGTTGTTGGTACTGGTTCATTTGGAGTTGTCTTTCAGGTATAGTTATACGAAAATCTAATGTCTATCGAAAATGTTAGGTGGTTCTGTTAGAGTTGCAGCTGTCTGGATGACTTTATTAATTCATTCGTCACCTTTCTATATCACAGGCTAAGTGCTTGGAAACTGGTGAATCTGTAGCAATAAAGAAGGTCTTACAGGATAGGAGATACAAGAACAGGGAACTTCAGATAATGCGTACACTTGATCATCCTAATGTTGTTAAACTACGACACTGCTTCTATTCTACTACTGAGAAGAATGAAGTCTACCTTAACCTTGTCCTGGAATATGTGTCTGAAACTGTTTACCGAGTTTCAAGGCACTACAGCAGAATGAACCAACACATGCCCAATATATATGTGCAGCTATACACATATCAGGTGAGCTTATTACAAGGTTCTTCATTTTCCTCATCAAGATTGTGGAATTTCAAATTTAGAAACTTTGATCATTTATCTGAGAAACTACCTTGAGCAGAGTTTAACGAATTTTCTCTAAATTACAAACTTGACAGATATGTCGGGCTCTGAATTACATGCATAATGTCCTTGGTGTATGCCACCGTGATATTAAACCACAGAATCTTTTGGTGAGCTCTCTATTATTCCACATGATATGCTTGTTGCTTTTAGATCTTCCATTTTAATGACAAAACGACTCCATATTGTTTGAGCAACCCCAATATTGTGGTTAAGTGCAGTTATATGTCCTTGCTAGCCTGATTCCATTTGCTTATCTACTCTCATCACCGTTTTCCCTCGATCTTCGCTGACTATTTGTTGCTTATTTAACTTCTGAAGGTCAACCCCCACTCACATCAGCTAAAGCTCTGTGATTTTGGGAGTGCAAAGATGTTGGTATGTGGTGTTCCTTTTATCATTAAGTTTTCTTTTCTCTTGTACAATTAGGAAGTCCCTAATATTTTTGCATTTGTGCTCTAGGTGCCTGGAGAACCCAACATATCATATATTTGTTCTCGTTATTACCGGGCCCCTGAATTGATCTTTGGGGCTACTGAGTACACAACTGCTATTGACATGTGGTCTGCTGGTTGCGTTATGGCTGAGCTACTTTTGGGGCAGGTTAGTTAATACTTGTAACTTCATATTCACGGTCCCATTCTATTCACTTGTGGTGATAACTTTTTAAAATTTTGCTTTTTATCTTAAATCTGCTCATTGTTACTGTTCCACATACATTCCATCAATGGTGTTAGGGTAAATGCCTTCTGGGCAATCCAATTCTAAGAAGTAATAGATTTAGATAACTAATGATAAGTAGTAATATACCCTTCATGCACTAGTTTAACATTTTACTGCTGTATTATCTGCAGCCTCTTTTCCCTGGAGAAAGTGGCGTTGATCAGCTGGTTGAAATCATCAAGGTGTGTAATCAAAGGACACTCTAATTGCTATCATAGAGTGTTTTCTGACTTGTCAATTTAGTTGCTTTCTCTTGCTTACCGTCTTCGTATTCTTTGTGCATGCTAGATATTGGGCACACCGACTAGAGAGGAGATTAGGTGTATGAATCCAAACTACACAGAATTCAAGTTTCCCCAGATCAAAGCTCACCCATGGCACAAGGTTAGCGATAAGATGTGTCTGCTTCGCTAGTAGTTGGATTCTTTTCATCCTTGCCTTGTCATTTCCTTGATGAACTTCATTGAGAACTGTCCATTCAAATTGCACAAACAACTTGCCCAGACACAAGGCAAGCATGGATCAAATTTTAATGAGATTACAATCTGCAGATATTTCATAAACGAATGCCCCCTGAAGCAGTAGATTTGGTGTCAAGGCTTCTCCAATATTCTCCAACTCTACGCTGTACTGCTGTAAGTAAATAATTTTCTTCTTAATTATCATGAATTTAGGATATTATGGTGGTTTTCGTTTACACCATCCATCAAACATGGTGTTCCGTTTGTGTCCCCGTTACAATGTGAGTCCTCATAGTATGTGCTTTTAGCACTTAAATGTGATCTTTCTGGCATGCTTAGAAAACTGTCGGTAAGAAGCATTATCCTTTAGACGCATTTAGTGTCTGTTTCTGAGGGGATGTTGAGAACATTTTGTATTTATTGACAGTTGGAAGCATGTGCACACCCTTTCTTTGATTCTTTGAGGGAACCAAATGCTTGCTTGCCAAATGGGCGTCCTCTGCCTCCCCTATTCAACTTTACAGCTCAAGGTGAGCTACAGTTTAGTTTTTAACTTTTACTTTCACATGAATCAATACTTCAATCTGACTAGTCTTCGTCTCATACAGAGCTCTCTGGTACACCTACTGAACTGCGAAAGCGCCTTATTCCTGAACATTTGCGCAAGTGAATTTTGTGAAGACAGTTGCTTAGGCTTTGTAAATGGGTTTTCTTGAGAGGTTTAGTTTTGCCTAATCAGCGTATCGTTGCTCCAGCAAATGCAGATACTATTCTTGGCCTTGGTAATATTTGATTGTATTCAACTTCAGAAACATGGGAACTAGTTACTTGCTAGTTGGTTTTGGATGGAGGATATGCTAGTAAGATCCGTTGGTGATTGACTTGAATGTCTCGTCTATATAAACATAATATTATTTCTTAAGCGTTCAGTACCTCAGCAGTTTTAGATGAGAGTTTTTATCTGTTAATTTATACCTTGTAGCAATATCTAGTTTGATGGGTATTCATAAGAGTAATGAGTGCTCCTAAACTGGAGTTATAGATGGATTTTTCTATTCTTTAAAGTACACCTTTTCATCTCTTCTGGTGCTCCTATCGGTTTGCAAATTCCATCGTGCTAATTATATTCACTATTTAGCTAATAGTAACTCTACCAAGTGAAGCACTTCCATGAAGGAGTAATAATGGAAGAATGATAGATATATCCATCAATTTGGAGATCCAAAGCACAAATTAACATCAAGTTGTCTCTCTTAAAAGAATCAGCACCTAAACCAGTACAGCTTTGTGGTCCTATGATAACAGCAAATTTGGACCAGGGAGATTACATCTTTATTCAACAAATAAGGACAGTCTGTTTACTTATTGACAACTCCACAAGGTCCTAGGCATGTGGTATAGCTGGTTTATGAATTCGCAAGAGATACCTATTTGATCTATAAAATGAGAATACATCATCACAGATATAACTATCACAATAATGACAGAATGACATTCTAATTAATCTATCAATAGGCTTTTTTCTTATTTAACTTTTTTTTGTGGTAACCTATTTTTAAGTCTCTTGGCAAGCTCCAGGATCAAACCAAAGAGAATGTGCCTTTCAAACCTGTCCCATCGGAGATCCTGATCGCTAATTACTGCCTCCAGTGAGAAAATTAACAGCTTTTTCGTGTTTCGTTTTCATCCAGGGAGTGGATGGTTCCAGGAAATGTGTGTTGTGCTTGCACCCGCAGACAATGACAGGAAAGGCTCATTGACTTCAAAGGAAAGGGCTCTAGTGTCATGGAGGATTGGGGAATGCTGAGCATACTTTGTTCAATAACATGTGCTTTTCTTCTGGTCCATACAACCAAAGGCAGGCAATAAACATATGCTTAATGAAATATTATGCTCTTGCCATATGCCCACAGTAAGACCGGGACTGAGCACGGGTTTATGAAATAGTATCCACTTTACCATATGCTTGCAACAGAGAAACAGAAAACTGGCGGTGGGAAAGCTACAAGTTTCTGCAAGCAAAAGTTAAGTTATTATACTTTTGCATAAAGGAGTAAGAAGTTGCTGAAGTTCTTATTACTGTTGCATAAGAATAAGATATTCGTAAACAAACTTAACAGAAATGAAGTAATTATTAAAACAGGCGTCCATTCAAAATCAGAACATCAAACAATTCATTGACAAAACATTACAAGAAAGATAAAGCTGAAAGTAAGATATCTAGACAACTGAATATAACCACTGTCCACTTTATTCAGAAAAAGTAACTAATGCGTCTTTGGAAAGAAAGGGCAAACGAGAAGATGGGAATTTCCCATTCAAGAGGTTGTCATTGTATATTCTTGCATTGTTGAAGATTCTAGTTAATAAGCCAATTTCAGCTGGGATTGGACCGTCAGAAGCAAAAGCATTTTTTCACATGGCAATACAACTGAAAGGATCAGCATCATCGGACACACAACACTGAGTCTAAACAAAAAGGAAGAGAATGAGGAGACTGAAGAATCCTAGAACCAGGTACCTCTGTATCACCGCCTCCTAAGGAAGATTAATCCCCCACCCCAGAAACGACATTATTGACCATCTATTTCATTTATGAGGTTGTCCAGATATACCTTAATTTCAACTTCCGAGTTCTTCCTGTTAGGGAAAGCGATGGAATCAAAGAAAAGCCATTAGTCTTATATCAAAAGTAAAAACATCTCTGCTGTTAGAATTATACCATAAGCTACCATGCACCTTTACGTTTTACCTTTTTTGTTGTGGCTAACTTTTTATGCCGTACAAACAACAGTAAACTCCCTAAGGCAATGACATATTGGCTTTGCATTGGATCAATGTCCAACCTTACTCTCAAGACAACACACAGATATTCACAGGCACTAGCATGGACTTATCATATAGCAAGAACATCATAGTCTTAACTGGAAACAGTGCAAGTGCACTGTTCAGGTCCCTATTCTGATTGGGTAATTCGTCACTGAACAGGATAGACCTCCCAATTTTAACAGTAGAGTATTATCTGGAATTAAGAAAAAAACAGTGACTGTTAAGTAAATTATTGTTAAAAGACTCAGAATATAGTTTCATACCTATGTAGGAAAACTCATCGCATGATCATGTAGAACAAAGCTTTCTTTGGGATCATCAGAGCCTGCCATCACGTAGTCAAAATATTTTTCAGATTGACGGCCAGCTATCTTCCCTGATGCCGGGGAGTTGCAATAGGTACTTTCCATGGGAGAGTTCTGTGGAATGAGGAATAGGGAATTGATTCTCATATAAGTCTCAGAGAGCAATCAATTTCAATAATTCTTATCCTTCACATTGATCTGCATAAAACTTCACTATTACTTTCTATTATCCAATAAATGATTCATTGCTAGCAATTCATAAGTATACAGATGTGAATCATAAACCTTGTGATGAGCTGCGACCCAATCAATGAGATTGTGTGTTCTGATCTTGCTAAGCGCAAAGGAAACAAGAGCCAGGAAAGTCAAAGGAATGTTTTCTACCAATAATCCCCACAAGAACATATCCCTTCCTTAAAATGATGAAAACAGTTTGAATCTCGCAAGATAATATGTCGATCAAAACCTCTAGACACGAATTTCATTGCATTATGGCAGTCACCACATACACGAAGATTCTTGTAAATCCGAATTGGTACTCCTTCTGGCACAAAAAGAAGCCCAAAAGCAATAGCCAACTTCTCACTGTGATAGAAAAGACTTTGTTCCCTTCCTTCTTCATTGATATCATGGAGAGAAAAATTCAAGTCTGGCACATATCCAGCTTCCTTTATCAATGCAATAAAATCATCGAGTTTTGAGTAAATTTCATCACTTTTTGAATGACTTCTTTCCTCAGACACAAATGTGTGCACCACTCCATTCATCTCAATCCAACTATAGCCAGGCTCTTTGTTTAAACCCTTCAAATTCATTTTTCTTCTAAGTTTTGCTGCATTTTCCCATTTTCCAGCAGCGGAATAGATACTCGATAACATTACATAAGGGACAGCATCTTGTGGTTCCAGCTGAAAGAGAGCCATTGAAGCTTTCTCTGCTAGATTTGTGTTCCCATGTACTCTACATGCTGCAAGCAATGCTTTCCACACGGTAGCATCGGGTTCAATATCCATTTCATTGACTAACTTCTCAGCCTCCTGTATTTTCCCCGCACGGCCCAAAAGATCGATCATACATGCATAATGATTAGGGCTTGGTCTTATCCCATAATCTTTCTTCATAGATGCAAAGTACTTCTTTCCATCGTCAACAAGACCTGTATGGCTGCAGGCAAACAATAGGCCTATAAATGTAATGAAGTCAGGTTCTATTCCACTTGCAATCATCTCGTCATAAAATCTAAGAGACTCCTTTCCTTTGCCATTCCGGGCACAAGCCACTATAAGAGCAGTCCAACTGATCACATTATGGATTTGCATTGAGTTGAATACTTTTTTGGCATCTTCAAGGAACCCACAATTGGCATACATTGTCAAAAGAGAATTATCAACTGATAATGATGCCTCAAGGCCAGATTTAACAAAATCCGTATGAACTTGCTGCCCAAGTTCAAGTAGTGCCAACTCTGAGCAAGAACTTAGAACACTTGCAATGATAATTTGGTCTGGTTTAATTTCAGCCATTCTCATCTCACAAAATAATTTCAGAGCTTCTTCATAAGAGCCATTGTGAGCACAGCCAGTGACGAGTGATGTCCATGAGATTACATCCTTTTCAACCATGCAGTTGAAAATACTAACCGCACAAGGTAAGTCTCCCTGTTTAGCATACATATCAACAAGTGCATTGCTTACAAGCTTGTACCTCTCATATCCAGTTTTAACAACCAAGCAATGAACACATTTACCATTTTTGACGTCCTGCATACAAGCAAGAGAATTCAGAACAGAAGGGTAAGTAAACTCATCCACTTCCATATCACTAGCATACATCTTTTTGAACAGAGACAGTGCCTCCTCTGCAAATCCATGCCTCACATACCCAAGTATCATGGAATTCCAAGAAACTGCATGATTTACCTCCATCAGTTCCAATGCCTTCTTAGCACTGAGCAAATCTCCACATTTAGAATACATGTCGATTAGCGAGCTTTGAACAAACACATTGGGCTCAAAACCACCATTAATAATACAACCATGTACCTGCACCCCAAATCTAAGATCAGTGAATGCAGCACAAGAAGTCAAAACACCTGGAAATGTGTACTGGTTCGCCTCAATCCCTTCAGCGCGCATGCTGCTAAAACACTGGATAGCTCTTAATGCATCGCCATTTTGAGAATATCCATTAATCATAGCAGTCCAAGTAACATGGTTTTTCCCATGAGACATTATCTGGAAAATACACTCAGCCTCCAAAATGCTCTTAGACTTTGCATACATATCAATAAGGCCAGTCATTACAAAAACATTCATATCAAAACAAGTCTTAATAGCATATCCATGAATCTGCTCCCCTCTCGAAAGCAAACCCTTTATCGCACACAATCTCAAAAGACTTCCCAATGTAAACTGACTAGGACTGTGCCCCTCACTTTGCATTTGCCAAAACAATTCAAATCCTTCAATTTCAAAACCATGCTTACAGTATCCACAAATAAGAGAAGACCAAGTAATTGAACTCTTAATTGGGACCTCCTCAAACATTTTCCTTGCTTCCACAAGCTTCCCTCCATTGGCATACGCCGCAATCATTGTAGTCCATGTAAACTCGTCTTTCTCAGGCATTTTATCAAACATCTTTCGAGCTTCATCAATTTGACCAAGTTTTGACAACTGATTCAATTTTTTATTTTTATCAACCAAGTAATATTTCGGGCCTCGATTAATTGAACTAGAAAAGGTTTGAATCGTGCGATGAAGCATATGGTGATACTGCAAAACCTTTGCTTTCTTAAAATGACCATAAAATTTATATCAGGAAAATAATTTATTCATATGCATATTTCATCTCATATAATTTTTGGATTTTCTATCTTCAAATTAACCCAAGTGTTTTCTTGGTGCAATCATCTGCCAGCTCCTATTGCAATTTGCTTTTAGGTTGGTTTGGATGGTTGTACTGTTTATACTATGGTTCGTGAGTTTAAATATTATTTTTATTTTGATTATTATTTAAATTTATTTTAAGATGAAAATTTTTATTTATATATATTTATTATTAATAATTTAATTTATTTTTATCTAATATTTTTAAATTGTTTATAATAGTTTTGTCAGGTGCTTCCTCTATTCTATATTAATTTAATTTTTGAAATATTTTTATTATTTTAAATAATTAAATATTTCAAATTCAGGATAGGTATTTGAA
>JAOTQJ010000001.1:24687402-24700067 GCA_025642045.1 Solanum sejunctum | reverse complement strand
ATATTTCAAATTCAGGATAGGTATTTGAAATATTTTTATATTTATCTTTTTTTTTATTAAAATTTTATATATTATATTTAATTAATATAATATAATATATTATAATATAGTATAATATAATATAACATATAATGGCTAGTCAGTCTTGTTTTAATTTCAGAAAAGACTAAAAATACTTGCTTTCAACGTAAATTCAAACCTAAAACTATCCCTTCTTTTAATATCAATTGAAAAATAATCTCAAATATATAAATATGTAGTAGTAGTATTTTATTTGTCCACATTTAATTAAACTCAATTATTTATAACCCGACCCATCAACCAAAGCTTTTTTTAAATAAATGAGGCGAAGATGGACTAATAATTTAGAGCTATACTAATCACTCCACTAATAATATAGACCATTATTAATCCTTGAACCTTTATTTTCTTCACCTCCTTTTCTCCCTCCACCATTTGTTGGTTCTACCAACTCGTTAAATATTGTAGCCTTTCTAAAAATTATCTATTCTGAAGCAGTGATATTTTATTTATGATTCACTTAATTTGAATTCTTGTTTGTTGATATATATATTTGTTATGGATTTGTCGATACATAAACGTACCTATAATTACTTTTTCTTGTATTAGTCACGTATATTTTTTTTAGCTCTTTTTTAAAAAATCTTTTTCCTTATTAAAATCCACACTTCAAATACTCTCTAGGCTGTCCCCTCTGACCGTGTATATTTTGTCTTTGACAGCCATGGCGGAGTCGAAAATGGGTCCCCGACAAATTGAGTAATTTTAATCTAAATTTTATATGTATTTTAAATAATTAAAAATTTGTATATATAAATTTTAAATTAAAGCTTCGCTTTTATTTGATAAGACACTGTGTTTACATTATTTGTATTAGACTCATGATCATCTTCAATAGGGTAAAAAGAAGTCTTTAACATCCAAATAATAAAGCCATGATTAAAAAAGCATCTACTTCACATGCACTTTAATAGGTGTTGGAGCAAAGAAGAGATGAATAAACAGCAAATGAAAGACAGACAAAACTTCATGTAAACAAATAACATGTCCCCTCTTTTATTTCAAATTATTATTGTCGAAATATCTATGTACTCCTTGTGTCAAGTTGACACATAGTACTACGTAGCAAAATGTTTAAATTAATAATGAATTAATGATAAAATCAATAATGACGACCATTTCATAAGTGATAACAAACAATAATAACCCAACTTTGAATAACATCGAGTTTGCTGTGTGAACTTTGGGTGAAGTCTGTCATCTAAATTCTAAATTTTAGTAGTAGAGTTACCTGTAAGTCGTAACTTTGACCAAACTTAATTTAAAGTAAATAATATCACATTATATTAAAAGTATTTTTAAGTCAATACAATATAACATGTAATCTCCCTCACACAATGCTAATTTACTAGATATGGCTCTCTTGATGGCGATTGACACTGATTTATCCGTCCAAAACATAATCTCAATTAAGCGCATCATCATGTATCACATGCACCTAACAGATGTTCCAACAGGAAAAGTGTACCTATAATTAATAATGAACCTACAAAGTTTGTCAAAAAATACAGTAGCTAGCAGTACATATTTGAAATACTATAGTTATTTGATATACAGTATGTAAAAATAAAATATCTTACGTGGAGATACAGAATTAAAAACACACTGATATTTTATAAAGTACAGTAAATCAAATCTCCCAAAATGAGTTCAAGAGGAGGCTGCCCTAATAACAATAAGTACCAGATAGATAATCCTAAAAACGTGGAGGCTTAAGCACCTTTTGCTTGGGTTCAAAATTTTACTACAATCGCTAATAAAACTCAATTACGTGTGCTTTCTCTTTTATCCTTGATTTGACAGTAAGAGGGGAAAATATATATAAATTTTACTTGTACATATCTTTATTATTTGGTTGTTTTTTATATGGCTTTGAACTTAAAAGTAAAATTATATATATTATATTGTTACTAGTGATTTTTTTTTTAAAATCTATTGAACTGATATAGATATGACGTATATATTTATTTTATTTTTTATTTTATGACAAGCCAAACACTATCGTAGAAAATAAAACAAAGAGAGTAATTCTTCCATTTTAAAATAAGTGTTATTTTAAGAATCACTATAAAAAATTAGATCACACTCAAGGGTTAAACCCGATGTACATGATTGGTTTTATAAAAGAAAGCCGATGCTAAATCAATAGAAGATTTTTCAAAAATATACATAAAATAATTTATTATGACTTTGAATAATTTTAACATTCAAACATCACACATACTCTTTGATGAGATATTTTTATTATTTTATTTATACTCTTTAACTATAGTTTTGAACTTTAAAACAGATAAAATTCCTTATTTTTATTATAAAAATATCAAAGTACTGCGTTGATATCTTTTTCTAAAAAAAATTATAATAATTTTGCACCAAAGAAAGACATTCATCTATCCTTCTTGAAATCTATCAATCTTCTATAAGAAAAAATAACAAAAGCCTCGGATTGGATCAATTTTTCCTTACTTTTTGAACCGATCATATCTATCGATTTTATATTCATCAATTTTTACACTTTTAGTAATAAATTCAAAACAAAAAAATAGTATATATATACTTTATTAACTATATAATATCAAATCTTCGAACTACAAAGTACTTGCTCTGTTTTATATTCACTGAATTTGTGAAAAAATATTTCATGCTATGATTTGAACTATAATTTCTATTATTGTCCATTATAAAATTATTAATATAATTTTATATATAATATATTTATCTTCTAAAAATATAAAATTATAATAAATAAAAAATTTAAATATTGGTCAAACCTTCAATTATTCAAAAAACCTCAAAAATGAATACGTACTAATCCAAGATCAATTAATGAAGAGAAATCCTAGAGGGTGCCAAAAGTCAAAAAGTCAAATGACATTAAGAAAAACACGTGGTGGGTAAGTGTTTTTGGGACAACTCGACCGGTGGGAAGTAAAAAACGTTGCATGTCCTGCAGTACATTTCATTTTTATTGATCCAGACAGTTATATATAAACAGTGTGTAATTACAGTTTATATCTGAATTTGAATTCTTCTTCCTAACCCGAATTACAAAATTACAATATTTCACCGTCGATTTTTTTTTTCTAATTTCTCGGTCAATTTCATTTCCGGCAGCGATGTCGACGGCGAGAGCCGGTAGCAACGATAGTTCTAACGGTGTCGATACGACTCCGTTGCTTACCGATCAGGTCTTCAGGAGCCGACGGTTGGCGCGTCGGGCCCCGAGCCTAAGAGGAGCGGCTCGATTTCTCCGGCGAGCAAGTAACCACCGATTGATGCGGGAGCCGTCGAGGCGCGTGAGGGAAGCTGCTGCTGAGCAAATAGAGGAACGGCAGAGCGATTGGGCATATTCTAAACCTATAGTGATATTGGATCTTATCTGGAACTTAGCTTTTGTGATTGTCGCAGTTTCTGTGTTGATTTTGAGCCTTGATGAATCACCTCATATGCCTTTGAGGCTTTGGATTGTTGGATATGCTTTACAGTGTTTGCTTCACATGGTCTGTGTTTGCGTCGAGTATAGACGCCGAGTTCAGCTTAGCGATTCCTCTCCATCTGAGCAGAGAAACTCTGCTCGAGGTTGGAACAGTTCGAGTTCAGGAAGTGACAGCGGAGAAACTGGTGATTATCAGTCCGAGGGGCGTCAGAATGAGGATGAAACTAGGTATAATCTCTCTTTAGAGGCATGAGATTTGATGAGAACTTTTGCTGGAAATCTTGTTGTTATTCACAATTAGCATAGTAGTTGTTAATGCTTTTGTTTTATCATTTCATTGATTTAATTGAGAAGGATTTTTGTTTGTTAATTTAGAATAGGCATTTTGAGTTGAATACTAGTATGTATAGTTTCTTGGTCCAAGTATTAGTCGCTCAGGTTGCTGCAAATGAATTAGTATACTCCTCAAGGTGCTTCCTTTCAGAGTTATCATCTGGAGAATTGGCAATCCATGTTACTAGTGCATTTGAAACACATAGGCAGCAGTCTGTCAGGTGAGATAAAGGTACTCTAGGCTTCTTAATATGTGACTATGACACTTGAGGTTATTGAAATTGATGCCTGTTGTGGATAGTGAAAGGTTGTCCTTAATTTTACAACGAAAAAGATTAAAATAAAGAGAGAAAAAAAAGAGTTTGTTGCCCAAGAGTCTCTTCTCATGGTAGTTATTTCCTGTCAGTACTCCATTCTTTCTAGAGGACTGGAATTTAAATATCTTGGTGCCTCATAATGTATTAATGATTCTTAACATATTATTTCAGTGTTGCTAAGCATCTGGAATCTGCAAATACCATGTTTTCTTTCATTTGGTGGATAATTGGTTTCTACTGGATATCTGCTGGTGGCGAAAGTTTGACCCGTGATGCACCTCAACTTTACTGGTATGTCCCAAGCAAGTCTCTGACTTCTGTATTTGTTGTGATTTACTTCGGTATGATGTTTATTTGGGTTCTTTGCAGGCTATGTCTCACATTTCTAGCATTCGATGTATTCTTTGTTGTTATATGTGTTGCCGTGGCATGTCTCATTGGAATTGCTGTTTGTTGCTGTCTACCATGTATCATCGCTATTTTATATGCAGTGGCAGACCAGGTAGTTATGTAAACTTTCTTTTTAACCTTAAACATCACACAGTACATAGGAAATTACTTTTTGGGGGATCTAGTTCTAACTATCAGCTAAAAAATAGTCTTCAAGTGCAAGAACTCGCAGGGAGCATTGACCAACTCCTATTGTGAGTTCATAGAAAGTTGGACTCGAAAAGTACTCGCAGGGAGCATTGACCAACTCCTTTTGTGAGTTCAATAGAAAGTTGGACTCGAAAAGTACTTGCAGGGAGCATTGACCAACTCCTTTAATGGATTTTCCAACTTTCTATGACTTCAGCTTTCCTAGGCTTTTTTGATACTATATTAACTCATATTACGCCAAAATCAAGTAGAACATGCTGCATATATTAGCAATTGTTCTCTCTGTTCCATTTTATGCATAGTCGGTTGATTGGATTCAAAGTTTAAAAAAGTAATAAAGACTCTTTACTTGTAAGCTAAACATATGCAGAATTAGCAAAATTACCCCTGCAAATAAGTTGATGTAAGAGTTTCATTTTCCTTTCCATTTTCTCTCTTTAAATAACATGAATTTTTGTATTGAGTGATCTTAACAAGTCATGTCATTTCAGGTAGAATAAGTATGTTAAGATTAAATAATAGGATCCTTACATAAATAGCGGGTTGAGTAAAAGGGATCCTAACATAAATAGTCAGTCGATTAACTTATTACTTATTTTATCTGGCATGCATATAAATATACACATACTATACATGGATTATACATCTGCCAACTATTTTTAATTTAAATGGTTCGGTTGGTGTTTATTTAGGTTAATTCTTCTAAATCATTTGTTTAAATGTGTACATTAAATGGGACAGACGAAGTATTTTATAGTGCAGAAATAGGAGTGTCTGACATTTTGGTGGCACATGTAGCATCTCGCGTCATGCCCCAAGTCTATACCATGGGTGTGGCCGGCACTTGAAAATCATTTTTGGTCCGACACCACTTGGTTTAGCAACTTACTCAGCAGAAGATTTTAACTTTTCAAGGAACTAGAATGGGCTTAATAAAGATAGGACTCAAGTCTTTAAGGAAACCAAATGTCAAGCATGCAATAACATAAAACTTTTAACACTAAACAAGAGAACTGAGCAATACCAATCTAGTCTATGAAGCCTCTAGAGTACAAACTCTGGATTAGGTACCAAAAGGCGCTAGACGGACTAAGGGCAAGCGAGATAAAGAAAGCTCGTGATAGGTCATGGCTACCTCAACTAGAATGAAGTAGAAAATAATAACTCCAGAGCTCCTCTGAATGCAAAGAGGCCTCACCCTTGGCTTAGTAGGAACTGGATCTTCAACGGTATGCCTATTGAGGGTCTCTATCTCCTATTTCTGCATCATAAAAGGATGTAGGGTGAAACGACGTCAGTACATGGAATGTACGAGCGTGCAAAATGGCCAAAAAGGAACTCAGAATAGGATACTCAACTCAAAGACTTAAGTCATAATTAGCTTTTGCAATGTAAATGCAGTAACTGTCTTAAATGCAATATGCAACTTAATTATGAACAAAATACAATACTATAACTTAGGGAGATTCTCTAACCGACAACCATCACTATTAACTTCGTGATGATATAACGTATATGTTGCTCCCTTCAAAAGTTTCTGCTAGTATTTTGGCTGCTCCTAAATTTTATTTTGTTGTAGAAATCTCATTTTTTAATCAACTTCAGTTAATAAAGGTTTGAAGTTATTACATTTCCTCATTAAATGTCAACAATGCCCTTGTATCTGGAACATACAATTTTATTTGTCATTCAGGCAGTAAATGGGTGCCGCAAGTAGTTGGCCCCTTATCTAGAGGCTATAGGTGTAGAAGAAACTGTATTATTCCCTCTATTTCAATCTCAATGACAGTTTCTGTTATGCAACATCCTAAATATTTTACACCATTCCAGTTTTCATAAGTTTTGGACACCATTCTATTTCTATACAACTTGAACTTTCAAGAATTCAAATTCTTTAACTCTGTTAACTTTTAAACTTTGATGTTGGTTTCTCTATCAAACTTACTTTTGAACCATTACGTTGATACTTCTATTCCACTGTCTCTACTATAATATTTAGTCAAATCTATACCTTAAACTCTGTGCTTGATCACATATGGTCATCTTAGAGTGAAATGGAAGGAGTATATAGTTTTCACTTTTTATAATCAGTAACACTATGCCTCAATCCCAAGCATGTGTGGATCACCTACATGAACCTCACTGACTAGTATACAGTTTTCTTTAATCAAGAAAGTTCTTTTATGTGATATAACCCAATAACTGCACTGTTTAGGTAGGTTGTTGAGTAACCCTTTTATGACTTGTTTATGAAGTAGACAGATTATCATCTTACTGATGCTAATATGAGATTTTACAAAGTAAGCTATTTAGCTAATTATCCCCAACTCCACCCCCCAAAAGAAGCCCAAAAAACAGGCGATTCTCTAGATATTGCAAAGAGATTAAAATATGGACAAGTGCTCCTTGTTATACCCCCCATCCTCTCCACACACAAAAAAGAAGTGTTGCTTAGAAAGGTGATCATGAAAGAATATGAGTTTTCTTATCTTTTGTTATGTTTTTATGTTTTGTTTCTTTAGTTACTTAATGTTAAACATAGCATAGATCTTTTTTGTGGGCAATTCAGTGGATTTGTTGATGTCTTACTCCCAACCTTCCCTAACGTATAAATATTGTAGGTTTGTTTTAGTAAATGGATATGATAATGCCAAACTATGTCCAACATGTTCATCGCCCATTATGTATGGTTTGGAGATGGTTTTTGACTGTAACACCATTTGCACTACTCTTATCACATTATTACCCAAATTGCTATTATAATCCTTCAATGTCTTTAATTATTATTCTTTTAACTTCATCATAATACTACATTGGGATGACTAATGAAGTTTGAAAAGGATGTGAATCTTGTCTTTGAAACTTGCATAGATGCCTAAATTTAAAATATGAGATTATCCCCTTTTTTATTGTCTACTTCCATGTACTCCAATCCCCAGTTAAGATAAAAATGCGATGTCTCTCGAAGCAAGTGCCAGCAAATGGGATTAAAACCATCTATATTATATATAAGTGTGCACATATGAAGGAATCAACATGGTGGGAACTTAAGTTCGGATCATTATAACTAAGAGACCCTTGCATGTAGTAGAGGTGGGGGGAGGGTTCAGAAATTTTCTGGTTTCTTGGTCAGGTTTGAATGCTCACGTCTTGCTTGGCTCTCTCTACCTTTTGTTATAGCCCTAACATGATATGCACTTAAGTGGAACTTCAACAAAAGAGTTTATACAGTAAATTATAAGTTCTGGTGCCCTGTAGAATTCAGGAGTTGGTTTGTGTCGCCGATCCTCCTCCTCATTGTCCATCCTGCTTAGTTTGCAAAGCAGAGTTTACTTCGCTACTTCTAGAATAAGGCAGCTTTCTATGAAACAGAGGGAATAATGTAGAACTGAACTATGTGGACTTGATACTTTTTGGTTTAGTGGTAACAGCTTGTTGTTGAATCCACACATTTCTCGGTTTAATTTGGTTTCACATTATGCTATGACCTGTATAACTTGGTAACTGGGGCCTCGCTCCTTCTTGTCTACTCTAGGAAGTGCGTGGAGACTAGTATTCTTGAGCTTTCAAACATGCATATAACATTCACCATTAGATTGTCTTTTCCATTCAATACTCCCACTAGTCGATTGTAAAACCTGCATCCACCAAAGTTCAAGTATGATTTGCACTTTTGGGGTCTGTATATGTTTTGCCAAACCATTTTCACCCTTTTGCCCCAATCACTACCAATAATACTCGCTTGTCCCAATTCCTTTAAATCTTTGATTCTCCAAATAGAAGCAAATTGTGCAAACAACCTCTCTACTCCACGAGGTAGGGTTAAGGTCTGCTACACTCTACCCACTCCGAATCACACTTGTGGGAATACACTTGGTATGTTGTTGGTGCTCAGATTAATGCAGATATGTCATGATGGTAGTAAAATTGCTTCAACTCGTGTATGGTGGTTTACTTTAGGGTCTTGTGATTTGTGTGGAAATGGCTTATAACGTGCAAAATAATATTGGTTAACATGGTTGAAATGATGTGCCTGATAATTGTAAGCAATGATATGATATCGTATCTGTCTTAAGTCTGGATCACTTCCAATTTTTCTGTTCTTTTCAAAATGCAAAACGAAAGTAGGCATACTCAACACTGTTGGAAATTTAAAATTTTAATATTGTAGGTCCTTATCTTTTGTTTATTATCTTTTGATTAAGTCTCACTTTGTGCCTAGTTTCATGAAAAGAAATACTTTATGTTTACATTATTCACTCACAGAAAGGAACTGGAAGGTTTAAATAAATAGTATTCCTACTTTGGGAATGATGTACATTTGAATGGTTATAATTTCAAATATCCTATCGCTAGTCAACTGTACAGAGAAAGTAACTGCCTTTATTTTCTGTCTTATGCTATTGGTTGTGTCTCTTGCATCCTGAATTTTCTCCTTTTGCATCAACTGTCTGAATATCTTTCTCAAAATTACTTTCTTCTTGAGGTAGGAAGGAGCAACCAAGGAAGACGTTGAGAGATTAACTAAATACAAGTTTCGCAGACTTGGTGATTTTGAAAAACAAAATGGCGAGATTCAAGAATCATTTGGAGGAGTAATGACCGAATGTGACACTGATACACCCATTGAGCATGTTCTTCCACTGGAAGATGCTGTGCGTTCTATAAATTTCGTTCTTTGACTAGATTTTTCCATAAAGCCTAGATAAACTTCCCAATCCCCTTTTAGGAGTCAATTTCATCCGTTCTTGTCTGTTGCAGGAATGTTGCATTTGTCTTTGTCCCTATGAAAATGGAGTTGAGCTGCGTGAGCTCCCTTGTCGTCATCATTTCCACGCTGCCTGCATAGACAAGTGGTTGTACATGAATGCAACTTGTCCTCTTTGCAAGTTCAATATTCTTAAAAATGGCAATCAGAGCAGCAGTGAAGAAGCATAAGCCTGTGTTATAATACTATATATGCAGCTACCAAAACGAAGATCTTGTTGTACTTATGGGTGTTCTTACCTGATTCGGACGCTAGTAGATGCTTATATTCACACGTCCTAACATTTCCCTCTCTTGTCATGTTGTAGTATCTTTGTGGGCTTACATGTTTGTATTACTTTCTCGTTCAGTATCACGTGTAGATGCCCAATTTAATCTGAGTTTATCTGTATGAAATGTCATCATCTTGATGTTTGATACGACTCAGAGAGTCATGAAGGTAGTGATAAGCGAACAATTTTTCTTTTTTTCCCCTATTAGGGCAGCTTACACTAGTGTCAGCCTACAATTGTGCATTTGCGGTGCCTGTGTTGCCAATTCTTGATCTTCATGTATTTCAATGCATGTTCAGGTGAAGTTTACCTAACGATAATCTAATTCTCTTCAACAGACAAGCATGGGTTTGTTATCAAAGCAAATTCGTCACTTTTTGTGTGCCCATCATTCGACAGTCCTTTCCTGGGTTCTTTAGATACCGTTTCACTTTACGTAGATTGACTATCAGATTATTGATTCTTGCTTGTTAGTGCACTCATCCTGATTACTTATATTATAGTCATAAGCGATATATAAGGAGTTAAAGGATTGCACCTTTGACCATGAAAAATTGATTGCTTGTTGAACCTGTGAATTCTGTGAAAGTAGGATGCTTCAAATTTAAGGGTTAAGTTTTAGAAAACATCTTTAGTTGGAAAATACAGAAGTGTCTAAAGTAACATGATATACGAATGAGCAAGGAAAAGTAACTTTGCCTAATATCGGTAATGATTAGAGGTCGTTTGGTGTGAGGTATAAATTATAATAACTTTAGGATAAAATGTAGGATTATTTTATTCTATGTTTGGTTAGAGGTATAAGGTAATCTTTGGACTATACCATTTTTACTTAGTGAAGGGATAAGTTATTCCATATATATAATGGGATAACTTATCTTAGACTAACTTATCTCGAGATTAATTATCCTGGAATAAAATGTTATCAACCAAACGACTAACATATGTTTTCCTTTTTAGAGAGGGAAACTGATTGTTACATCTTAACCCCCAAACGTTTAAGGATTAAAGAATTAGCTTCGAAAGAAAACGTCACATACTCACGTATATATGTTTATAGAATCAAATAAATCGAGAACGTTTATTAAAATTTCTTTTCGGACATCATTGTTTCATTATTGAGGTTTTTTTTCCCTGATAGAGAACCGACTTTTAGAAAAATCAGAAAATGATTTTACATGGATAATTTTACTTGATATTTCTCTGTCCATTTTTACTTGTCCACTATACTATTTTGAAATATGATTTGATAAAATTATTTTTATTATTTATTATATCTTAATCCTTTTGTCAAATCAACAGGGTACAAGTAAAATAACTCCAGCCTTGTTTCTGATAACACAAATTCTTCAGCATTAACGAGCAATTCTCCATAGTATTCATATGGTTATGCACCACTTTGTCAAATAAACAAGTTGACACGTAACTCATAAACACGAGAAGCACAATATTGTTATCAATCAGAATATATAGTAGATTTGAAGAGACAAATGAATAGTACTACATAGCAAAAGTTAATGCACACAAACCAAAACTAATTCTTCATATTCGTATTGAGCCTCACGATTCCTGAACTATTGACACAAATTATTAGTTTTATTTTTGAGCTATTGCAAGATTGAGCTTTAAGTTCATTTAGTCAAGTATGAAAGTATTTTTAAAACTGTCAATAGTTTCGAATAAAACTAATAATTCATGTTAAATTTAAAAGTGTTTTTAATATTTGTATCAAAATTAATTAAAGATTTCCAACAAAATTGAATTCATGATATTCAATTCATGTATAGGAATATATATATATGACATAATGATTGATCATGTCTCATTAATCAAATTCATCCAAAACATGTCTATACAAATTCAATTTTGTTTTTTATCAATCAAAACCAATACTAAAATTAAAATCTCTTTGCCATTGAATTACCTTGAAAACTCCCAGAATAAACGGGCACACCCGTAGCAACCCCCCAACTACTTCCCCTATTCAGCGGTGCAGCCGTCCACTGCAGCGAATAAGCAGCGGCACAACCGGCCGCACTTTGCGGCGGCGCATTCTTAACCCTAACGGAAAAATTAATTATCCCATTCTTCTGACCCTTTTCATCCCTAAGCCTATAACACAAAAAGCGCAAATAATCTTCAGGCAAAAATCCCCCAATGAAATCCGACGTCGGAACCCTTGCGATCCCAACGGTTTTGATCCCGGAGGAATTTTTGCATTGAACTTCGACCGTAAGATGAGATGCATGCATGGGCAAATCAACTATCAATTTTTCGTTCCAGGTTGGATTACTCCCTCCTTCTTTATCCAGTTTAGTGGTTTGGAGGTTGCTTGAATAAGAATCTGTTTTGATATTTACGAAAACGTTCTTCTTTACCGGTTGCTTCCGGTTATCCAGAAGATTCTCACCGGATATCACTGTTACTTCTAACAAACGCGACGAGGAGGATGAGGACGATGAAGATGGTAAAGGCTTCATTATAATAATAATAATAAAGAGGAAAAAAGATTAAAAGAATATATATGTATGTAGATGAAGATGTGTAAGAGAATAAAAGAGGTGATTTCTGTTTATATAGAGATGTTAGAGGAAGGAAGAAAGAAAGGATAGAGAAAGAGGGATGTTGCTTCTAATTTGCCTAAGTCTGTTATAAACTTCTATTTTGACGTACGCGTTTGACGTGGTAAAACATACATCAATTTGTCCAATTGTTTTGGTCAATAACACATGCTCTCCCAATTTGGAAAGAAAAAGGAATACTTTCCTACTTCATCCACTTTTACTTGTTTATTATATCGATTATACAATTATATTAAATTTAATAATAAATTTATAAAAGGATAAATATTTGTTTTAA
>JAOTQJ010000001.1:24651236-24677968 GCA_025642045.1 Solanum sejunctum | reverse complement strand
CATCCGACCCCCCCTCACCCTGCAATGAGCGGGAGCCTTTTGAGGCACTGGGGTATGTTGTTGTTGTTGTTGTTGTTGTTTATAATTATTAGTCCTGAACTAAACATATATATTTGTATTTGTTTCTCCCTTTGTGCCTTTTTTCATCAAATCTCACGCTTTATTTGTGCTTTGTGCTTTGCGCTTAAAGCCCTAGCGGACCTTATTTGCGCTTTTCACCTTTGATAACACTGGTGATCGGATATTTAATAGATAATGCCCGTTGTTCTCATTTTGCATTTGTTTTGTGTGTGTCTTTGTGTCTTCTCTGTTTCCTTTAGGGTGTTGGGGTTGGAGGACCTTTAAAAGCATCTCACATATGGCAATTCTGTGAACTTAATATTGGTGAAACATTTGCATCATTTTATGTCGAGGTGCAGTAGAGAACTAGAATTAAGATTAGCAGCTTGCTACTGTTTCTTCTGAAAATTCAGCATTCTCACAAATTAGATTCATAGGCTCAGATTCTATTTAGTACTTTATTCACAATTATCTTAAGTTCGGTAGCTCTTGTTGTTGATTTAAAAGTTCTCTTATAAGATATTCTTATGGATTCAAACTTCGAAGCATAAATGACCCTTTTCAAGGAAATATAAAGTAGCAGGAACATTTAAATAAGTTTGATCTTTAAGGGGTTTCAGAGTATCTAAAGAGAGCATGGAATACTATACCCACAGCTATTAGGTGGTGCATTTGGAAAGATAGGAATACAGGTGTTTTGTAGGACAAAAGAACTCGATATTGAAGATCAAGTCAGATTGCATTTTGTTGATGTATTTTCAGTGTAAACAAGATTGGGTAGAATAGTGAAAACCTATTAAAATTATTGGAATCTTTTGTATAGATAGCCATGGTTGTTTTATCTTTTTTCTTCTTAGTTATTGGCTCCTCTTTGTCATCTAAAATCCAATTTCCCGCCCATTCTATTTACTCTGTGGTTAAATTCTTTCTAGACTGAGCTAAACTTCACTCATTGCTGAATGGAAAACCTTTGTCATGAATGTAAAAGTAACATTGGGAACTTTTGCAGGAAATCTTGCTTGTACTGGACGGAACTACTGGTTTAAATATGCTTCCTCAAGCAAGAGAGTTTAACGAGGTAATGAACCTTGTGAGATTGTTATTCTAAACCTCTATATGTTACTTTAGTTAGTTCAAGGTTCTTTGTGAAATTGCCTTCTTCTCTAGGTTGTTGGAGTCACTGGCTTAATATTGACTAAACTTGATGGTTCTGCTCGAGGTGGCTGTGTGGTATACTTTGAATTCTCCAAAATTTAGCTTATTTTTCTTTTCATGATTTTGTGGTTGATTTTTCTCTCTGAAAATCTGATAAATTGCAACTACTTCAATGATCTCAAAAGTTTTGGCATTGCAGGTCAGTGTGGTTGATGAGCTTGGTATTCCTGTAAAGTTTGTAGGTGTTGGGGAAGGTGTAGATGACCTCCAACCGTTCAATGCTGAGGAATTTGTTAATGCTATCTTCCCATGAGGCATGATTCAGTGACAATTTCTCCCAGTTTCTAAGTACGTCACTGTTTTAAATATTATGGCATATGATGGTGGTGTGGTCTTTCAATCCATATATAGTTTGACTTTCTTTGGTGATATAAAATGTCAATCCAAAAGTAATGATATGCTTGGCATCTCAACTGATAGTTCGGCGAGGAACTAGTATGCTACACGACAATCAGAACTCTTTTTTTATGGAACGTTGTTCATCGTTCCAACTGTATGAATGTGACCAATAACAATCTATTAAGATCCTGGAAACATTCATTTATTATTTGTGTAGTTCAGAATTCAGATTAGTATATCAACTACGGGAGCATAAAATCGTAGCATGGGAAATATGGAGTTTATATTTACGTATGTCAGAAATAATCTCACTTTGTGTTTTGTTTAGATCAATGTGAATACTTTTGAATCAAGAGTATCCAATTTGTGAGTTAGCAACCAATGAACCTGGAATGAAGGCCATTGGAATTTAGGTTCCAATCCAGTTAAAAGCAAATAATAATAGTTTTTTATTTCTATCCATTTATTTGAGTTTGATGGGCAGAGTTACCGGGGAATTGGTGTATTTTTGTATATGAGATGGATAAAAACACGTGTAGTTGTAATAGAGGATTAAGCAAATTCTTGATTTTGGTAGTATAACAGCCATTGTAATCTTTATTCATCTCAGAACAAATGAATGCATCACTGTATTATTTACTGTGTTGACAATCCAGTGGGAACATAATATATCATTACTGCAAATTACCGAATTGAAGCAATCAATTATTCTAACACTAGCTTGATGCTAAAGGATGCCTACTTCTTGGTTTGGGTAGTATCATTTTCTCATTGTACAATAAGCTATAACTTTTATGCCATAAGTTTTTCCTCTTCAGGTGAACACAATAGTGTTAGCAAGATGCAGATAAACATTTTGGAGTGAGGATAATGAGACATTGGAAATTTTGTGCCTTAAGCTTCAATACTCATCTAGATCTCCTGTATTCCGTTGAGGCTGTGTTCATCAGAAGAGACACTTGAGGGTCCAGTATTACGGATGCCATTAGTTGCATCACATTTTATTTTATGTATAAATCAAAATGTCTGTCATATCTTGTCATTGTTGCAGTATTTAGTAATACAGCACTGCAGTTAAAGTGGAGCTTCATTGTAGACACAGCTAATACAAGTTTGTTGTTGAATAGATCATGGTTCAGTTGTGTATTCAACAAGGAACCTTTTAGTTACAAAGACGAAACAGAAGGGAATCTCAGCTAACACGAGATATTGCTTTGGTGTTTACTGGTGAGCGTCTTGAGTCTACATCAATGATTTGTTATTGTACATTAGCTGGAGCCGCAGAACGTGTTAAACAAATGTATTTAATTAATAATGTGTGGTGTTTTAAGTTCATAAACTTGCGGTAGACATGTGATAGAATGTTGCATTCGAGGTGTAGACCAATTTCCTCGAGTCCTTGAGTCGAAAATCAACTGCAACTACAGTTATGTTCCTTCCACTCCGAATGACAGACCCATCTACTACCACCTCCGCCTAGAAAGGACACAAAATACAAAAGGAAATGAACATAATCAGGGAAAGAAAGAAAAGTGAGATGTCCCTTTTATTTATATAGGTGAGGGTAGGGCAACTTGTTTTCATTTTTAGTTAAATCTAGCATGACGATAACATGAATTGAGCTTAAAAAGAATAGTACAGATTCCTATGGCTCACCCCAAATTGTTTGGGATTGAGGCGTAGTTGCTGTTTTGAGGGAAGAAGGATGCACTGATGTGCATGCGCTCTCACCAAATTATTACTGCCATACAAGAAAATCTATTGAAATAGAGGTAAGATGAAGTTAAATGAAAGCTTTAATACTCACATTGGTTGGAGCAGCGGAAAGATATGACATTCTCAATTCTCCAAGAAAGAGTTCCTTATCCTTTCCCATAACAGTTCTGGCACAGGCAATTGACACCCTCTCTGCGACAGCTCCAACTGCTCCTCCATGCATGCTACGATAAGTGTTCTACAGTAAAGAGGTTGCACACTCGTCAGATGGCAAATACAAGACTCAAAATTGAGGGCAAGCCCATCCAACTTTGGAAGGCAACTAGATGAAAACAAAAGCACAAATCAAATAAAGCTGATATGTTGTTTTGCAAAAGAACACCATAAAGTATTAAGATTTAGGACTTGGATCTAATTCAACTCCCATACTTGATAAGTGAGATGATCATATAATTAACAGCCATAGCTAACCAACACCCTTCCACACCTTGAGCATGGACAATAATAACATTTGGGCACTAATAAATGCCTCACAGATTTTTATGTGCACCTGATATCTGAGTGATCCATTAAACGCCCCAAATCTCCCACCCACCCGAAAAAAAGAGAAGCAGCAGAGTGAAGTCAGTTATTCGCATAAAGAAGTATGCTTAATGTGCCCCGACTCTTAACCCTCAAGTAATTAGCGAAACCCTTTACTCCATGAAACTGGGAAGCTGGAATTTGAAAAAGGGGTTTCGTACAAAGAGAAATAAAAATGCCAACATTTTACCGAGATTGCAGGTTTGACAGTTAGAATGCAGGAGATTTTGCCAGGGCGGATACTGTGGACCTTGATGCAGCCGCGAGTGAGTTCGGAGAAGGAGTCATATTGGGGCGGAAAGTTGTCCCCGTGGAGTAGCACGCTGCTGCAGAGACGATCCACCAAGGAAGTGGCCTCCTCAGATAATTCTTCTGAAATGATTGTGTCTTTGGTGTATGAACTCTTGGATTTTGTACTCTCTTCCCCCATCTACCTTGCCTTCCTCTTACCCTGCCTGTTAATTTGCTGTCCAATCAACAAATTTCAAAGGTACGTTATATACGAGGAAGAAATTACTCCTTACCACAAGTTTTAATTTATTTTTTTTCAAAATATTTGTCTCTGTGTGTCAGGGTTGTCACATGCCTCGGCTACTAATTGTAAAGTTAGGTCTTACATACTTTTTCAAAGTGCCGCTCAATTTTTAATATTGGGGTGAGCAATTTTTGATTTTGAAAAAATTAAATTCATATCCATTGAAACAAATTATTTATATTTATATTCCTTGATTAATTACAATTAGTATATTGCAAATGATTAAACTCAGCGATATATGATGCTGATAGAGTATCAATATACTGATAGAATATTATAATGAATATATTTTATGTAGATTTTAATAAATAAGATTGTAACTTTGATAATTTTTTCTTAATTATTTTCTATTTATTTCTTAAAAAAAAATTCAATCCTATAAGGTATCAATACACCAATGGAGTATACAGGGGATTAAACTCGATTTTATTCAATACTGATATGGTATCAATATATCGACGGAGTATCACACAGAATATATTTTCCAGTAATTTAGAGTTTAATAAATTATTTTTTCTTAATTATTTATTTATTTATTAAAAAATAGTCCAATACTATATGGTACAGATACGATAGATCACAAAAATTTAAGCTCAATCTTATATGATATCGATATGATTTTAATATATTGACGAAGTATCCCAGAAAATTATTTATAGCAGTGATAGGATTTGGGTTGGCCACGCGAACAAGGGAAGGAGCATTGTAATGGGTCTGGTTTAGTTTTTTCTTTAATTTTTGAGGGTGCAACATTAGGTAATGAGAGTCTTGTTTTGATACCATCTAAAATTAGGTGTTCGGTCTAACTCTTATGTCAAAAGATAGATTAAAAGAAGGCGAAATGTCATGTTTTATAAAGAATACACTCATCTCATTAATGATCAACATGAAACTTTTGACATTATTAACACTAATTTTGAACATGTGTGCACTGATATACTAGTCATTGCATTGACCCCTTTTTCGCCATAACCCATCAAGAAAGATTGTGTTTTCTGTGTCCTAATTTATATGATATTTTTTAAATTTTGGGATTCAAACTAATTTATTTTTTATCATAAAATTTTCATATGTATTTTTAAATATTTTGAATTATCAATTATTGTAACTTATAATATTTTTTTATAGTTTAGAAATATATATTAAAAAATATAAAGATTTCATGTGCAAATTTTGATCAATTTTAAATTATTTGATTCTCAAAAAATAAAAAATATTACATAAATTGAGAGAGAGAGGGTGTATTAAAATAAGTGAACAACTCGAAATGAGACCACACTAGTTTCCAAAATAAACATTTTTGTTACTTTATTACTTAATAAATTATTTCTTTATCCTCTTGAAAACATTTGGTTTGTTATAACAAGCAATAGAAGGAGCAAAGATTTCTGGAATGTCCATCACCAATTAAAAAAGATGCCAGTAGTATTTATATGGATAAGTTTGGTAGGTAGAGTTTCCTGGGAATCAGTGTATTATTAGAGGAACGAAGCCAGTTCTTAATTTTGGTATTATAACAACTGTATTATTTTGTTCAATCGCATAACAAATCAATGCATTACTCTATAATTTACTGTATAACAATCCATGGAGTATAATTCCTACATAAGTAGTTCTTGTTCGAGCAGTAGGAACATCATATGTACGTAATTTACTGTATAGGATCAATACTAAATCCATATCTTAATGCATTCCAACTGGCTAGGAATTAATAATCCAAAAAAACAAGTCAGTGAATTACTAAACTAAAGCAATCAAATATCATCACACTAATCATCAAACCTGGGTTTCTCCCTCTTTGAACAGTGATTCACCTGCCACCAAATCGATGAAGAATCTCTCCCAAAACCTGTATCATATTCTGATTGAACAATTAGCATTAATTTTGATGTCATACTTCTTTTTTCTCCTCAGAGGAACTCCTATCTGGTGTTAACAAGACGCAGATAGAAAATATTGGAATGACAGGAATAAGGAGACATTAGCAATTTTGCCTTTAACAAAAAGAGTGCTTGATGCTCCTTTATTGTTTTAGATCTCCCCTATTGCATTCAGGCTGTGTTCATCAGAAGACAGAAGTTACATTTAAGTAGTCCAGTATAACAGATACCAGTAGTTGTATCTTCGCTTTTTAATATTAAAAAAAGAATCCGTCGTTGCTGCAGTATAAGTAGTAATACAGCACTCCAGTTAGAGTGCAGTTTCATTGGACACACAGCTAATACAAGAGTGATGTAAATGGCTTTTCACTTCATTCTCTTTCAATAAATCATGGTTCAGTTGTGTATTTCATCAAGCAACACTTGGTTACAAAGACGAAAAAGAAGACAAATCAGGGAAACTTAGATAATGCACAATGTAATTATTGCTTTGGTGATTACAGATAAAGAGTCTTGAGTCTCAGATTCATCTAGTGAAGCTATATCAATTATTTGCCATTGTAGATTAGCCGGAGCCATTGAGCTTATTCAGCAAATGTATCGACTTAATGTGTTGGAGTTTGAGTTCATAAACTTGCGATAGGCATGTGATAGAATGTTGCATTCGAGGTGTAGACCAATTTCCTCGAGTCCTTGAGCCGAAAATCAACTGCAACTACAGTTATGTTCCTTCCACTTCGAATGATAGACCCTTCTACGACCACCTCTGCCTAGAGAGGACACACATACAAAGATAGTAAATATAGGGAAGAGAGAAGAATGAGATCTCCTTTTATGATGTGCATTTGCTCTTACCAAATTACTATATATACAGTAAAATCTAGTGACGTTGATGTAAGAGGAGCTTAATTGAAAGCTTTAATACTAACATTGGTTGGAGCAGCAGGAAGATATGACATTCTCAATTCTCCAAGAAAGAGTTCTTATCCTTTCCCATAACAGTTCTGGCACAGGCAATTGACACCCTCTCTGCGACAGCTCCAACTGCTCCTCCATGCATGCTACGATAAAGATTCTACAATGAAGAGGTTGCACATTCGTCAGATGGCAAATACAAGACTCAAGACTGAGGCAAGTCCATCCAACTTTGGATGACAACTAGAAGAAAACAAAAGCGCAAATCAAACAAAGAAAAGAAATGTTAGAATTTGATATACCGAAGAATCTCTATGTCTGCAAATTCAAAGGGCATATCCACGAAGTAACCCTTGCCAGTATGAGTGTAAAAGGAGAAGGGGCATATACGGTATACAATAGATGATCATATAATAGAGATTGATCAAAAATCAGCTCATGGGCTTAAGTGATCAAAACCATGTAAGGGACTCTAGACCATTTCTGTACAGTGATCTGTTCAAACCTCAAACTTGTGATCTAAATGTCATCAAAGGGCAAAGGCTCACCCTCACTTATATCTCTGCAATTTCGAATCGAAGAAACAGAACTCTATGTTACGACAGCTTCAACCTGACATCGATCCGTTAATCCCCTAAAACAAATAAGTTGCACAACAGGATGATCTGGGCAAATTAAAAGAGGCATGCTGAATTTTGCCCTGACTCTCAACCCTTTACTCCACGAAGCTGGGAAGCTAAAATTAACCCCAAAACCGAAGAGAAAGGAAGATTGCTGAAACATTTTACCGATATTGCAGGTTTGATAGATATAATGCATGAGATTTTGCCAGGGTGGATGGTTTGGACGTTGATGCAGCTGCGAGTGAGTTGAGAGAAGGAATCCTTGGCATCATATTGAGGTGGAATGTTGTACTGGACGAAGATAAAATCCATCCGAGCAACGACCTCCTTAGATAATTCATGGTGTCGTTGGTGAATGAACTCATGGGTTTGGATTCCCCCAGCTATCTTGTTTTCGTTTGGTTAAAAAATAAATAATTGAGGGATTAGTAATGATTATTTTTTTATTTTTATTTATTTTTTTATTTTTTATTTAATTTTGTATTTAGTTTAAAATTTTATTAAAGTAATTTTTTAATTATGTCCTTGAACTATTATGATATTTTTTATTTCATGTAATTAGATCAAATTAGATTAATTTTTTATGACTTCTAACTAGTTAGTAAAATAAAAATTTGTCATTATGTTTGTTATTTTCTCACTTGAATTATTTGAGAATAAATAATTGTAATCTTAATAAATTCATCACTAATAAAATGTCAATCTTTAATTTAATAAAAATAGACCATTTATTATTAAAATAGAAAAGATAGTAAACAATTATAAAATGGACAATATATATTTATACATAAAAACTTAGAAGCTATATTTTTAATATAGTGTTTATATTATTGGGTTTTATGTTGTATCAATAAAGTCAATCAACTAAAATTAGTTATGAAAAAGTTGACATGTCCAAATTTTTTTTGTGTTTTATGTAAATATGAAACTACAAATAAATAAAATTTAAAAATTTAACATGGTAAATTTATTTATTTTTATATTATGAAAATATGAAATCAAAAATAAATAAAATTTGTAAGCATATTTATTTAAATAAATTTATTAGTACAAAACTACAAATATAAAGTATAAAATCAAGAAATAAAAAAATATAAAAAAATTGAGAATGTTTTTTGTCTTTGAGTATTAATCCCCATGGTATTAATCCGTGGTATTAGCTAATACCACCAAATGGGAGGTATTAGCTAATACTATGGATGTGATATTAACTAATACCATAAATTAGTTATACATGGATCCAATTATCTATCAAACATAGTATAATTAATACCATTCCCCTAATCTATGGATTATTTCCTATAATCCCTCCTACCAAACACCCCCTAAGTCCTACAGTACTTCGTCTCATTTTATATGACACCCTTTGACTTAGTGTGGTGTTTACGAAAAAAAAAAGACTTTTGAAACTTGTGGTCTAAAATCATTTTTAAATATTTGTGTGACTAAGAATCATTTCATTAAGGGTAAAAAGAGATTTTTAAAAGTAAATTATTTAAAAGAGATTTTTAAAAGTAAATTATTTTCAATTAGAGTAAGTTGATATCCTTTTTGGTTTCTTTAATAGAGATTTTTAAAAGTAAATTATTTCCAATTAGAATAAGGTGATATCCTTTTTGGGTTTTTTTTGTGACGGACCAAAAAAAAAAGGATGTCACATAAGATGGGATAGAGAGAGTACTATTTTCCTTCTTCTTATAGACAAAGTTCTTTCTGTATGGTAGGTTGCGGGAAGATTCTCTCCATTTTCTCAAATTTCGATCCTGATTGATGACATTTAATAGCTAAGATTTAACTGAACATTGTTTAAAATATATTTGATCAATTAAATTTTAACCATTAAATCTAATTTATATCATGTTCCATCTATTCATAGTGAAAAATAGAGAGGAGTCTCCCCTGTGTAGGATGTATCAGGAACAGTCCATATATTATAGAGTACTATTTAGTATTATATTTGATATGAATTTTGATTTTATGTATAACTGACAGAAGGTATAATTAACATCTTTTATTTGTCCATATTAATAATAATACTAATCTTGTTGTACGCGTTTTACTCATGATCAAAACGTGTATCTGTAATAAACATTGCATAGAAAAATTAAATTTAATTATGAACTTATTAAAAGATAAATAATCATTGCAAAAATAATTTTGATAAATTATTTATTTATAAAGGTCCTCATGATAAATTATAATTTTTCTTAGCAGTTGTAGATTATTTTCTTGACTTAAATAAGTAAAAAGTGAAAGTTTGTTGAACAAGAACGATTTAGCCATTTAGGAGTCTTTCCATAGCGAGAAGTCTTTATTTTGTCATTTATTTTTATATATTTTAAAGATAATACTATAAATATAATTAAATAAAATTTAAAGAAAAATGATGAAAAGATGATTTTGTCTAAAGAAGAGTATTTTAATGAAGGACAAAAAGTTCAAACAATATTTTTAAGGATCTTCACGTTTTTAATATAGTGTAGATATAAATATAGATAAGATTTAATATTATGAAACTAATTACCCTTCAAATCCTTTGAATCATTCTTTCTATTTTCTTGATTTTATATTTTATATTTTTAGATTTTTACTAGTAAATTTATTTAAATAAAATAGCTAATTAATTAATATTTTTATTTATATTATGTAAATTATTATTTTTATATTTTTATTTATTGTTATTTCTCCCACTTCAATTTGGAGAGAGACCAGAAATGACATGGGGTTATTTTTCTTCGGCTTTCACCTTCTTCTTCACTAAAAGTAAGGTAATCATTTCTCTAATTTGTAATTTGATTTCTACAACTTAAAATTCATGAGAATTTTTCTAGAAAAATTTTTTTACCTGAAATTAATTGTGGAAAAAGGTTCTAGTTGGGGCAGATGATCAAGAAAGTGATCGAGGGTTAGTATTTTGATATGATATGGTATTGTAGGTCATGTTCGTTGTTTTTTTTATTTCTTATTTGTTTTAGACTAAAAACGAGCTAAGACTTTGAAAAAAGAGAAAAATTCTAATTATTTATAGATTGTTCTGGCTTGTTAGAGGCATGTGTTGATTTAGTTTTGTGTGTGATATGTGTTTGTTAACTGCATTGTCAGTATTGCCTGCATGTGTATATATGTATAGATGGAATACATCTAAAGAAATGATTATTTGTGACCAATTAAATATAGTGAATCTGTTGCTTGATTATGTAACTGTGTATCATTTATCATAATTGTGATTGTCCTCGTTCTCGACTTGCACTATTGGAAAAATCGTTTGGCGGAATCCTCCGATATGATTTTGACAGAAACCTAACTGTAGTTGCGCTGGATTATAGACTAAAGGTATCACCTGATAATTGAAATTGGTTTAATTACTAGGAGTAATTACTTTGACTTGTTTTGTTGCAACATAATTACAGTTGTAATTATAAGTGTGTTGTTTGGTTGTACGAATGTAATTGCAAGGTTATATTAAATTTTAAAAATAAAAAATAATTATCTAAAATTTAAAAATTTAGAAAAATAAGAATGTTAATAAAAAAATACTTTTAAATTAAGTATTTAAGATATATATTATTTTTTGAAAATATATTAATTAGTAAACATATAGTCTTAACTAATATTATAAAAAAATATTTATATTTTTCAAATTAGTATTGAAGAAATTAATTATAAAAACTAAAAGCACAAATTTTTGATGAACATCAAAAAATGCATGTTTGACAAAATATTAATGATATTAAAGAAAATGAAAACGTAATAATATAACTTTATTTAACAATGAATTCTACTTTAATTTAAAAATTAAAATATTTACAAAATTATGCTAATAAAAAATAAATTAGAATAAATAAAAAAAATAATATACGATGAAATAGTAAAAGTTGAGAATGATAAAGGAAATAAAAAATATAAGATGATGGTCCAATTTTCAATTATAGGCTTAGCACCTGCAGAATAGTATGATGATATATTGCAAATTCAATGTGTGACAACTTATACAAATATTAAATTCTTTTCCTCGTTTACATAACTATTCTCTCTTGTGTGGTACCTGACCCGTCACGAATTACTGTATCATCCAAATACCGTCTGTTGGTTAAATTATTGGAGAATTAATAATTTATTTAGTCAAACAAATATGAAATAGCAATGAATTTATCCTTTGTTTAGTCCTGATATAAAATTACATTTATGCCAGATAGTAATACGAAGGAAAATTTAACTTAAAAAGACCAATATTTTATTAATCAATATTTATATTCCACCAATAGCTTGACATTTTTCTACATTTGTTAGGTGGTTTAGCACCCTGCACAGTTCAAAAATTCACCCTCTTCCTGCTTCCATACATAACAAAAAGCGAAACACACCCAAACAAGAAAAGATACAAGATAAAAGTAAGGTTGATAATGAAAACAGATGAGACATGTTCACAGATTATATATATTTTCTACACTAAATGCATCAACAAGTACATAATATTTACTGAAATTGTCTTGGAGTTGTGGTTTGTTTTACATTCTCAATTCTAAACAGGAATTATTGCATTACTGAGTTTGTAACTGGACTATGATGACAACAAATTATCACTATTTGGCAGAAAGTATTTTCTAAGCACCTCTGATGGGAAACACACACTCCAGCAACACAGCTGAACTGTTTTTCCCGATTCTGATAAAGTTGTGAAACTCTGTAAGCCCTACAACGTTGTGACTTACCTGGTCTTTCAACCTGTTTGTCGACAAAAAGAGATTTTGCTTAGTTATTTTTATTCAATAGTACATGTGAGTACAAAATGTTACATAGACATGACATTACTTTTGGCAATTACAGAATATTGCACCATTTTAAGGTGTTGGACACCGGAATACAATTAGTACCATGTACAAAATTGCGAAAGTATTGTAAGTTTTGGAACTGATACACGCCAATACATCGTGAACCAAGCTGATTGAAGAAGTTTATCATAGCAGCTTAGAAATGTAGTATGCTTTAAAATTGACAAAGCTCCTCAAAAAGTACTTCAATAAGCATTTTAAATTTCAAAGTAATGTTTCTAGTTCCAAACCTTGTCAACAAGAAGAAATTGGAGATGTTATCAGATTCCTGGAAAGCAGTTGCTATTAACCAGAGGAACTCAAGTATGAGGCAACATGCACGTACAGGAAGGCCAGAGAAGTTTGCAGGATACGTATTGAAGAATGATATAATACATACCAGCAGGATGTCGTTGGCTTAATGTGTTGAACCAGGTCTACTTCATAAACTTGCTACAGGTATGTGATAGAATGTTGCACGAGAAATGTAACACAGTTTCTCAGAATCCTTTAGTCTAAAATCCAGTGCAACTACGGTCAGCTTTCTTCCACTTCGAACAACGGATGCATTAACTATTACTTCACCCTGTGAGTACCCACAGTCCAAAAAGAGAAATAAATTAGTGAAACGGCAGGATGGGTATTGTACCTCAACACATAAATATTGCAGACAAATGACTAACTCATCCTGTTGACAATTATATTTATGTACTTAGTAAACAAATACTCCCTCGGTTCATATTACATGGCCCCCATACTAAAAGTAGTTGTTTCAATTTACATGTCCAATTTAGGAAATCAAGAGAGTTTTATTATACTTTCCCTTTCTACCCTTGATATTAAATAACTAAATAAAGTATTAATAGTCAAATTTTAGAGTTCGAAAGCATCATTAATAAGGTTATTTTAGTACTCCCTCCGTCCCATACTAGTTGATCATTTTCCTTTTTATATGCATATTAAGAAATCATAAATAAGATGATAATTTTACAAATTCACCCCTCAAGAAACTTCTTGGAGTTTTATAAACAAATGTGAACACTTTCAAAAAGAATATGCTTTCTTGATTTAGTAAGGTGAAAAACCAATATTGGACAACTAGTTTTAGAAAGATGATCAAATAAAACTCCAAGAAGTTTTTTGAGGGGTGAATTTGTAAAATTATTATCTTATTTATGATTTCTTAATATGCATATAAAAAGGAAAATGATCAACTAATATGGGACGGAGGGGATAAAATACACCTCTAAATTAAGTTTACTAAAGGCACAAGTTGAATGGCTAAAACAACACATTTCAACATGATAACTGTGACCCTACTTTGTTTTTGGAAGAACTGTTCCTACTTTGTATGTCTAACCCAGTTCCGAGACTTTCTCATCTTATAATTCCATATGGGTTCGCCAAGTCTGCTGTTAAACAAAAAACATCTGTGCGGTATTTACAAAACTGTAAGAAGATTCACACACACTCAGCACTGTAGCAGCTGAAAAAGGAAAAAGAAGACCATTCAAATCTTGACATGCTCTTCCTTGATGCTTAAGCGGTAAGCAGTGCATTAACACAGACAATGCTGAGAGGACAGAACAAATGCCTTAAAGACTCACATTTCCAGGAGAACCAGAGAGATAGGATATGCTTATTTCTCCCAGAAAGAGCTCCTTATCCTTTCCCACAATAGTTCGGGCACAGGCTGTTGCTATCCTCACTGCCACATCTCCAACTGCTCCTCCGTGCAGTGAACCATAGATATTCTGCAAGGAAATAAGTAAAGCAATGTGTTCCAACATTTATTTCACCAGAAACAGCTACAAGAACTAAGAGTATACACTTGATGCAATTGAATACAATGCAACTTGGTAGTTGATAATATCCGCAAAAGTCTGCAGCGTTGCGCGAGGTAGAAAGTGCACACATGGATGGTGAAGGAGGACAGATAGAGATGTCATGTATATATTATCTCCCACCCCACCCCAAACCTTTTCCTTTTTTTGTGTTGTGCTGGCAATGCTATAAAGTATAAGAAACTCTTAGGTTTCTGTCTCACCCAACTGAATGGAATAAAATCAGTTGTTTCAATTCCAAGGTAAATGTGTAAACGTCTGGTTGATCTATTGAATACCACAGATCCATAGCAGCCTCTCACTTACCTTGTGCGCACCTAAAGGTAGAGGCTGCGGATTTCCCTCGTCATAAAAAAAAAAAGATAGTTGTCCCCAAATCACCCCCTTTATGCTTCCAACTATCCATGAAAAAAATGAAACGGAACGAGCCCAGATGCTTAGATATGCAGAATGGATTATTCTATTGGGTCTCAAACTGAAACCAATGAATTCTCCAAGTTGCTCAAGCTTCTGAAAAGACTTGATATTCTAATACAAATTTCTGAGAATGGAGGGATTACACTAACTTCATCATCTTTCTCAATCCTATCCAATACCCAACATTCTGAAAATCAGGCATTGGTATAGTAGTGTCAGCATTTAACAGGTGCTGCTTCCCACTCACCAAAAGATAAAACTTTTACTTCTATCAATGGTTATTTTCAACGCTTAAGATAACCAGTTAATCAATCAACTACAACCTCAATCCCTAAGTTTCCACACTTTGGGGATCTTTCCACAAATAGGTAATTCAGAAATTGAGGAACCAAGAATTTTCTTAGAGCAGGAAACTTTATCATCAATCAATCAACTAGGCCTCAAATAGAGGATTTCAAGAAAATGTGAATCAAAAAAAATTGAAAACAAAGACTCAATTTTTCAACCAAATAGCAGATATAATAAAGATCCAATAGTAAAAAAATCAATTGTCTACCATGATTGGAGGTTTGACAGAGACAATGCAAGAAATCTTGCCACGGTGGATGTGTTGGACCTTGAGGAAGCTACGGGTGAGTTCAGAGAAAGAATCCTTAGTGTTATACTTGGGAGGAAAGTTAAGGTTGAACAGCCCCATGCTTACGAGGAATCTATTGACCATAGAAATAGATTTTGCAGACAATTTTTCGGAGATGACAGTGTCTTTGCTCTCCAAAAGTGTGGAGCGATTTTCACCCATTTCTTTGTTTCCTATTGCTGTGTGTTGGTGGAGCAATCTTTTTATGTGGAAAAAAACACCAATATAGCCCTTCAAATATAGGATTTGATATAATTTGGTCAATTATGTACAAAAAGAGATACCAATAGCCCTTTCAGTTTGTTAAGTTGATCGGTTTTAGGCCAAGGCCAACAGAATTCAGAGGAAGCTTTGGGTGATAAACAAGTATATACTAGTAAATTAGCTAATATAGTTATAATTTAAATTAATTATGGCTTGCAGCAAATATATAGTTATAATTATAGTTTGAATTTTGTATAATTTATGTGATTATGCAAAAATTATGCGCAAATTAAATTGTATAGCAAAATATACAAATAATGTGAATTATATAGCAAATTATATAAATGTTGTGCATGAATTATATAGCGAAATATACTAACGCAAACTGTCAACTGTATAGCAAATTATACAAATCCTACTATAATTATAGTTACGAAATGTAATTATCCAAACTATAACTATAGAGTATAATTAAAATATTTTTAAATGGCTATATGGTAAAAAAAATATTTAAAAATGGTGTTTGGCCAACACTAATTTTAATTTTTTGAACATATAATTTGAATTTCGAATTTATTTTTAAAAATTTTGAGTTTCGAATTTACAATTTAAATTGAAGATGTTGTATCTTTTATCAAGCCATATACTCATTAGACATAAGCTCAAATGCGTAATTCTAAGTCCAAAACCCTATTAAAATTCTAACTGAATTTACCCTTTCTAGCAAAACTTAAAAGAAATATAGTGTTAAAAAATATCTTTTTTCTTATTGGCTAAATTCAATACTTTACTAAATTGAGTAGTAACTTTTGGCTTGAATAACTATGAGCTTTACGTAATATAATTATTTGGATATGATTTTAATATGTTTGGACTTCAGAGGCCTTAAGGCTTTTGTTGCTATAAATTTTGATAATAATAAGTTCATTGTTTGCTTAATTAATTTATTTAAATTGAATTTAAATTGTAAATTCATTGTGTTTCTATTTTTTGTATTTATTTATTGCATTCCTAATGTTAAAGTATAGGGAAATAAAAAAAATTTTATACAACTAAGTAAAAAGGTTTGGAAAGTGTATTTACCAGCTTTCCTAGAATGACAATAAAAGAAAAATAACAATTTTTAAAATTTTATTAAGTAAAAAATCACAATAAATAAAAGGTGAATCATTGTATTTACTCCTAGCACGATTTGTTTTGGAGTTTTTCGTTGGAGGAAGATAATCATATACTTACTCAGTTTAATATTTTCATTAAGAATATTCAAAAAAGATGAATATTATATTTGGTTTGAATTAAAATTTCAAGATGGATTTTGAATTTTTAAAAGATCATTAAGTTACCTTATAATCTTGTGTTAGCAAATCTAATATTTATATATAAACAATAAAAATAAAAATACCTCAAATATACAATATAATTTTGTCTTGAGCGTTTAACATGAAAAGTAATTTAAGACAATTACTTTTGAAACCACTGCAAGATAATTTGACATATAGAAATAGTATTATTTTATAATTTTACCTAAAGTTCTTATTCTACAAGATCTTCAATAATTATATCACAGCAAGAAATATTAACAAAGCTAAATTTTGATCCATAAAAATATGCAAATTTATACTTTATTTAGAAAAAAACTATATGATGAATCATAACAAATATATTGCTTTTCATTAAAGAAAAGGAATAAATAATCACCAACCAAATATATTTGGTACTAAAAGAATTAATACGGTAACCATAACTTGCCCTCATAAAATATTCAATGCTTTTAAAAATTTGACATTATAATCAAATATTCACTATTACATATCCATCAATATATCCCCATAGTGAATGTTACTTTATCCAAAACATATAAATTTTGTCCTTATTTTCCAATGATACTTATTACGTCAAAAATATTTTTTTTTCTCTAACCTAAAGTGATACGTATCTAGATTCATTTGAAACTTTGAATCAGAGAAGGAGAAGGATATTACTAGCAAGTGGATCACGCATACAAAATTCCAACATAACTATATTTCCATTGAAAGATGATGCGTTGCCTATTCCCCCTATATAAATTTACCTAGCTTTGTGTATAGTACAAACAAATAAAGTTTAAAAATATTCTTATATCATCATCCTTTTTGTTCCTTGTTAGTACAATTGTCATGGGATCGTGTTTTAGCACAAAGTCTGCCACCAAAAATAACGTAGAGATACCCCAGAAAAAGAAGAAATATGTTTATGGTTAACTTCCGCACCTTTTTTCCTGTTTAAAATTGCAACAATTTTTTATGTAAGTAGTAGCTACCCCGCATGATATGGTATTAACAAAACAAATCTAACTACTAAAATTGCTTGCACACACACAAAAAAAATTGAAAATAAATATGTCTACCTTATATTAAAATCAACCCGGTGTTTAAATATCTAGAAGGTAAGAAGTCATACTTTTAAACTTCAAAGTTTTTCTTACCATATATTTTGGTTTACTGTCTATCTATAAGTGTGCTTTTGATTTGACAATACAAAAAGTTCCCCTGTGTCATACCCTGAGATATTATATTGCTGCGGAACTAATACTAGCGTAATCTTTTACTATTTTAGTTTATTTTTGTAAAAGTATTTTCTATCCGTTTTTGTAAAAAATAAATAAATAAATAAAAAGATTCTGACTTGTGTTCCCTTCGGCTTCAATGCTGAAATCACCAATGCACTAAGGTACACCTTTAGTTAATGTAAACAACAACAACAACAGAATGTAAACAATAATAATATATCTAGTATAATTTCATAAGTGGAATCAACAACATACTCAGTGAAATCCCACAAGTAAAATCTGAGAGAGTAGAATGTAAACAATCACAATAACATACCCATTGAAATCTCACAACAAGTGAGGTCTGGGAGGGCATAATGTACGCAGACCATTACCTCATAAAAATAACAACAAGTGGGATCTGGGAGGGCAGAATGTATGCAGACCTTACCATTACTTCATAAAGATAGAGAAATTGTTTCCTGGTTACACCTTTAGTTAATGTAGCTAATTAAAATGGAACATAGATGAAAATTTTCAGGGTAGTTATGTAGAAATCAATGGGGCCGTATTCAATAGTTTTTTCCTCACTGTTACGTTTGTTTCAACAAAAAAAAATTATCCATCAAAAATTAGAATTTCCAACAAAGGTGATTTTTGTGGCAGTAAAAATTATAATTAAATGATGTTGGTTAAGCTGTAATATATTCATTAGTTGAACACTGTGAAAGTTCTGAAAACAAAAAGAAAACATGGAGTCACCCGGACTCGAACCGGAGACCTTCAGTGTGTTAGACTGACGTGCTAACCAACTACACCACGACACCGATGTTGACATCCTTCTTAAATTAAATTGATATTAATATATATTTTAATACTACAGTAATTGCTAAAATCTCCTGTTTCTATACCATTGTAACTGACTTATTTTCAAGCCTGATTGGACATGATTTAACTTGAATTTTTGTTTTCATATATTGAAGTTTTTAAGTTGTATTTTTCTCATAAATATTAATACTTCATGATTTGTGAAATTATCAAAACTCTTACCACTCTTATACAATCTTACTACACGATTAAACTATGATTCATAAATAAGATATCACAATATCTTAAGACGTCGCATTAATAAATTACATATCTCTATGTTCATTTTATAGACAAATACTTGTGATTTGTGTACTTTTACAATCTTTCAACATATACGTAATTTAACAAATTAAAAATCCATTAATTCAATAAAAAGTAACTACCTATTCTTTAGTATAATTCTTTCATATGGTACTTAAAAATAAACTTATAAATCTTGTGTAGAAGCTCACTAGCTTTGATTTAGTAGCTAAAGTATAATGTGTAATATATGCATGTTACGGTATCATACTTTTCCCGGTACCAAAATATGATGTTCGTTAAATGAAAAATAGAGTGAACCCGCTATAACACTATTCATGTTTTTTATGATATGAATTATTGGAATAATATGACCAAAACAAATTATTCAGAAAAGTTAAGTTGAATTAGAAAGTGAAATTGTCAAAAACATGAAAAAGGGCTATACATAATACTCTATATATAAAATTAACGCACTCTGATTGCTTTTAATTTATATAATTGTTTGTTTAAAATCGTTTAGCAGCATACAAAAATAGTCATCAATTAGCCTAGAGATATAGGAAAAAGTAGCAAGTCCATTTGATCCCATAAAACCTATTACAAAACAGAATTTTCAATATTAAAAGATTTACAAACCAGCTAGGCACTTGTACATTATCACAAAACTACCTTGATGGAAACTTGTCAACTCCGCAAGTTCACACATACCAACATTACAAGCCTCCGCGATTTTCAACTACTGCGACACAAATGCTGGTATTTCATCGGTGATAGTGGTGGCATCACTAATACTGTTGCTGTAAGAATCATCATCTGCAATATTTTGACGAGCAGCAATTGCGTAAATGGAGAGACTGGAGTTCAAGTTTCTTCCAGTACCATCATTTTCAGGTGCGCAAAACATGTATGAGGAAGGTTTAGAAGGCGGAAAAACAACCGAGACAGAGGCTAACTTTTTTCTGTTGGATCCCCTGTGCATGTGAGTCTCACAGTACTTTTGATAAGGAACAACTTTCTTGCTGCATCTCCATTTCTTACCATCCGATCGTCTGCACCTCTGTGGTTCAGTTTCTAAGCCTGTATTACAATCAAAAAGGATTAACCGTCAAGCATGAGCTTTTCTCAACAATCATCAAGGTTGCTGAGCTAATAAAAGGAAAGTTAAGCGTAAAAGAAACTAACTTTTCCTTCCACTGTCACGGCATTAATGGAAAAGGATTTTAAAAACTACAAATAGATCCTCAGGTTGCTCTAAGGTCAACCATTACCCTCCATATCTCCTAGATATGGAAATAAGTAACGATAAGATGCAAAGCTTAGTTAAAAATAAATTTGAAGGGGCTATCTATATGTTGACCTGTGCATAATAAGAGAGAGGTTTGATCATCTCTAACTGAAAATGAAATATCAGTTGAATGTGACTGCCCCATAAATTTTCCCAGAATAAATGATCACATGGTTTGCTTTACTCGAGCAAAAATTATTCAATTAAAGTGTGTGTTGTGTAATATGATGTGGAAAGATGAGGTAGAGGGAGGACCTGAGGTAGAGGGAGGACATTTGGAGAAGTCCTGAAACTTAGAGAGAACTGAAAGTAGATAGGAAAAGGTAACACAAAAAGGGCGGTAATCTGAAATCTTGGATGAAGTTGGAGTAGCAATTTTTTGAGTTTCTATATTGCTAGGATTGGCCAGTTGCTCAACTTATTACTCGAGATGGTGATATGAAACATCAGCTTTACATCCACATAGGAAATAGGAAAATAATAACTTGAAAGAAGACCAGTTGCTTTACTCTTTTGAATGAATTACAGCCAATAAAGTAATCTAGTGGAAGGTCCATAAGAAGATCAAAATCTCAAATGGCATCACAACCAAACTTGAATTCTTGCAGAACTGAGCTAGCAAAATTGCATGACAATAGAATCCTTGAACAAATTAACCATGTAAAAAGGATCTACACTTTTATGGTATTTAACCGGTTATGGCAGATTATTTGTCATCTCCAACATATGGTTTGTATAGATAGTTACAAACTAATTGGTTCTATATAAACATGATATCCAAAAAGAATTATTAGAAAACTTTCACCAACTCCAGGTTAGATTAACACGATATTCCAGAAGAATTACTTGAATACTTTCTCGAGAAAAAATTTTCAATAATCTACGGCAAGACAATTTTCCAAGAAAGGCATGCTACTTCTACAGTTCTTAAACTGATGAAAGAGGAAGGAAAATGAAGAGGGAAAGAAGTTCCCCAATGATAAGATATTGGATTTTATGCTTTACCTGTAGTGGGTTGCAGATCACTCTTTGTAGATGTACCAAAAATTGGAACCAAAGCACCATCATTCCTAGCATCTCCACAGTTCTGGTTTTGGTTGGTTTTGCTGGCACTGATATGACTGAAATCGATGTTCTTGCTATCAGCATTGTCACCGGCAATGAAAGATGGAGTTTTTATGCAATTTGTGGTGTCCTTTATATTGCAAGTCATGTGGCGGTTTTGCTTCTCACTGCCGTTGCCGGAATTGCTGAATCTTGGCGTAGCAGAAGAGTACTCGATGCTGTTATTTTGGTAATTTCTGCTAGTAGAAGACAAACAGGAAGTTTTACTACTTGCAGGAGCACATTTGCTGCCAGGGTCATCAGAACTTGCATACAGTTTAGACCTCTTGGAACCAATACTTGTATCATCTGATCTCATAACATACTCGGAAGGTTCCACAGGCTTTCTTGAACGCCGACCCCGATGCATATGCTGCCCGCAGTACTTCTGACCTGGAATCACATCCTTTTTGCACCTCCATTTCTTCCCATCAGTTCTTCTACACCTTCCTGGTTCAGGATCCGTCATGCTCGAATAATCAAATCGCCCCACTACAACCAGAAGCCATGTTATTAAACATTAAAGCATTACAACAGGCTTGAAAGATCCTAAATATTCACATAGCCAAGCTCATCAGTAATGTGTGAAACTACGAATAAATCTAACATGGAGAAACATTTACTCTAGCACTTACCTAGCAAAGCATATTCCGCATCTGTTTATTCCCAACATCAAACTAACTTAAAGACTTTGAGATAATAAAAGCACAAGTAAGCCTATAAGCTATTGAGTTTCTAAAATTCAGAGCTCATATAGTAGGAATGAAATATCAAACAATGATTTCCCCTAATACTGTTGTGAGGGAAGATGGCAGAACGAAGGAACATGATAAATTCACCAAGGATCAACCTTATTAAATACAGGGCAAATGTTTAATCATAAAACAACACTTTAATGGATAATGACAACCACATAGATGCATCTCACGGTAGAGGCAATAAAACAGCAGAGCCAATCTAGCAGGAGAGTCAAAAAGCATGTCGACTTCGCCACTTCGGAATATTAAGGCAAAAGGAAAAAAAAAAACTAACACAAACAGAAAGAGCCAAAACTCAAAAAAAGAACAGAACCCAAAAGCATTCCAAAGGAAAACATAAACAAATCTTTTCCAGCAACTGAACATTCATCCAATGTACCAAGTTTAAATGGCAAGCCCGGTACACTAAAGTCGGTTAAATGTTCTTGAGATCTCAGCATTCTTAGCAATAGGCTTTTCATCTCTGTTATCAAAAAGAAGTACCAAGTATCCAGAAACAAACACCACAATTCCCCCTAAAAACAAAAGGAGAATCATCTAACAATTTAACAACAGTTCAACCAAACAAAGAAAACACAATCTTGAATAGACAGCACCAATTTGGCTAATAAAACTAACAGAACATGGAAAAGATATCATATGTAAAGGAAGAAATGGTACTAGTAAAGATGCAATCTTTCTTGATGGAATTAACAAACACAAAATAAAAAGCACAAATTAAGAAGACGAACTTTACAGGTAGGGTATAGTTTGTAGATTCCACCGTCAACCAAGGAGCTGGAAACACTACTCCAAATGATGAAAACCAGATGAAAAGGAACTGGAAGACCAGAAAATATATACTTAAAAATCACAGCTTGGAGTTGGAGTTCTTGAAACTGAGCAGCTGTGAACACAGACTTGGATTTAGCACTTTTTTCTTCTTCCTCAATCACATGGCTTGAACCTCCATAGCCTAAAGACAGCTCTATGGAAGGTGGTGACCCTTCTTTCTTCGTTATTTCATCTTCTTTTCCTTTGCCTTCATCAAAACAAACATAATTTCATCAGTATCACAAACCCCACATAAAAAAATCCAATCTTTCACACATAAACATAAAGGCCAAAACAGACAGAGAAGGATAAAGACCAAAGGAAGAAAGAGGGGTGGCAGAGAGTAGATGAAGCTGCATTTCTTGACTTCACATGAAACGTTAAGGAAAAAGCAAAACCTGCAACTAAACCAACCCAAAGTTTACTATACAGAAATTGGAGAGTGGTTCAGCTTCTGAGACTATAGCTGATATTGCTGACACTTGCCGCAGAGGCAAAATTGATGAGCACAGAGGGAGAAAAAAAACAATTAAAGAAATGTCCTTTCTTATACCACATTCATTAAGTCATATATACTCATAATTTATTAAATAGGAGTAATTCAATACTACTAGTAGATTAAAAAAAAATTAGCTCCAGAAAATTACTATACAGTATACAATTTTTCTCGCCTCAATTTAATGAAAAGGTTATATTTTTAAATATTAAATAAAGTTCATATAATTTTAATTTTAAAATTTTAGAAGCAAATAGTGTTACTACTAAATTACATAAAATGAGAAGGGGAAACGTGTGCTTGGAAACTCTCCAAAATGCAGAGTCTGTCATATTATACTCTCTCACTAAGTTGTTCAAAGTTTAAAAAATTATTATTTTTTTTGTATTTATTTTTTAACTAATAAAAATCTTAATTACTTTATAGTATTTTTCATTAGACTAGTTTAAAAATAAAAAAAAATATAAAATAATTTTTATTTTATGTTCTTAAATATTTTTTTTAAAATATATCATACCTCAGTAATTTACTTATATGGAGGAGTATGACTTTAAAAACTAATTCCTCATTTTATTTATGGTGCTTATTGAATATATAATATTGTAATAATAGGACCTATTTAGTACACATTATGAATCAATTTGAATTGATATATTTTAAAGTATTTATAAATTAAACTAAAATTTTAAAATATTGCTATAGTATTAAATAAGATAAATTATTAAATTAAAATAATAAAAATAAATCAGAATTTATAAAATCATGCTCATTGAGACCGAGTAATAACGAACAAGAATAATAATATATCTAGTGAAATTTTACAAGTAAATCTAAAAAGAGCAAAATATTCATAAATTTTATCATTATCTCATAAAGATAGAGTAATTATTTTTGAAATTGAGTAATAACGAGAATGTATAAAATTGGTAATACTAATAGATCAAAAAGAAGAAATGTTGTAGGTAATTTCTTAGAGATAATAAAAAGACAAAAAAAAAAAAAGGAAGGAATAAACTAGAAGAAGAAGAAGAAGAGGGAAGTGAAGCAATGAAGAAAACAATAGAAGTTAGGTCACTCATTAGTGGCATGGAAGTGTCAGCTGCCATTTTAATTTTTTGGCAGTAGAGTGTGGTAGCTTTTGTCTATGAATGTGAAAATTGTAAGTAATTAAAGTGAGTGGTCAGAATTATTCTGACATTTGTCAGTTTTATGAGCATTAAAGCCAAATAGCAGGCAGACTCCATCAGACAATCAACCTTCAGAAGAATTTCGTGATAACTTTGTACTATCTTTCATCACTTACCCACTTTTTCTATCTTTACTCTACGGTTAATTACCACCCCTTGTACAGGTCGACTGTAACCTCTTTCATTTTTATAAGATAGTAATAAAATTTTTATATATTTTAAAAATAATTTTTTTATTTTTATAAGATAGTGATAAAATTTGTATATATTTTATTCTCTTCATATAAAATTTTACTGAATATGTTATTGTTGTATACACATCACTCTACAAGCTTTTCTATTTTCTTTTTTTTTCTTTTTCATGTCCAATATTTGCATATGTATAAAAACTCGATTAATTTAAAACAAAAATTATAGAAATACATAATTTATGTTTATATAATTTCATATAATCTCAACTCTTTTTTAAAAAATTACAAAAATCTCTTAAATGATTCAAAACTGCAACACTTATTGATGCAAATTGAAATGTCTACTTCTCCATGATCATAGTTAAAATTTCTTAATGCTCCTACCCTTTCGACATGTATTACTGATTTCGTTTTTTTAACTAAAAAAAAAGAGATTTTTGATTATTTAAAAAAAATAGTATTTGTTGAAATTAACTTCTAACAATATGAAATTTGTGTAAGTTATCCTAATTTAAATTCATGATAAATAGTGTTAAACATAAGTTAAATTCAAGATTTTTTATTAAAGAAAGAATAACTTTACTTATTGCATCACATTTATTGGCACTTTTCTCTTTTTCCTTGAATAATGTTGGACGAAATTGAATCCATGTTGTACTTCATGTAGTTCATATTAATTGAACTGCTGGAAAAAAAATTATAATTCAAAATAAGTGAACTTTTAAAAAATTTAAAAAATTATTAGAATTTTTTTATATTTATTATTTATTAGTTGATGAACGTGTGCATTACACGTGTATTTTTTGCTAATAAATAATTTTTTATATAAAATAATGTGAATAATTTTTGAAAAGTAATAATAAAATTTTAATGGGAGAGATGCAAGATAAACTAATTTAGTAAAGCTATGCTCATCTTTGGGAACAAGGTGATATTCACCTAATGTGTAATATGTGTCGTATTCATGGTATGCTTTCATCATTTTCAATATATCTTAGTTTATAAAATAGTCAGATATGTATATTTAGATTTTGGATGTCGAAATACATCATGAAAGCACCATTATAGTTAAGTGGATAAAACCTCCTAATATGTTTGTTAAACTCAACAGTGAAGAGAGATGTATTCAAGATTGTTATGGTGGAGATGGTCTAAGCAGAATAACATTAAGAAACTTCTTATTTGCTCACTGCATCAATTTGGGACCTAGTACAAGTAACAATGCGAAAATAGCAGCTTTTCTTTATGATCTTAAATGGCGTGCTAACAGAGGTTTCTCCAATGTCTGGATTAAGACAGAGTCTATGTTATTAACCAAATGTATTAAAAGAGAATGCATACAGATACCATATCAGTCATTGCTTTAGAGAGGTTAATGGACCTGCTGATAAGCTTGCCACCTTGAGTTATTGCATTGAAGGACGTCATCTCTTCAACTCTTTTGCAGCGCTTCCTAAACAATATGGATAGATGGAGCTTT
>JAOTQJ010000001.1:24623910-24637249 GCA_025642045.1 Solanum sejunctum | reverse complement strand
TAGTACAAATATAATTTTATAATTTTATAATTTGCTATCAAATTATCATTTAATCCCCTAAAAAAAGTTTAAAATTATTAAAATTTGATAATCTTATAATACAAAAAAAAATTAAATTCTCTATTGAATTTACTAAATTAATAAATCGTTACCGATATATCAGTATCGTATCTTTAATTTCAATTATCCATTTCTGTTTCACTTTGATTTTAAAACGCGGAAGAAAGGCATATGTTGTCTTCGTACTGATATATTAAAGCTTATATGAAAACCTGTTAATTTTCTAAGCGATTTCTGTATTATCCTAAACCTCAGAGAGCTCTAGTGCTATTAACCCCTATTTTCAAACTGCCAAGATGGAGATGGAGGCTCCTCCTTCTACCGCCGCCGCCGCCGCCTACAACCGCCGGCATCAATTGAAGCAACACATTTCCGAAGAAAAGAAGCACCGTTCGATCTTCGAACTACCAGCGAACTTCTTTGATTCCTGCCGCCTCCTTCAATCTCCGTTAGCGTCGCCACTGTCCGTAGTCGAACAACTCGAAAGTCTCTCAGTCAAAGCCCTAGACGATATAGACATTGATGACGAATCCAAAAATAAAGTGGAGAACACGGAGAGTTCGAGTAATAGTAGCGGGAAACAAAGGTGGTCTTGCAATACTTGTAAGGCCGAGTTTGAGTCTCTCCATGACCAGCGTTCTCACTTCAAATCCGATATTCATCGACTAAATGTACTATTTTTCTTCCCCCCTCTCCTTTTTTTTTTTCGATTATGTTCTTTGATAAATTGACCTTCACAGAGCATAATGGATATAGAGGATTCAGTTAGCTGATTCCAACTAATCTGGGATTGAGGCATAAGTGAAATTTGTTAACAAGTGTAGGATTTCTTAGTAATTCTGTTGGATGAAATATCTAAACTTTGGCTTCTTGGTGACAGTTCCATTCCAATGTTGTCATTTCCTTCCGTTATGTATAAGGAAATAAATTGAAAAAAAAAATTATTATGAAGACACCAAGTTGTAATCTATACTAGTGACCTGATCATGATAGGACCAATATAATGAGCCACAATCTTACCCAATAGTAGGAATTAATGGAAAAATGTTTGACAGTAAATGAGGTGATTTTTATCTTTATAAACGATTTCAAAGATCTTTCGTTTTATTGGGTTAAGCACAACTTATTGCTATCAGTCGGCACTCGTTTTTTTCCTTGTATCTTCAAATTTTATTTGTTTTGTTCTTTTCTGATAACCAAATTAAGTTGCTCATTTTATTTTATGCTTTTCTGATAACCAAGGACATTAGTAAGTGATATATAAAGAAAGAACTTTACAGATGTATTCCCAAGAGAAAACAAAATCAGTTTTTCCGTATATTCGTGGAGTGCTTCAGTTAAATGAGTATTCATATGGGTGAGATTAGCTCTTTGGAACTAGCAACTTTTAGATAATATCCCTGTATCTGTCGCCTTTAAAAATAAGCTAATATAGGCTAATGACATATCACTAGTAGAATTTAGGAGTTGGGGTTATGGGAATTGATCTCAATGTGTTCAGCAAAAGAATATTTTGTCTTAATAATACTTCATCTAATATAATATTTTGAAACTTGATGGACATTGCTATCTGAAATCATCTCTAGTAAGCAGCTTTAGATTCTTCTTTATGACCTTATAAAGGTTCAATAAATGAATACATTCATTCCATTTGACCAGAGTGCTAAATGGAAACAGCTAGCTCTGCTAGAACTATACAAGCAAAGGTTATTCATCATTGCTTTAGAAGCACTTAAAATTAGCTTGTGTTTCTGAAATTATCACTTGCTTACTCTTCCCTCTATGGTTTTCAATCTGCAGCTCCTCCCTTTCCATCCTGGCCCCCAAAATGAAAATTTCTTTTCCAGTTTTCTGTTAATATTTTTGTTCTTGAAGGTGCTGATCGCATTATACAGGGTGTTCATATAGTAGTTATAGTAATTTCTTGTCAGTACTGATATCAGATAAAGCTAAGCATTTCTGGGAGAGACACTATAAAGGAAGAAGACTTTGATGAGATGACCTCTGAATCCCTATATAAGGATTATGATTTATCAAGTATTTCTGGATCAGATGATGAAGATGACAAAGAATCTGGTCAGTCCAATGATCTGCAGCAAAGATTAGTTGGAGATATCAAGAACAAGATATTTCTAAAATTGCATAATGGGGAGATCCTTTCACTATGGAAGGGTTTACTCCTGAATGAGTCAGAGAGCATTCTGTTTGAGAACAAGAAGACGCTTGCTGCAGATGATATCAGGAATAGGATTTATTTGACAGAAAATGAAGTGATTAAGAAGTTGAAATACCTTATCCATGAACCACGGGATAATACCCGTTTTAGGATTGTGTTGCTTGCACGAGGTGGGCATTTTGCAGGATGTGTTTTTGATGGTACCACAGCTGTGGCACATAAGACATTCCACAGGTTAGAGTCTTTTGCTGTAGGAAAAAGTGCAGTGCTTCTTTTATGCCATTTTCTTCGTACCAAAACAACTAACTCAAAGAAAATATTTTTCCTAGGTGGTGCAATGAACTTTATTTCTACTGAGCTAATCAAGTTTTACTTTTATCTTGTGAGAATATGTTGGTAACTTACTACAAAGTAGATTACAGAAAGTTGAAATCCTTTTCAAGTATAGTTTCTATTTAAATGTTCGATCCCTTCATATCAGTGCATAAAGTTAGAGTTGAGAAATATTCATGCTCCGTGCAGAAATAAGGATCTCTGCACACTTAATTATTTTTACTGTTTTATAAACGATGTGTATCCTCCAGATGCGAAAGGTAAATAAATGACCAAAATATTGCCTGCAATGAAAAAACTCTAGGAACAAAAAACATTTAATAGATAAAACATGTCAATTTGTAACCACGTGCCACATATGATCTTCAACAAATTGCAGTTGACAGGTAGAAAGCCAAATTACAAACGATAACCTTTAGCATCAATCCCCAATGAGAATGGATGTCACTGAATGGGATATGAGGGTTATATTGGCCAATCCTTGCCCTATTCCTTTGATCAGAAGTATCAGAGTGTGGATGGAATGTTTCGTATTTTTCTTTGGAGGTCATGGGTTGTGTCTATTTCCTCTTTCCCGCATGTACCTGGTGTCATTTATTTATAAATCTTTAGCACATCTTTGTTGAACTTTTGAGTTCTATATTGAAAAGATCCTTACATAATTCTATTGCCAGGAACAGACTAAGTTGTTCCCTCATTTGTCTCTCTATATAGTTGTTCATTTTGTAGCATGTAAGGGTTCCTATTTTAAAGGTCCTCCGCTTTCCTTTAGACATCCGAGATGTAAGATTTGGCGATCCCTGGAAATAGTGTCCTTTCTCTTGGCTTGCATTCTGAAACTTGTGTACGTAGTTCACTGCTTTTTCCATCATTTCATAGTTCCTAATTTCGCTTCAAGAGTTAGATTATTTTCTTTTTTCCCTTTTCCATGTTTCCTTGTGGCCACTGTTAGATACTGCTTAGGTTCTTAGCAAAAGTACATGCTCGGTATTGTTCTTTATCTGGAACCTACCATGCTTCTTTAATGTTGAAGATGTAGCTAGCATTCCAGCATCTCTGTTGAGAGACACAGAGGCATAGTCACACTTTCAGCTATGGGTTCGGCATAACCCAGTAGCTTTGACTCAAATCCTGTAGTTGTAGTAAGAATTTACCTAATATGTATGAACAATTTGTCTAGAACCCAGTAAACAAACAAAAAAAAGAATTGTTATCCAGAACCTATAAACTAAAAATCCTAGGTCCGCCTCTGCTGAAAGAATGTGGCTAATTTATATTACTTGACTTTCTTTTAGATATGTTATACGGGCTAAGGCCGGTAAGAAACAATCATCAAAAGATGCAAGTGGCAAGATGGCGCACTCTGCTGGAGCATCAATTCGTCGACATAATGAACTTGCCCTTAAAAAGGTAAAGGAAATGAAGTTTATATAAGAGAGATTATGTTGCATCAGTATCCTATCCTGTATGACTTGTCAAATTATGTATATTTCTTGGTTTTAGCAAGAGCATCCCATTCAAGCAGGTGCACCAACATATTTTCTTGCCTTGTTTGCATGCTCATCATGAAAAAAATACCTAATTATCCTCCCTATTTTTCCTGCTGGTGGCGATGGAGTGCTTTCCGATAAACACTTGCTAGACACTAATATATATCAGTCCCATCGGGATTTAGACACTTCAATATGTCAGTCCAATCAGTACACTCCGATATGTCAGTCCAATCTGCCCTTAAAGTTGGTGTCATATCCACACGGTTTCTGCTTTCTATGTAGTTGTTTCTTTTTTTAAGTTTTTATTTTAGTTTTATTTCATTTCTGATGAATTTTGTTGGGAGTTCCTTCTTATTTTATTAACTGATAGTCTGATACTTAAATTCCCATTTCTGACACGTTGTCTCATAAATGGATTCCTTATAAGTGAGGACTTTTATGAGACTGGATAACTTATGCCTTATCTATCTTACCACGTGAAGTGGCTCTCTCTGATTTGACAAGGAAAAATAAGGGAGGGGATTGTTTGGCTGTCATATTGCAAGAGAGCAAAGGTACTGTTGAGCATATTTCTAATTTTTGCATTTTGTTAACCAGGAAATCCAAGATTTGTTCACAGCATGGAAGTCTTACTTTGCTGTGTCGTCCTGTATCTTCATACATGCTCCCTCTAGCAACAAGCAACTGTTTTTTGATGGAGATCGACCATATTTTGTTTGTCAGCTTAATGTTATTAGAAATATCCCTTTGACTGTTCGAAGACCTACCTACAAGGAAGCACGACGAATATATGGCTTATTGACTCAAGTATCCTTTGAAGTAAATGACGAAATCGCACCTGATTGTGAAGAGATGTCACTATTAAGTGCTAGTGGTTTGAGCAGCAAGTGTAATGAGTCCGTGGAGGTTTTGAAGGAAAATTTGGAGACTAAGGAAATCACAAACGCATCTTCTAGTGTTATGCCATCTCCCAATGCGATCATATCAAGTGAGAGTAATAGTGATAATGACACTGTTAGTACGACCACTCCTTTACATGAAGCAGCAAAGTTTGGGGATGCTGAAAAGGTTTTTGAACTTCTAGAACAAGGAATGGATCCTTGCCTCAAAGACGAGAGAGGGAGAACCCCATATATGGTTGCAACTGAAAAAGAAGTGAGGAACACATTTAGGCGCTTCATGGCATCAAACCTTGACAAGTGGGATTGGAATGCTGCTAAGGTGCCTAGCGCATTGACTAAAGAAATGGAGGAAACACAAGCTGCTAAACAGGTAACTAACTACTTGATTATTCCTGGGGGTGTCATATTGACAGTATAATTTTCTGCTGAGGTTCCTATATTTGGGATGTGGAATACAATTTTTGGGAAGGATCCACATTTTGGACATGGGATTATATAAAAAGTTGATCTAGACGTGGTGGTTTTTAACTTTTTTATGCAGACACTCCACCTAATGTTTTCCAATCTCTCAGTTAGGGGTGGGAGATACAATCGCTGAGCTAGCGGATTAATGCATGTTGTTTGAATGCTCTGTAATATTGGTCACCTTCTGTTCTTTTTCTATGTTAAGCAGTAGAAGATGTTTAGAGTTTCTGTATATCTGGCATATCGCAAATGCAGATGAATTTGAGTTTACGTGATATTCCGAATATTTATCCATTCATTGTCATTGTTGAAGTGTTAATCTTCTTCTTGTAATAAGCTTGTGCTTTACATTTTTTTTTTTTGAAACTGGTAACCTTCTTGTACTTTGCAAATATATATATGAAGAGTGTCATGTGGAAGTTAGATTAATTTCTTCCTAGGAGAATATATTTTGTCCATGATCCGGGACAAATTGATGGAAGTATTCTGCCTAGTTCTGTCTGCTAGCTATCACATCATAAAGTACCGGACAAGATATACGAATTGAGTTAATTTACTTTTGGCATGTGTTATTTCTCATTCTTCAGCCGTTAAATATGTTGTTTAATTAATCCAAACAGTGAAAATGTGTTTTATGCTGCATTTTCTAGCTATCTGATATGTACAGTTGTATTTCTCTCCCCAGGCAGAGAAAGATGCCAAGAAGAAAGCTAGGGCAAAAGAGTTGAAAAAATTGCGGAAAGCAAGGCAGAAAAAGGCTCAGGTTCATATTAATTTATTTTCTGATCAGTTTATGATTCTGATGATTTTTTCCCTGCATCCTTTCTTATGTCTTGCAAACTAATTGTTGGTTCATCCTCTATCTTGATCTTGAGCCGAGATTACATGGCATGAATTAAGGAGCAAAAGTTCTAGAGTTACTTTTTTTGTGTGTGGTTTTCGGAAACTTCACATTCACTTAATCATCGAGTATGCATTTTTCTTCTTTTTTCCCCCCCTCTCTGATGAGAAGAAGAGGAGTATTGCTAAGCAGCTTAGAAGTTCATTTGCTAAACACCCTCAACATGGGCTAATTTGTTCATCCTCCTGTTACCTCTCTCTCTCTCTCTCAACATTGCGACACCATTTTTGCAGGCTGAGGCTGCTCAAGTCCAGACTGGTCCATGTAAATCTGAGATTGGAACGGTTGCTGCTTCAGCTCTTAAAGGAAAATCACAATCTGATCTTTCAGCAAAAATATCAAAAGAGGTCACAGAACATATTACTGCTTTATTTTTTTTTTTGTGCACTTATACCTGTCACTACTCGAATTGGAATCTCTTTGGAAGTGCTGCTGAATGTTCATGCTGATAATTGTGGTGTGGACGAAGCTTCTTATGGTGTCTGATATGTTTTCTCTTTGCTAATCAGGAGGAATTGAAAAGGGCTCATGATGCTGAAAGGGAGAAAAGAGCAGCTGCAGCTGAGAGAAGATTAGCTGCTGCAGCAGCCCTCAAAGCTCAGGGCACCGACTTAGTTTCTGCTCCAAGTGGCTTGGGAACTGACATTCTATGTTGTTGCTGTCATGGGTCATTGGCTGGCAAGGTTCCCTTTCACAGATATAATTACAAGTATTGCAGCAGTGCATGCATGTACCTGCATAAAGAGATCCTTGAGGACGGATAAGGTAAATTTCTGTGTGGATGTTGAGGATTTTGCGCGGAGGAACTGAGCTCTATAGTGGAGGTACCTCTCAATCTTCCCCGATCACTTCAATAACAATTAAGTATTATTTTCTTTTGGTAATTTCACCATTTTTTTTTTGGGGGTGGGGTGGGGGGTGTCCGTGTATCAGAATTGATCCTTTATACCTTTTAGCCTTAGAATGGCAATTTGCTGAATTGCCAAATTTTTCCACTTATCTTTTATTAACCGGAGAAGAAATAAATTTTTTTCTTTAAAGATGAGCAAGGCAACTAGGGGCGCATCTAGGTTAGGGTCATCGGATTTACGTGAACTCATGCTTCCCTTACTAAATTAAATATATTAGTGTTATATTTTTTAAAGAAAAACTTAAATATAAATATGTACCTACACTCAAAGTATTACATAATGTGATGATGATTGGGTACACGTCTTTAAATGAAAATTCTAAAGTAAATTTCATCAGCCAAGCGGGTCATTTAACCCTTATTAATGTAACCTTCGATGTTATTCCATTCCACTCTATGCAATATTCCCAAGAAAACTTGCAACGATATTGACAAGATTCAAAGAGACTTTCTCTGGGGATTTACTACTAAAAAAAAGAAAATTGCATTATGTCAACTGGGACATTGTCACATTATCGAAATTCATTCTAAATCGCACGATAAAAATGTTTCTATTGGGTTATTGGTTATAGGAGGAAAACCTACGCCTTCAGCCATGTAATGGCAGCATTGAAGGTTTTGGAACTAGTACTACAACTTGCTCTGGAAAAAACATAAGATGCCAATTGAACTGGAAACCGACTCCAGTGAGGTAATTGAACTCCTTTACCACTCTCATCCTAACTATCAATCTATTATGGAATCTTGCAGGTTACTATTGAAGAAGCTGGGGAATTCGGTGGTCCGCCGCAACTTGTGCAGAGCAACAAGCTACAAGAAAACGATCAATGTGTGGGGGTGATATTTTCAATATATTGATGATTTTTTATCCCCATAAATTAAATTAACACGATTTTTCAAATGTCACAATTTAAACATCAGGAGCATATTTCCAATGTTTTGAACGGGTCGCTATGATGGAATTTAAATTTGTAAAGTATGGAATATTAATTTGTGACGATATATTTAGAACCTTCATAAGTTTAAACTCATATCGAACTAAAACACTACAAACTCGTGTATAATAACTTTGACGGTACAATTTCAAATTCTTAAAAAAAAAAAAGGTTACACGTCAACATTAAAAAAAAGTACAAAGCATTTGATTGGGAATTTGAATTATTGTTATCAGGATGTTGTCTAAATTATATATGATACTTTAATTATTTATTAAATATTATAAATAAGTACAAAAAATTAATTTTTTGTTAGAATAGTGTCTTTCATAAATATTTTTCTTCATGCCGAATACACCCTATGTGTGATTTGATCTGTTTTTTGGAGTCACTGCTTAGGCACAAATTTTTGCGACTTTATTTATAAGGTTCGGACTCAAAAAGGATCACTTTTTTCCTCAAAAATAATTAAAGGGTCATTGAACTTTGGATTTAACCAAAGGAGACAAGTCCGCTTTGAACTGAGTAACATATGTCCTCATTAACTACTGTTTAACCGAGTCTTTCAAATTATTTCTCGCTGCAACATTAGTGAGTTGCTGTTTTTTTGAAAAACTTGCTACACGGGGAGGAATTTTTGTTTTTATTTTTAAAAAACTGCTCCTCCATGAGTGATTTGCTTATTTTTACAAATTTTGCTCCTTTGTGAGCGATTTGCATACATATTTTTTAGAATAATTTGCTCCTCTCAAATTATTAAGTGAAGAGTGCAACTGTTATCAATAAAGTGAACGATGTAATAATTATCAGGAGGTCTCCACTGAAATTCTAAATATGTAAATACTATCTTGTCTTTGATTTTTACTAATTTGATTTGTAGTATTTTAAGTAGTTTTCAAATAATACATATTACTCGCCTTAATTTTTTCGGATAGAATTTTGAAAATCAATCGAACTTTTTATATTTTTTCTAAATATTTAAAATGATTAATTTTTATGATTTACGAAACTTTTTGTGTTATTTGAAATAATATATGTCACTCTTTTTGTCACAATTTATGCACATTATCAAAATTTTGAAAGCCAATCAAACTCTTTGTGTCTTTTAGATGTTTTAAGATGTTAACTTTTTAGATTTATGGTATTTTTTTCCGTTGATTTCAAATACATATTACTTTTCCTGTCACATTTTATGTGGCATCGATAAAATTTTAAGACTCAATCAATTTTTTTTACGTATATTTTAAAATTAATTATTGAGATTTATTGTACTTTCCGGTGTTTCAAAAAATATGTTACTTTATCTCTCCCATTTTATGCGACAACGATGAAATTTTAAGATCCGTTCAATCTTTTTTACATGTTTTTAAATATTTTAAGTTGCTAATTGTCACAGTTTAGATTGAAAATTTATAGTTTTTAAATATATTTAAAAACAGGGAAGATAAGACCAAAAAAACTATTAAAAATATAGATATATGTTCAAACTGCTCAAAAAAATATGTCAAATTGCTCCGAGAAAACCACGAAAAGTTATCAAATTGTCTCTAAACTTTTTATACATTCTTTAGATATGTAAAAAAAAATTTAGAAATTAGACAAACAAATTAAAAGAGAAGAACTACAAAATAATTATAGATATACTCTTAATCTGCTTAAGCAAACATATTGATTTATTTCAAAAAAAATCACAAAAATTAAAACGAAAGAACCACTGAAAAATTACGAATATATTCTCAAACTGTTCAAATAAATCTGTCAGCTGCTCAAGTTAACCAACTACTTGCTTAAATAATTTTATTGACACTTATAAAATAATATCACGCTCAAGTTGCTCAAATAGACAACTTTATTCACAGATAGCAAGAGACATAGAAATAGAAATAAATAATAGATAGAGTAATAGTAGATAAAAATAAACCAAACTAAGTAGAAAAAATACTATACTTAATTTTCTACTATACAGTAATCTTATAGCTTCAAAGTTTGTAGGCCAAAACGTAATAAAAGAAACAAATCCATTCAGCTTCTCCGGGAAGCTACTGAACAACAAAACCCGGTTCAATTAGGGTTCTCAAAATCCCCGCCCTTTTCACCACCTCTATACAATAATGATGGCGAACGAAGACGATAATCCCACTACACCGGTGACGAAACCCAACTCAGACCCTAGTAAAGACCAGTCTCCAGCTCTTTCAGATTCACTTCCCCGTACCAACTGCAATGGCAAAGTTACGGATGACAATGGCACTGATAATTCACTGTTACAGAGAAATCCCCAAAGCCCTGAAGATTTTATACTGTCAGTGGCTTCGAAAATTGCGTCTCAGCCTTTGCAGTATTCTGATCCCGAAGTTTGGGGAGTCTTAACTGCTATCTCTGAAAAGGCCCGGAAGCGTCTTCAGGTCTCTATTCTTCTTCAATAATTCCACAATGTACTCCTATTTCTTTTCTTCTAGGAGCTTTTAGACTAACGTTTTAGAGATTCATACCTCAGTATCAAAGTTGAGGATTTTTGGTGTTAGAGAACCATAAGTTATTAGCTAAGATCAAATTACCAAAATCCATATTCTTTATTCAAGTTTATACTTGCTATTGTTTGAAGCTCACCGAGGCCCAGTTTATGGAGTAGAAAAAATGAGTTTTGGTTACTTGCTATTGTTTGAAGCTCACCGAGGCCCAGTTTATGGAGTAGAAAAAACGAGTTTTGGTAATCCTAGGGTGGACCAATATGCTGCATTCCGACCTGTTTTTCAATTTGTTAGCTATGGAGGTGTCTTTATTAACTAGTACGACTGATAACCTTTTTAGCTTCTAGGGTCTATTTACAAGTTCAAGATATCTCTTTTACTAGCTAGAATCTAAGATTAGTACATCTTCCGCCAAAATAGGAGTTGGATGGATTCAACTTCTATAATCTTTTGATAACCAAAGTAATTCTTTGATAAATTATCATTATGTGTTAGACTCAGAAGAATCTGACGTAAATCCTCAATTTGAATTCACCTCACATGCATAAGTTTCATGTTTCTTTACTTCGACAGGATACACATATCTAAATTTGATGTTTATGATACTTGTTCACTGCCAATAGTATGTAGGTATCAAAAATAGGCACTCATTTTTCATGATATTATGCATGGATCAGGTATATCTTGTCAAATTCTTCAGAAAATAGTTGTTCCATATGGAATCTAGTAAGTGAGACCCCAAGAAAGTGTTGGCCTGATCTTCTTCCAACCAAAGAAATGATCTGTCCTCAAAAAAAAAAAAAAGTTATTGGGGGTGGCCCAGTGGTTTGAGCTTGGGACTTCCATGGTGGAGTTTTTTGGTTCGGAACTCCTTGCCTGCGGAAGAAAAGAGTTTGCCTTCTGGGTCGAGTTGGTCACACCGGGCTTGTCTAGTGTGAATTACCTCTCTTGCATGGTTAGCGAGCTATTGCATAGCAGCGGGGTACCCAAAAGATAGCGGCTGTGGATTTCCCTTGTCATAAAAAAAATAGAGTCACCATTGAATTGATACAATGTGAATAGTCTGCTAAGAATGCCTTGAAACTTCACATTTGTTTAACTTGCTTGAAGAGAATATGCACTATTAACTATGAATAAGCTGTTGCAGCCAAAGCTTTCTCAGTAGCCATCCTTGAAGGGTAGGGCTAGGACAAGCTGGTACATCCTAAAACTAAAAACTGAAAATCTGGTCTGCTGCATCAAAGTATATATCTGGATGTGACTTGAGTATTCCAGCATAAAATGAAAGCTGCAAACATAGTTTTGGATGAGTGTTTCAAGCCTCCACGAGGATTTGAAACCATCACATATGATATAGGTGTCTGAAGATCTATCAGAAGATATAATGGAATTGTAAATTTCAATTTGGATTAGAGATTTCACCAATGGGTTATCCTTACCGCAACAAGTCGTAGATTGAATATATGAGATATAATCTCTGTGCTTGTTCATGTTGGGTCATGCCATCATTAATTCTGATTGCAGATTGCAGTCGATGAAGTAACAGTTACTAAAAGAAAAAAAGAGAGAGGCACAGTTGTCACTTTTAAGTATGGAATTTAGTGTATGATACAGCGTATCATGCTTTACATTATTGAAGTATTCCTTGTAAATGGTTTAATATGCCGACCTTTGTTAAATAGGGGATAAACATGCTTCTCACATCTGAAGAACACTGCATTGGTCGGATGGTAGATAATACCCGTTTCCAGATTTTGTCTCCAGCTGTTAGTGCATCTCATTGCAAGATCTACAGGAAAAAGCTTGTCAGCGAAGATGTGGAGCATCCCACCAACTGTTGCCCTGCAGTCTTTCTGAAAGATTCAAGGTTGACCATCTTTTGTGGACCTTTTATGTTGCAACTTGACATGAGTTAACTTATCTATTTTGGTTCTTCTACAGTACAAATGGGACATATCTGAATTGGGAAAAGTTGAACAAAAATAGCCCAGAAGTCAGACTTCGTCATGGTGATATTATCTCTATTGCATTTGCTCCACAACATGGTAGAGTACCTATTCTTGTAGCATTTCTGCTTGCTTCTTCATACATTTACATGTTCTAGCAAAAGATTGTACTGTCAAAATCCGTATTTACTAGGTCTCTATTCTCTAGGTAAATTTTACTGGCCCTTCAAATGTCCCTAATTATTTTTGGTGAGTGACTAGTGTGGGTTGTAGTAAATCTGAGTTTGAGATGGTATATGGGCGAATCAGATTTCGTCTATTAACTGTCCATGAGATAAATAAGGTTTTATGGGGGTTTATATCATTTGGGGAAAAATTGGCCCCTCTTCCACCAGACATTGGGATGATCCTACCACGCCTTCGCTTTAGTTATATCTTCTATTGATTATACTCCTTCCCTCTCCCCCCCTCCTTGTTGACATTGTATCTTCGTTGAAATGCTCTACCAGGATTTAGCGTCACAACTCCCATTATCATCACTCCTTAAAATGAATTGGAAAGGAAAAATATTATCTCTTGTAATGTATTTAAAATAGAACCCAACTGTCTTTATTTTTTATAAAATTAAACATAATTTAACTTTTCCTTTCCATCAATCTCGGATGGAGCCAAAGATTGACTATTTTTTGGCCCTGGAGTATGATGGAATAAAACAAAATGACTCCCTTTAAACTATCTGCGCTTTTT
>JAOTQJ010000001.1:24613454-24623810 GCA_025642045.1 Solanum sejunctum | reverse complement strand
GCGTACATCCGACCCCCCCTCACCCCGCAATGAGCGGGAGCCTTTTGAGGCACTGGGGTATGTTGTTGTTGTTGTAAACATAATTTAACTTTTGAATATTAGGAATTTCTCAGCACCATGATGGGTAGCTGAAGTCTTGTCTGTTGCTCACAGCATGATATTTTTTTACATATATGTGACTGGAACGTGAAAATACTTCTAATTTCCTTGCAATATTTGCAGAACTTGCATTTGCTTTTGTGTTTCGAGAAGTTCTCATATCCGCTTTTTCAGCTGATGCTGCTGTTCTGAAGAGAAAAGCAGGTAGATTTTCTCAATGACTGTGCCTTCATCAGTATCATCATTCTGGAACATTTCATCTTAATCAGTATTCTGTAAGTAGTCTGTTGTGCAGGTTTCAGTGAATTTCTTCAGTTACACTGCTTACTGGTTCATTGCTTTATCTTCATGGATTTTGTCGTGGAATGGTCCTTAGAATATTGTTAAAAGTCACATTTGAGGTGCGTAAGCACTGAAGTTAGGTATAGGCATAAGCTAGGCTTCTCCTGCATTAAAATGCCAATATCTATACCAATGTACACATGATCTCCCTATTGAAAAGGACCATGATAGACAATAAATAACCCCGCTAAACAGATATATTAATTGGTGAGGAAATTAATGGATGAATATGTTTTTTGATTAGAAGTATGAAATCTGATATATAGTATAAGAGAACTAATCACTAGACCATATTAGAAATCCATTTTAACATCTTTGTATCTATATCAGAAATTTATGGTTTTTGAACTCGATTGACATGGTTTTATTTACATAGTTCATGTATTTCATTTCTTAAATTCCTTGGGTTATTTTATCATATAATTGTTGTTTGTCTTTATAGTCCTTTTTTGGCTTGCACTTAGTTGTAGTTTAAGGTGTCTTTCATATGCACCTTTCAAATCTGAAGCATGTGTTTCAAGTTTGCCTTCCGATTAAACCCTTGAATACTTGGCGTGTTTCTCCTCTTTTGTTTTTGCCTTTGACATGTACTACTTTTGGACAATATGGAAATTGATCTAGCTGAAGGGGAAAAAGCCTTTGTGCACTCTTTAGACACACGGTAGGATGTCCATTTTTGCTGGTTCAAACTTGGTTAAAATTTTGGATTCTGATTCTTAATCTGCCAAGTATTCACACAAAATGCTAGGAAGCCTGATCAATGAATCCTTCCTGAAGAATTTTGGTTCTACAGTTGAAGCATTGTATAGGACACAGTTTTTTTTTTGGATGTATTTAGTCTTGCTAATTTCTAATGCAAATTTTCCTGAACATTTTTTTGGGCTGAATTTTTAGTGATCATTGTATTTGACGTTTTTTATTTTTATATTTCAAATATAAGTAATAAAGGGTTTATATCCTTACCTAATGATTACTGTTGCCTCTATATCAGGCAGTTGTAAAGTTAAATGAGATGTTTGATGTCTTATTTTATACTAGTTCCTATGTATGCTTTCTAATATCAATAAGCTGGGTAAAGCTTAACTTTACTGATATGCTTGTGTCTTTTCTGATTTAGAGGAGTTTGGTCCAGAAAGCAAAAGACTCAAGGGTATTGGTATTGGCACTTCTGAAGGACCCATTTCTCTGGATGACTTCCGTAGCATGCAGCGGTCGAATACGGTAGTTTTAAAAAAAATAAATCGTTTTCATGCAGAGTGTGTCAAGGTCACTTGGTTTCAATCCTATTCAACTTTCCTATGATTTCAGTTCTCTTACCCTTGTAGGAACTGAGGAAGCAGCTCGAAAGTCATGTTGCAACTATTGATTCCTTGCGAGCTGAAACTCGTGCCGTTGTGGACCATCATGAGATGGTATGTTTACTTTTGCGATTTCAGAACAGACAACCGCTTGAAATTGCTTAATTCTGAATGTAATAGTAAGAGTGTTGAGACAGATGGCAGAAGACTAAGTGTTGCACAAATGCTAGTTGATTCAACACCTTCTGTGTTAACACTTTAAACTCAAAAGCTTCCTTAAGTTTTGTTGCTAATGCAATAGCATCATAAGATGAAAACCAGGATCACTCCTTTTTTTTGAATAAGCAAGTGATATTAATAAATGCATCAAGAAGATGCAAGAATTACAGGATATGACATTCGAGTTCACAAAAGATCTCTGGCTAACTATAGTCTGTCAAACTATCTAAGCCAGATAAGTGAATTTAAAATCCTGAATTTGTTCGGCATTAACAGCAGGATACAGGTTGGACCAACTAAACAAATTTGCAATACACTTGGCCTTCGAAATGCCTAAAACAGTTGACTCTCCATCAAAACATCTCCTATTCCTCTCTAACCAGATACACCATAAAATACAAGCAGGCATCATGATCCAGATCTTCTTAATGGCTTTGCCAACTTTCCATAGGCTTCAACTCTCGTAAGCATCTTAACTGTGAGTGGTGTGATCCAACTGAGACCAGACAGACTAAAAACATGCTCCATAATTCTGAGGCCACCTCACAATCAGGATCACTCCTAATGTGCCGTGCTAGCATTTTTGTTTTTTTGATGAAGCCTAACATTCTACGTACATTTTACCCTCCCCATACCCCACTTGTGGGATTTCACTGGTTATATTGTTGTTGATGAAGGCTAACATTTTTGTTTTTAAAATCATGCAATTTTTTATTGCAAATACCATTTCTGTTTCCAAATCCCTCCACCTGTTATCAAAGTATACTTTGATAGGCTGAAATGGTCTGCAGGATCAGATAGAGTAAAGTATGACTAGACAAAATCCAGTCTTTTTCGGATTGTCTAATTCTGAAAGAACAGTGTAACCTACAGAAAAGCTTTGTTACTAGCTATCCATTCTAGAGAGCAATATGATGTCTGAAACTTTGGATAATTTGAGTAGTATCAGAGTTCGGTGTTGTTTAATATGCTTGTTATTTGCATTATCGTAGCTTATTTAGGAAAGTATGTTATCGTATTGGTTCATCAGTTAATATACAGTTAATTTGGGACAAGTTTGCTTTCTCTAATTTCTACTTCAATACGAGAGGTCAAAGAGGAAAAACATGGAAACAGTTCCTCTCTTTTGGTGTAGATATAATAGGAAGCGTTAATATATCAAAAGAAATCAAGAATGGCAGTTGTTTCTTCTCAGTGAAAAAGACACTGGAAAATATTCCATATACTACATTCCATGCATTATTTTTCGTGTTACATCCATCTAAGTATATGAGCTGTACAGCCAATTCTGATGATTAAAGATGCTAGAGGTATGTGAAAGCTGTAGTGAGACTTGTACAATAAATCTTGAGAGGATGTCCCATCTGTTTCTGTGAGTAAAACAGAAATTGATCATTCTTTCTTGATTGACTCCAGTTTCTTGTATGGTACTTTCTCCATTACTTATAGGTAACCGCTCCCGTCTGTCCATCTGTCTCAGTGAACTTCCCTTTGTGTTGCAGGAAATGAAAGAATTGAGAGAGTCAGTTTCTAAATCATACCTTGAACAACTCAAAGAAGTACAGCAGTTATTGGAAGCCAAGGAAAAGGAGTTAGTTGAGTCAAATAGAATATCGGCAGAGCAGAAACATGCGTTGGAAGACCTTAATGAAAGACTTAGTGCATCTGTGCAATCATGTGTTGAGGCCAATGAAATAATAAGCAGGTAATGGCTGATGCCATTGATTAAAAAGAGAAACAGTTAAGACAAAACATGAGTGATGGTATGCTTTATTGCATTTATTGTATCCCGTTTCCTCTATCTTGTTCTTAATTAGATAAGCTCAAAACTCTCAGTTCATTTTATTTATCTCCTTGTCCTCGCATGGCTTATACTAATCTCTGTGTCATATGGTTTATCCTGATTTTTTTTCTTTGGGAACATTGTGTCTTCTGAACAAGCTTGTGGTAAGTTTTAGGAAAAGTGAGTTAAAGATTTGAAGTGATGTCTGCTTTTTCAGCCAGAAAGCATCAATTTCAGAACTGAAAACTTTGCTAGATGAGGAGCGTGAACATAGGAAAGAGGAACGTGAAAAGGCTGCTTTGGATTTGAAAACCTCTACACAGAGAGTGCAAGCCGAAGCCCAGGAGGAAATAAGAAGGCTCTCAGAATCTGCCGCCAAACGAGAAAAACAGCAGCAAGAAATTATTAATAAGCTTCAGGTAGAAAATAACCTGTACCATTCACGGATATAGTAAAGCATGTCATGTCTCTTTCTCATTTAGCTCATAATGGCAGGAAGATGAGAAGGAAAGATGTTCACTGGTGGAAACCTTGAGATTCAAGTTGGTAATATTGCTTAACCTACCCTTTACTTACTGCAAGCCATTCCAGCTCTAATTCACAAGAACATTCTGTAGTCTTAGTAAGAGGGGGAAAATTGGCGAATACAACCAACTATCATTAAGAATTTCATCTTTGGCCGCTCATTTCAAGTTATCATCTAATCATTGTCCAAAGACGGAGGAAGAAAAAGAACGTATGTCAAACGTTCCTTATTCTAGTGTTGTTGGCAGTCTTATGTATGCAATTGAAGTTCTTAAGGGTGATTTTGGTTCTGTTTAATAAGGGGTGTCTGGGATACACATCTCTTTATTAATAATATGAACTGGCTAGCTTCAATTCTAGGGGAGAAGAAAAAAAGTCTTCTTTTTTTTTCATCCGCCTTTTCCCTTATGGCAGATTCGAAAAGTATCCCATCAAATTAGATAATAAATAATATAATAATTTCTGCGTACAAAAAAAGTTTGTGAATTCCCCGATTTCGCTATTCATTGGCTTGTTACAGGAAGACACGAGGCAGAAATTGGTTGTTTCTGACAACAAAGTTCGTCAGCTTGAAGCTCAACTTCGTGAGGAGCAATTATCTTCTGCATGTAGGAAAAAGGTAAGTATCTGCTGTCAAGATATCAATTGCTTCCCTTTTCAGTTCCTTGGTTGAGAAGCTGACATCTACATTTCTAATTTTTTGTTATAGAGAATAGAGGAACTTGAGCATGAGAGGAACATGTTGAGCAAAGAGCTTGAGAGTGAAAAGGTAGGATGACCTGCATGAATTTCTTGCATTATTTATCGAAATATGGATCTTGGGATATTCCCCTTAGTTTGCTGCTTAATTGAGTCCCATGGAGAAATATAAGACAGCGTACTTCCCATTCTGTAAGACATTTTTGTTATGTTTGTAAATTTGAAGAAATGAATGCTTGTGCCACAGAAGTGAATCTGTAATTGTTTTAAAGATTAGCACATGTTTTAAAAATTATATGTGCATGAAAGAATGCCAAATATGAATCCTGATCTTTTCTTCTTTTCTTGTTCTCTCTATCAACTCTTTTGCTGTCGGTAGCAGGCAGCTCGAGAAGAGGCGTGGGCCAAGGTTTCTGCTCTTGAACTGGAGATCAGTGCTGCAATGCGGGATCTTGATTTTGAGAGGCGCAGATTGAAAGGTGCTAGAGAAAGAATAATGCTACGGTAAGAAGTAGACGTGTATGACTGGTACTAATGTCAATTAGGTTTCTGGATTGGAAAAATGTCATTGAAAATCTATTGCTTCTGCGTCTGACTCAATCCATCTTTTTCCTTCTTATAAAGCAGTATAAATGCTAAAAGTAGAGGTTGTCCAAGTTGGGTGGATTTTTATGTGATGCTTTTTCCTCGTAATTAGACAAACCTCAATTGATTTTTGAGATAACCATATGTCAGGCTAGTCTTTGACATGTGTTTAATGGATTTCTTATTTTTATTGTTACTATTTGTGTTGAGAACGATCCTTTAACGATCTTGAGTATCATGTTTTACTTAAAAAATAAGTCAATAACCAAATAGAATTATTGATACCGTACAAAATATTACATGCGTCATTTCACCGAGAGCACATGTCCAGATGATCACAGGAATATGCTGAGCCTTGTAATCCTCTTTATGTGTTGTCGGAGATGCTAGCATTTGCTTACTGCCTTTAATCCTCATATTATATTTTTGCAATGCAGAGAAACACAACTTCGGGCTTTCTATTCTACTACTGAGGAGATTTCAGTTCTGTTTGCAAAGCAGCAGGAGCAATTGAAGGCAATGCAGAGGACACTAGAAGATGAGGAAAATTATGAGAATACCTCTGTGGATATTGACCTTAATCCATACAATGGGAACACGGATGGTTCCCTATTAAGAGAGAGAGAATTAGGAGATGGAAGCAACAATGTGACTAGGGCTGGCTGCAGTACCTCCAACCAGAGGCGTGTCAGGGAATTATTTGAATTATCAAGTGACGATGCAAGTGCTACAGAGAAGCATGAATGCAATAACAGAAGTGAAGAAGGGGGACAAGACACACAGGAGGTAGAATTTGCTGGTGCTCAATGTGTGAAGGGTGGATTTGGTTCTGAAGTTGATGGTGTTGGGACAGCACCCCTGGAGGGAGATGCTGTGGGAACCGAGCTAGTCCCTGAAAGTGGTACTGCTGGTGTAGCAGCCAATATGGATGGTGACCTTGTTGGAACAGAACACATGCAAGAGACTGAGAGCTTGGGAATCAATAGTGAAAGGAATTTAGATTTAAACAGGTTCTGTGCTCTTGCTGAGAACACAATGCAGCTGGATGATGGAACTCCTGTGAAAGAAGCTCAGGTGCAGAACCATGCAATTTGTCATGAGAGTATGCCTGCTTCTCCAGCAAATAATGTCGCTGAGGGTGACAATGTGACTGAAGATAATGTGATAGAAGATACTGAAGCTGAAGGAACCATCAGGACAACTGATCTTTTGGCTTCAGAGGTTGCAGGGAGTTGGGCATGCAGTACGGCTCCTTCTGTCAATGGTGAGAATGATACCCCTAAGAGTAAAGACAATGATGCATGTCCTGCAACTTTACAAGATTCAGGTGCTCAAGTGGGTGAAAGTCAATGCGCTACATCTACTTCCAAAGCTTCTTCTAGATGGGATCAAGATCGTAAAGCACTTAGTGAGATGATTGGAATTGTTGCCCCTGATTTGAAGGAGCAATTCAGTCATGCAGTTGGTAGTGATTGTGATCAAGGAGGAAATGAGGGAGACGCTTCTGATTCTGCTACAGAAAGTTGCTCTGATGATGAGGATAACATAATGAATACCGAAGCTGCATCTGATGCAGAGACAGTTGACGGTGAGAAAGTGAATGACGATGTAATGGATGAAGATGATGAAGCCACCCAAGAAGATTCTCTTGGATAGCGAGCGTACTTGTGGATTGAATTTAAGGGTCTCTCTGAGATTTTTAGGATTTGGAAGTGCAAATGTGACCATGGGTCATGAAGCCACACCCCAAGCCTCTTTTAACCCGTAACAAGTGAGGCTCGTGCTCTGATCTTAACCTATTTCTGACAGCTTGGATCATGTACAGAAGGTATCCTAGCAGTGCATGTCTAAAATATCCTTTAAGTTTAAATTTACTTTAGCAGTTTGAAACCATCTTCAAATTTGTGTATTTTTAGTCCAAGTCGATGTGCATTAGTTGTGATAGTTTGCTCGGCACCCGCACCACTAGTAAATTATCAATAATGTAGACCAGCTAATTCTTTTTCTTATATTTATCTTCATAGTTATGTGTTCACTGTTTTGGTAATGATTAAGCTTCTCTACTGAGCACATTTTAGTTTCTTCCAGAGGCTGCAGAAAGAGTTATTGAGTGCCTGAATTGACCATCTTCTGTAGAAAGCTAAACATGTGAAATCAAAGTACTATAGTTGAACAAATTATTGAATAGCTATTTCATTTGAATTAGGCATTTTGGTCGTAACTTATAATTAATATTTTCAGGAATTACTTCGAAATCTTAAAAACAGTGTTTTTCCATACCTAACTTGTGGCCTAACTATAAAGTCATGATGGTTCATCATTGTCTTCAAAGTACACATGTCCTTTATGTTATTTTTTTTCTTGGGTCAACATTCAAATTACGTCACTCAAGAATAAATGAAACTTACCATATTATATATGAAAGAGTGAGTAGTCATAGCAGCAACAGCTAAGTTCATACTGTCCAATAAAGGGACCATTTGAATTGTCCACACGTAGTAATTGGATAAACACCACAAGTCCACAATCATCTTCTTCCTCTAATAATGATGAACAAGACTCCAAGAGAAGGAAAAAAGATGGGGGTTTAATGATGGTAAAGGAGAAGTAGATAAAACCCAATTTTGGCTCCTTTTGACTCTTCACAACCCTCATTCACATGCACTTGCAACTTGCTTCAACTCTCCTTTTGTCAATTACATAAGTACAATTCCTCCACTTTTAATTGATTTCTCGCTAATTTTCTTATTCAAAGAAACTGCAAAAATAACGAAATCACATCGAGAAATCATTATATATTCATAAATAAAATATACATTTTTCGTTAAAATATAATTAAGTCTTTAACTTGATCATTTTCTCAAGCTCAACACTTAAATTTTAACCCAATTATTAAACAACTTGCAATGTTTGATGAATTAATGAACATATTCATTTTCTTGACATTATATTCTATATAGTTGGAGTTAAATGGTACCATTTAATTTGTATGTTTTAATGTTTGTTGGGAATTCTATCACACTTAAAAAAGGGATCGGATTTTCTATTTATTGATAATTCTATTATTAGTGTTTTGGTATATAATTTTCTTATACCTCTTCCACTGGATAGTTGCTCAATTGTTGAGTTTGGAGTTATTTTTTGATCTTTGGTATATAACGTTTTTAGTATTATTTAACTAAATTACTTTGTTCGTGTAATAATAACTCTAGTATTACTTAATTACTTAATTGTATTCATAGTTGTTTCTCTGAATTGTTTATGTATTAGGTGTTTATATCTATCGAGATTTGTATGCCCTAAACAAATTTATTAAAATCAAAAAAATAGAACCACCAAACCACACCAAAAAATGATCAAATCTATATTTATTTTTTTATTTGATTTTAAAATTTAAAAAATTAAAATAGCTTTCCTTCACTTCTTACAATCCAGGAAGCTAATTTCAATCCTGGAAAAACAATGTGAAAATGCTTTGTAAATCTTATGAACAACATAAAATATGTAACAGTTTCTTGTCTGATTACAAAACATAAATTTAACTTGTTAAGGAAAGATTTGTCAGCTTATTTGTCTCATAATCATTAGTCAAATTAATTCTTTGACCAATAAATGGAATCAAAATCCAACAAAAACTGTTTAACAACTAAACCCAACTTTAATCAAGGCAATTTATTGGGCATTATCTTAAAAATAATAAAAAGTTGGGACCCCTTCATCAATTTAATTATAATCATTCTTTAATTTGCAATAGCTTCCACAACCCAATGTAACTTTTCTTTCTTCCTTTTGGACTTTGAATGCCTCGATAGAATAAACAGACACCCTTTGCCTCGATGTAACGTTACATCAATTCGTTAAATTCCACCATACTCCATGACGATCCTTTTTTTCTTTTGACGAGTTAGGATCATATGCTAAAAATAATTCTATTTATTAATTAAATATATATTTTATTTATTTATTTTGAACTTTCTTTATATGAAATTTAATTGTGATATTCATAATAATTGATAATCAGTGTTAAGTTTTGAAAAATAAATAATTAATGCTAGGATAAAATATGAGAAGAGAATTAATTTTTTTGATATATTAAATGTAGAAAATAAAAGTGGAAATTTTTTTTTGAATTTGAAATTGTTAATAAGTAAAAGTACGAAAGGATTATTATTTTGTATCTCACTCACTCACTCACTCACACACACTCTCTTACATAATAAGTCATTAAGTTAAGTAACTTAGGATCGTTATGTTTACTTTAGCTGCTTCAAGCACGCCACTGAAATAAGTATGTGATTGTTGAGTTGTTTGGCTTGATAATTCAAGCTTGACATCTTAAATCTAACATTTCAAGATCGAACCTCAATAGCACCAATATTTTCACGTTATTTCTACTAATTATTATTTAATTATTTTTTTATTAATTTCAACTATAAAATTACAATAATGTGTCTACTTAATTTTACAATGACTATTAAAGTGTCTATCTCTGAGGGTTTTATGAAACATCCTCTCTACCTCGATGAGGTAGAGGTAAGGTCTGCGTACAATCTACTCTCCCCAGACCCCACTTGTGGGACATTACTGGGTATGTTATTGTTGTTTATTAAAGTGTCTATCTAATTTTACTATGTCATTTCTATTAATTACTTTTAACAAGGAAGAAAAATAACATCTATTAGACTCGTGCAATGCACGATCTTCAGAAACTAGTGTGTATATATATATATATATATATATATATATACGAACTACACCACATTATTATTATTATTATTATAAGATAAGGCTGATTATTATTATTAT
>JAOTQJ010000001.1:24595352-24610054 GCA_025642045.1 Solanum sejunctum | reverse complement strand
TTATTATGACATGTTCAAAGTCATATAATTAAATAACTTTTAAATTAATTTGACATAACTTTAATTTATAATTATAAAATTAAAAAATTATTTTAATTTTTTTAATTTTATGTCAAATCCAACTAAATGACTATTTTTGCACTCTGTCCAATATTGCAACTTAGGTCTATCAAAATTGATCAGTAAAGTTTCCACTTCAAGCCCAGTGTTTTTCAATGGCCTTGATATACTGGGCTCGACACATAGGCCCTCACAAGTACACGAATCGAAACCCACTCCACATCCTGGCACTACTTTTAAGGCATTTATTCTGAAATGCCCAATCTGGGCATTTCACCATGCTCGACCAGTCGGCGCAATTTAAAATCACTCCCACGAGGGCGGTTCCTTAGAGGAAACAATGCTGATTAATTCTTTTTGGTTTAAAACCGATCAACACTATATTGTTTCTGGAACAATTGTTTAATATATATTAAAAATTTTATAAAAAACAAACTTTTTAAAGGAATAATTTAACCACTCATTTAATCATACTCTTTCTGTTGATAATGTTTAAGGAGTTGAACTTTTTTCTTCCTGCTAATTTTGTGTAATTTGTATTCTAGTTTTAAAAATTACCACTTATAATACATTTTTCTTAAAAAATTTGAGTAACAGTACTCTTCTAGCTTACCACATGTTTTCTTTATTTCATAATAATTAAATTTTAAATCTTTTTAACTGTTCAATGTATTATTTAATTGTTCAATTTAAAAGAGTTATGCAAAATTTCTTCTTCATTTTTGCCTTTCACTTGTACTTTTAAGATGATAAATTTAGGATAAGTTGATTTCATATATAATTTTATATTAAATGATTTCTATTTTCAAAAGTAGATTAAGAATATCTAAGAAGTAAAATAAAAAATTGAACATTTAATTTATGTAATATTTTTTTTCTTAATTAATGTACTCTTGCCTCACAAATTTAGTACGAAAACTTTGAGATGTTGAAAATAAATTAATAAATTTCAATTTATTTTGAAATTTTAATATTGATGTGATGGGTTTTATCACCTATAAAATCAAGCTTTTAATTTAATTCAATGTAAAATTAAATGAAAGAAATAATGATTAATTAGTGGTGTTTTGTACTTTCACCTCAAAATCTAACCAGTCAGTCACCTACTGTTCCCGACAAGTCTCTGTTGTTTTCTTTTTTAAAAAAGTTATTTGTTTATTTCTTAAAAATATTTAAGTCTCTGTAGCTTCAGTTCACTCTCCGGTTAAGTATTCACCGCAAGTGGACCCACACACCTTCTTTCTCTCTCCATATTCTCTTCATTTTGAAACCACCACCACCCCCCAAAAAAAAAGAGTTGTTCATCCTTGTTGTTTTTCTCTCTCTACAAACAAACACCTCCATTTCCAGAGAGTGATGGCTTCTGGTGGTGGATTCAGAAACGGTACTCAGAAGGCGCCGACTCTCCGTGCTTCATCTTCATTCAAATCGAAGCTTCCGCCGTCGGCTTCTTCCAACGGACGTCGCAGTAGTACTATTGACGCCGGTCAGTTTTTACAAGTTTTTCATCAACTTAGTTGCTTACTGGTTGTGGATCGAGTTCGTTTCGATAATTAAGTTTTCAAGTTGTCGAATTGGTCAATTCATCCTGCTATGTTTGCGATTGAGTGTGTTTTAGACATTGTGCTTTTTAGTGGTTTAGGTTTGTGTTAATTGGAGGATGTGGCGTTGTGGATACATTTTGCTAGGTAATAGCTGATCTTAGCGCTGGATTTTAATGCTGCATTATTATCTTTTCTGTGTAGTTGTGAATTTTGGATGTGACATTTTGTTTTATTTTCTAAATATTGCTGTTGAGACACAAAAGTCCCAGTTAATCTCCTTATAAGGTTTAGGTAATCTTCCTCCGTTTAAGCTAGCTTTTGGGGTGTGAGTTAGGCCTAAAACTTAATTCATCAATTGCCAATTAGGTAAGGTAAGTAGCTGCTTCAAGCTTTCAAACTTTTACATCTACAGAATCAATGTCTTAGTTTGCACATATTTATGTATGATTTTTTATTATATATGCATAGGAATGTATAGTGTGGTTAGCTCATACTCTAGGAGTTTAATAAAGCTCCAGTAATTATGATAAGTTTCTGTATGAATTAGAAATGAGTTGCCATCATTGTAGAAGCTATCTGGTTGAGGATCGAGTTTATTTTTCTAATTGGAATTTTGAGTTTTGGAATCTATGGAGTTAATTCTGCTATTACTGTGCTAGAGATTGAGTGTTTTAGTTGTTTAGGTTTGTGCTAATTGGATAATGTGATGTTGTTAGTTTCGTTAGTTGATACTGGAGCTTGTTTAAATTGGTTAAATTGAAAGTTAAACAGGTAACTTTTTTCTATTCAAATATTACCAATTAGGTGAGCAAGGCACTTCAAGCCTCCAAACCTTCCTGTGCACCTAATCGATGTCTAAGTTTTCTTAGATTTGTGTATGTATTTTCACTAGACATGCCTAGGAATGGATACTTTGGTAGATTAGCTTGTACAAAGGTTAAATTAGAAACTCAAATGATGATGGCTTTGATGCCAAGAATTTGAACAGAAGTGATGTTAACAAGTCAACTTAATATGGGGAATAGGGTCGGGAACCTCCCCCTCAAAACCAATTATTTCTTAAAATTTTCAAGTGTTTGCCCTTTATTAGAGCATCTAACAACTTTCTTTAGGAAATATTTATGGAGGACACAAGTTATAGTTGATAGGCACAGACCATAGTTAATGAAGCATAATCATAACATGTGGTAAAACATGTCTTATTCTAAAAATAGAATAACATCAACTAACTGCTAGGCAGTTGAGCACTGGCATGGTTTTAGAGGTTGTATATAATTTGTAATTAAACCAACTGGGGCATGATCTTCCAGCTAAGGAATAAATTGATTTCTTCTTCCCTTTTTTTTTTAGTTAATGAATTCTTTTTAATAAAAAAACTAGTTCATTTCTTTTTTTGATGAAGTAAATTAGGAATAGGTTCATAAATTTAAGTAGGGTGAGAATTGGAAGTGTTGGGATATAGGAAGTACTGGTGTAAATGGAACACAATTTATTATTCGCGTCATTCTTATTTATGAAATCTGGTTTAACTAGCACAGAGAAAGGGATTCATCTTTGAATGCTCAATTTAGTCAATTATGTATGGGTCGCGTATTGCTTGGAATGTTTGTCTAATAAATTAATCATCCATAATAAAAAAGAACAAGAAAATAAGGTTTGTTTTGGTTGAAAATTGAAGTCAGTCAGACATATTTTACATAATAAACAAGTATCACACTAAGATATATGGCATATATGGTGCTTTTTATTGAGTTCTCTTGTTGTTGCTATGATTATTTATATTTTGATCATCCTTTCTGCTGCCTTAAGCTGCACAGCTCAAATTCTTCATTGTTCTCTTCCTTCAATATACGTGAATATGAACTATTTCTTGTGATTCGTCTTAATAGTGTATGGAAGGGTTCGAGTTGCTGTCAGATTACGTCCGCGAAATGCCGAGGAATTGGCAGCAGATGCAGATTTTGCTGATTGTGTAGAGCTGCAGCCGGAGGTTGTCATTTTTTGCCGTTTCCATTTTCGTGAGAAGCTCATTTTGGGAATAACTTGAGTATGATGCAATTTTATTTATTTTTCCTTCCAGCTCAAGAGGTTGAAACTTAGGAAAAACAATTGGGATTCAGATACATACGAGTTTGATGAGGTGTTCACCGAGTTTGCATCCCAAAAGCGTGTTTATGAAGTTGTTGCAAAACCTGTTGTTGAGGTTTGTTCTTTATTTTGTATTGTTTTGTTACCTTGACCAATTTGGGACTACTTACACCTAGGGAAGAAACTGTTGATGCAAAATAAGCAGCCCAACATAAATCTTTTTTTCCCGAGGGGATAGTTGTGGATGATATGTTTTTTATTTTAACAAGAAGTTCTTAATTAATGGAGGTCTCTGAGAATGATTCATTTCCCATTCCCATTAATGAGGTGATAGACAGCTCAATGCGGACCCAGATTTGAAGACATCATTTGACCCTTCCAGTATTCATTTATTTCATCTTTGACAAACTATATTTGATGCTAAACTACTAGGTATTAGGTGGATTTTACACAATAACTCATTGTTCCTGCAGCTATTCACCATTGTAGGGTACAGTCTTCACATTAAATGCAACATATTATTTTATTTTGTGACAATGATGATGATTGTGGTGATCAATGTACATGTCAGAAATAGTCAGAGCAAGTATTGATGTATTCATTGATATTATTAGAATGATTTGTTACCTGCAAAGGACAGAATCGTTAAGGACACCTTGAGAAAGTAAAATTTTATGGTATTACCATGCTATATCTTTTTTTGTATAATGTTTTATGAACGCTCTTTTATCTTGCCCGTTTTACTAGAGTGTCTTGGATGGTTACAATGGAACAGTGATGGCTTATGGTCAGACTGGGACAGGGAAGACTTATACTCTTGGACGATTGGGTGATGAAGATGTCGCTGCTCGTGGTATCATGGTTCGTTCAATGGAAGACATATTAGCAAATATTTGCTTGGAGACTGACTCAGTTTCAGTTTCGTACTTACAGGTTGGAAATGTGCTTCTTAAACCGATCAGTAAATACATGTCATTGTGCATCTTTGGGTAGCTTGCCAACAATTGCTCTCTTGACCACAATTTGCAATCAGAATATTTGCCAAGTTTTATCTAAATATCCTTGTTTGCGTGCAGCTTTATATGGAAACAATTCAGGACCTTCTAAATCCTGCTAATGACAATATCACCATAGTTGAAGACCAAAAAACTGGTGATGTGTCTTTACCAGGGGCAACGGTAGTGGATGTCCGGGACCAGCAAAGTTTTCTTGAACTTCTACGTGTCGGGGAAGCTAATAGATATGCTGCTAACACAAAGCTGAATACTGAATCTTCCCGAAGTCATGCTATTCTCTTGGTAAATCAGGAATAAACATATTTCATATTTCCAGTTAAATGCATTATTTATCAATACAGTTCTCAGGAAAACTATATATCTGTATAAACGCTATCAGTATAAGCATGTTTTGTTTGGAATTTTTGTTTTTAATATTGTTGTAGGTACAAATTAAGAGGTCAGTTCCTGGAAGAGAAGCTGATGTTTCTGCTGAAACAGATCACTCCTCTCACTTGGCAACCAATTATAAACCACCTATGTTGAGAAAAGGCAAACTAGTTCTTGTAGACCTTGCTGGTTCTGAGCGTGTAAACAAGTCAGGTATGCTCAACAGCCAACACTGAGATTCCTAAATTGAGCAGTAAATATTAGTTATGTTTGAGATTTTTCCTCTTTAATCTCTTCCCTAGTTAAGAACATTTCTGCATGTATGCTTTTAATGTATTTTTTTATTTTCATCCATAGTTTCACTCTTTTCTTTGTGGGGTGGAAAAATTGACATCGCTTGTATGATTATTTATTGAAGGTTAAAGGAGTAGCATTATTCAAAGAAGATCCAATATTCATAATTTGTTAAAGAAAGGTCGATATAGAGGCTTGATCTAATTGTAGGCATTGCAGTATGTGTCAGTTGCCAGTCTGTAGGAGTATATGGCTGAACAGAAGAAAATGTGCAGTGAAATATTGTTGTTATAGAACAGAAGAAAATATGCATTATTGTGTAAAATTGAAATATAAAAATGTTAAAATGAAAAGGAACAATTTATTGCCCAAAAGAAAAAGAAGAACAAGTTTTTACTTCCAGAGGCATGATGATGAAGCAAATCTTCTGGTTATTGTACGTAACTTGGCCTTTTGATTTGTAAGCAGACTACATATCCTTTCCTTGATCTCCTGTAGGAAGCGAAGGGCACATGTTAGAGGAAGCGAAGTCCATCAATCTTTCATTAAGTGCACTAGGGAAGTGCATAAATGCCTTGGCAGAAAATAGTGCTCATGTACCTGTCCGAGATTCCAAGCTTACGCGTTTGCTTAAGGATTCATTTGGAGGTGGGCTTGTATTTTTCTTTTTCTCTTCTCTGCATATACATGGCAAAGTTTGGAGGTATCTGATATCAACAGATATCAACTGAGTGTACTGCATTTAGAATTGGCTTTACCAATTTCTAGAGTTGTGAAGATTCTGGCTTGACTTCTCTACCCAAGGACACCAACATTTATTTGAGATGTGCTCTTTTAACTGTTTCCAGAGCTAGGAGGCAATATTCATTCTTTCTTATCCACAACCAAAAAAAAGTAGTTACGAGTCAATATCTTCTTTAACAAGTTCCAGTCATGTTGGTTTAATTCTTGTGATTTTGCAGGAACATCGAGAACTTCATTAGTTATCACAGTTGGGCCATCACCTAGGCATAGAGCAGAAACAGCAAGTACCATCTTGTTTGGACAGAGAGTGAGTTCTCCATTTGGAATGATTTATGTGGATAGGTTATACTACTGCATACTTGTGTCAAGATAGTTTATCTTTTCATGCAGGCTATGAAGGTGGAAAACATGTTGAAGATTAAGGAAGAATTTGATTACAAAAGTTTATCAAAAAGGTTGGAGGTGCAAGTAGACAAACTTATTGCTGAAAATGAAAGACAACAGAAGTCTTTTGAGACTGAGGTTGAACGAATTAGATTAGAAGCACAAAAGCATGTCATAGAAGCTGAAAGGAACTATGCTGAAGCTCTGAAGGTAGTTATATTAATTATATCTCTTGACTTTGAGAGTCTTTTGCTGTAATTACTAATTCGACTGGGAGTTAATTCAGATCAAGAGCCACATATTGGTAAACTTTACTGTATTAGTCCCTGGTGTTGCTTGCGATCAATAGTTAAAGTCCTGTTTTAGTACATGTAAATTTATCAGCAGCTCTTATCCAGAATGCTCAGATAAAATATTCTTGCTTTCTTAAATGTATCTCTTTTAGGCTGTCTTTCAACTTTGGAAAGTATATAGTAATCGAATATCCCTCAATTACAAACTAGTTGGGGTAAGCTATAGCATAATAATTTTACTACTTTTTTGCTGGTAGCTTGGCTATCATAACCCTCCTTTATCCGTGCTTACGACCAGCTACACTATGCAAAACTCACTTAGGTGGAGCTGATTTCGAAAAGTCTATAAGTGAAACTAATTAGATGAGAGATGCCAAATAAGTGAAGATGATTTAATTGGACAAGTGAAGTATTACTGGCATAATACGTATCCACAAGAGAGGCATTGCTTTTGTAATACTTAACCACAAAAGAATAAGAATTGAGTTATATGTTAATGGAATTTGACTAAGTTCAATGTTGTGCCTACTGGAATTATGTTTCAACTATTGTAGAATAACACTTCTGCTTTACTTGCAGGAGGAGAAAATGAAATGTCAGGTGGAATATATGGACTCAATCAAGAAGCTGGAGGAGAAGTGGAGCCTTAATCAACAAAAGCCCACAAACAACGCCAGAACTGACGGGACATGTATCACCGAGGTTGTAACTCTGCTTTTGTCCTATTTCTTATCAGCATCATCGTAATTATTAATGCTGCTGTTGTTGTGTTGTTGATGATGACGATCCTTAATGTCTCTGGTTGCAAGATCAAGGTTACACTTCAGAAAGTGTCGGTTTCTGTAGAAGGAAATACTTGTACCATCTAATTCTATAATTGAAACAACTCAAGTATTAAGGTTGTACTTTGTAAAGAATCAGTCTTAAAAAGGAAATATTATAGGTGGAACATGTAGCATTCAACACTTCCATTGAGACAAGTGGCATGTTATATGCCTTTTATCTCCATAGTGACAGCTTTAAAGCTAGACTTATGTCCACCAAGTAAAAAACAGAGGGAGTGGCGGAGGAAGGGGGAGAGAGAGAGACTGGTCAGCCTACTGGGTAACTATTGAGGTTTAGAGTTTAATATATCAGTTTAGCCAGAGAACTTCTAGAACTAAAGAACCTTATTCACTGAATATTGGAATGAGACTGGGGTAAATGAAAGCGAATTGGATAGTGAGACTGAGGGTTCATAATTTCATATTACCGACTAACTTTGGATTTGAAGGCTTTGTTGTTGTTGGAGATCTCTTTTCTTGTTGTTAATGAGTCTTCAAGTTTATTGTGGATGCTGCCTGAAATTATAATAGAACCTTGGCTTCAGTAGTCCCCTGTACGTCTCTTTGTATGCATGTATTTCAAGGCTTAAATTGGGTTTAATTCTGACTGAGAGAACAGCAAACTACTTATTGATTCTTTATTCTTTTCAGATGCTTAAATTGCTTCTTGTGCAGGAAGTTTCTGAACTTAAGAAGTTGCTTCAAAACGAAATGCAAACAAGAAAGGCAGCAGAAGGAGAAATAAACAAACTCAAAGATCAATTGCACATGTTAACAAAACTGGGGGTATGCTCTACATTGATTATTCATTTTTCAAATAGAATTTGTTGAATTCTATGGAGTTTGGGATTGAGCTGATGAATAAGACTGACCAATGTGCACTGTAGTCAGCAGGTGAAAATTCTGATATTCTAAACCTCCAAAGCATGCTGGAAGAAGAGATTCGTCAGAAGAAGAGACTGGAAGAAGAAGTGATCGTCTTACGTAGTCAATTTTCTCAACTGACTATGGAAGCTGGTCAAGTACGGCCTTTAATTTGCCTATAAGCTTGCTTACATCTTTGCTTTCTATTCTACTTACTGCTAGTATCTTGTTCTGTTGGCCACGCGATTGACAAGTTCTATGGTTTGATGGATGCATTTATGTCCACCCTTTGCATCTCTCTTCTTCTCTTTCCTCTCTTTTGTTTAATAAATGTTCCCTTGTGTCTCCTTTTTCTCTTTCCTCTCTTTTCTTTGTGAAATGTTTCAGTCAGTTTCACTTTAATTGCCTCTGTTCACAGAGAACAAGCTATCTGGATAGAAGTAGAAATGGCACTGGACTTCCAGGCCTAGATTCATTGTCTCCACTTAGAAATCTGCATTGCAAAGATGCGGCTAATGGAGAGAGATCTTCAATCACCAATCTTCACGAACAAGGTCCCAAGATATTCGTCAGAGTATGTCGTTTTCAATTTGCAAAACAACTGAACACAATTTTCTCATCTCTGCTTCATGGACATTACAGTTGGATTACATAAGATTTTGTCGCTGCTGGAGTCTGAAGATGCCACCGTGCGGATTCATGCAGTGAAAGTTGTAGCTAATCTAGCAGCTGAAGGTAATCTATTCTCCACCCAATCTTCCCAAGTACAAAAAGTAAGGTCTGGGTATGGCATAGTTTTTGCTTGCCACTTTACGCGACTTATTGAAGAATAAGTGGTGGTATAGAGCTGTTTGTGATAGTGATCTGATATATCCTGCCTCAAATATAACTCTGCAGAAGCAAATCAGGAAAAGATAGTTGAAGCTGGTGGTCTTAATTCATTACTGATGCTTCTTAGTAATTCAGAGGATGAAACCATCTGCAGAATAGCAGCTGGTGCAATTGCAAATCTTGCAATGAGTGGTGATTCTCAATCCACAGCTCTCTCTCTCTCTTTATTTCCCCTGCAGAGGATACTTTACGTCCTTATTGAGGCCCTTCGTCTCCTAAGAACTATTATTCTGAGGATTACTTTCTGTCTTTCCAGAAGCCAACCAGGAACTTATAATGACCCAAGGTGGGATTGCACTGTTGGCAATGACAGCTGCTGATGCTGAGGATCCTCAAACATTGCGCATGGTGGCTGGGGCCATTGCTAATTTGTGTGGTAATGGTAAGCTCATTCCCTTTTCTGTAGGAGTAGTCTCTCTGCCTGCCCCTTCCCATCAGCTCTTCAGGGCATAGCGCAGTCAATTTTTGTTCTTGTACTTCGTCCAACTAAGCCGTTTGGCATGTTGAATCTAGGAGCATCCATTTCTTCAGATCTTGAAGTGAGATCATCATTTTTGGTAGGGCAATTTATACTTGTATTCAGTGAATTTAGCTTCACTATGGTCCCATCACTTCTTGGAAAGATCCCTTCCACATATGTTACTTTGTTTTATCTAATCCTTCTCCTTCTTCCATCAATTAATTTTAGCCCTTGAATTGAATCTTGATCGTGATATATATTTTTGTATTCCAGATAAACTACAGGCAAGGCTGAGGTCTGAAGGTGGAATCAAGGCACTGTTAGGGATGGTGAGATGTAGACATCCAGATGTTCTGTCTCAAGTTGCACGGGGAATTGCAAATTTTGCAAAGTGCGAGTCCAGAGCTTCAGCTCAAGGTATATTTCATACATATCAATCTTGTTATCTGATTACCATGATTCTTAAGGTTTATCTGCTGCTACAGGTCAGAAAGCTGGGTGTTCTTCTCTAATTGAAGATGGTGCACTTGCATGGATTGTTCAAAATTCCAATAATGAAGCCTCAATGATCAGGCGTCATGTTGAACTGGCTCTTTGCCATTTGGCACAACATGGTAAGCAGTCCTATCCTACCGGAGAGTTTTGGATTCATTCATTACGTTTCCCTCAAACTACAATTTTAGTTTCACCTGTTCTCTTCGTATTCTCAGAGATTAATGCAAAAGACATGATCAGTGGGGGAGCCCTTTGGGAGCTTATTCGTATCTCACGTGATTGCTCTCGAGATGACATAAGGTCTCTTGCACGTCGAACTCTGACTTCAAGTCCGACTTTCCAAGCCGAAATGCGACGCTTGAGGATAGAGTTATAGTCCGACTTCCCTTACTGGTTTCACTCCAGGGTAACCTAATTCTTGAAATGCATAATGTACATGAAGCAGGTCTGAAAAGAAATTGCTCACAATTTTGTATCAAGGGGAGTGCATCAAGCAAAGCCCCTCTAGATGAAAAGTATCTACATTAGATAGCTTTTAGTATGTAGTAGCCTATGATGTGCTATTAACCTTGCATTCTTTCATTTTTCTTTGGGTTCTGGGGATAGTAATCATCCCTAAAGCAGTTGCTTAAGCTTCAATGTTGTAATTTGTGAGCCTGTAATTATAATATGTCTAATGAAAATTTTATATTCTTCGTTTGTGGAAGACTTAATTTCTGATTGATAAGGCTAGTAAAGTTTCATTATTCACAAAACTTTTTCTAATTGCTTGGAGGGAGAGAGAATGCATACAATAGCAAGAGGGGGTAACATGCTACACTCAGAAATCACATGGGTTGTTATGATGCTTTTTCCCCTGTACTTCATCTAATTAGTTGCTACTTATTTGCTCTTACTATGTCGTTTTAATTAAGATTTTGAACAAAACTTTATTATTATTAAGCGTTATTTTTTTTGCGTATCAAATGCACCTCCACTGATGTATCTGTCTATCGTCACCATTCATCTCCACTAACCGTCACCGCTCCACATCAGTGAAAAGGATTTAATAATGCCTTCTTATAAGATATGGACATTTTTTCTCCTTTTGATTTAACATTTGAGGAGGGAGTTAGATTAAAGTCGGTCATTGTTGTCGGTCCCGCCAAACCATCACTGGTGAGTAGTGAACATAAATGTTTTTTTTTAAAGCTAAGTAATGATTTTAATGCATTATTTTTCTAATATTTTATCATCCTTAACTATACTAATCGATATCTGAAAGAAGTCAAGAACGAGTACATTTATATAATTATTTTCCCCGCTTCTCTTGATCTTTTGGAACATGTTGCCTAAGGCCTGATCTCCTTGCTTTGCAAAAAGAACATCTTCATGTTGACATTTAATTTTTACCATCTACGATATAAATTAATTATTGAGCCTTTAACTTTTAACAATTTAAAATAATTAGTTTTTAAAATGTAAAAAATATTTTCTCAAATAAATTTTATTTTTTAAAATTTATTTCAGGAGTTATTATTCTTAATTATTTTAGATTGATAATATTAAAAGCTCTTTAATTAATTCGTCGCATAGTGAAATTAATCAATCGAATTTAATTTGATTACTTTTAATTAACTAAAATTGTAAGCAAGGTTGGCCAATTCGTAAATCAATTTTCCCATCCCCTTGAACCCATTTTCAGCTTTCTTCTTGGACCAAATTCTGGCCCAAATCAATTCCATATACCCGACCCAGCCCATTTTCTTTTATCAAATCAGCCAACATATGTATATGTAATATATATATATATATATGCACGGTGCGTGTTGGCCACGCTCCGCAATTCTCTTTTTCTCTCCCTTTTCTTTCCCTCACGCGTACACTCTCCTGACCCTTCTTCTTGAACCCGACAAAAACCCAACGGCTCGAACAATCCTTCAACGTTCATCCTCTCATGACTGTCAAACGCCATGATTTCGATGTTCTTATTGACTTTCCTGTCTCACCGTCACGTTTTAACTTCATTTGTTATTATCCTATCGAGTTTGGGTCGAAGAATGTGCATTTGGGTCACTTTGTGTCAGTCAAGATGCTGTTAATATCCTCTCTGTTTACTGTCAACTTACCAGGAACAAGCTTTGGTTGAAGTGATATTGCTTTTTCTCGAAAATATGCCGTAACCTCCTTTAATTTCTTCGATTTTGACAGTCTATTAAGTATTTAATTCGAACTTCATGTCATGTCAGATTCTTGACTGCTCTTATAGTTGTGGTTTGGCAAGTGTCTTTGTTAATTCAGATTTTGAAGTTTAAGTCGTAGTCATTTTACTCTATTGCGTCCCATGTAATCGCTTGGTCCAAATCTATCTCAGTTGTTATTATTCTCAGAAGTCTGAGTCATTGATTGTCTCCTCTTTTGCTCTTATATCCCATTTTTAACAAGTCAAATGAGTTTGTTCCTATTTTATACTAATCGAGCTGTTGCTTCTTGACCGGTTTGTACCGTGTTGTTGTTTACAATATTCGGTTTTTTAAACTCTATTTCATCCCCGAAAATGAGGTTATGATGTCGAATATTTTCTATCTTGGAGCTTTGCCTTTCCTAATGCATTTCGAGAGTCTAAAAATGGTTTAATCTACAGAATAGCTACTGATTTGTTTATGTGTTCACAATAAGATGTACTTGGCTTAGAGCGGAGATTTGTCTGTTGCATTTGAGTTTCTATTTCTCAGTTGTTATGTTTCCATCTAGCAATGTTCTTCATCTATAGAGAAAGTCAAAGTTTTGGTCACAATTTCTTGTTTCTAAGTTTTTAAAACATGCTCATTTTATCTTATCTATGTCAAGATATCTATTCATTTCTTAGCATTTTGGGGATGTGATATGTTACCATTTGTTTAGCTTAACTACCACTTCCAGTAGCTTGTTTATGTTCCAATAGTGAAGTCTTGCTTATTGATTAATGCTCAAGCTTTTTTTTTTTTTCAAATTTTCTTAACTTGTTGATAATTTCAGTACCTAATCACTAACTACTTGCGGTTAGTTTCTTAGGAACTACACATTTTAGTTGATTCCGCTGCTACTATGTGTTTGCACTGCGATGTCATGATTGTTGGAAATGACTAAGCTTATTATTTCCCTTGTCAAAGTTGTGCTCATTCCGTGTTCATGCCATGCTTATCACTAATAGAATATATTTCTTTAAGGAGCTTTGACAATTTCCATCAATATCGGATGGAGCCAAAGATTCACTATTTTTTGGCTTTGGAGTATGATGAAATAACACAAAATGACTCTTTAAATTGTCTGCGCTTCTTTCAATTGTGAAGAAGCAGTTAGTCAATGCAACTTTCGACGCTCATCATGGGTCATCCGGAAACAGTCGTGCTATGTTTTTAAACATAGGGGTCAGGCTGCGGGCATCTGATCCTCCCTTACCCCGCAAGGGGCGGGAGCCTTTTAGGCATTGGGGCAATGTTGTTGTTGTTGTTGTTAAGGAGCTTTGACAAAATTGGGTCTTGTTGCCTTATCATGATTGCTTTTGAAATCTTCTGATTCCTCTTAGTGTCATTTCCTGTTTATGGTTAGGATATGTGGGGCATGTAGTTATCAAATGATCAAAGTCTCACCATTGCTCTTTTATGTTTAACTGAGATGCTTTAAGTCAGTTTGTTATTTGTTTATGCTGTTAAGCCCTTCATTTGTTACTATTAAATCCATAAGTATTGTAGCGTTCTTTTGCTTGCTTGATTTTTTATGTCTCTAATTTTGCTTCATTTTATTTGCCTCGCATGAACCTCTCTTGTTTGAGCCCCCTTTGGGACTCCACCACTGCATTTCCGGAAAAACATCGATTTATCACGGGTCTGGAAATCTTGTACGTGCAAAGGGAGGTTATTGCTGTAAGCTGAAAGCCAACACAGGCTCGAAGGATGATATACAGGTTTTGAAGGCAAAATCAGTGAGTATACACGGATATACATAAATATACATTAAGTGTATATCACAGAGAAATGGGCCAAGCCCAAGGAGCAGTAGCTGGTCAAAATTTAAAAGGACCTGGCTGGCCCAAATATGTAGAAATCAAAACAGGTTACCATTTGGGTTTGCCAAGCCCAATCATTTATTTTAATCCCTTCTTTTATTTTTATTATTTGCGAAACTTGTTATTTTGTTTACTAACTCTAACATTTGTTTGTATTATTATTTGTTAGTCTAATTGTTTCTCCAACATTGTCTTTATTTATGTTAATTTTCATTTTTAGTGATTTTGTTAATGTTAGAATTTTCGTACAAATTATTTTGGTAAAGTTTTGTCAAACTCTTTCAAATTTAGTCAATTCTTTCAAATTTAGTTAATTTCCTTCAAAATTTAGTCAATTTTAGTCAAATTC
>JAOTQJ010000001.1:24575713-24588439 GCA_025642045.1 Solanum sejunctum | reverse complement strand
CCTATTAAAAATATACATGTTCAGAAGATGCATGTCACAGAAATGAGGATGCTAAGATGGATGTGCGGGCACACCAAAAGTGACAAGGTTAGGAACGAGGCAATTCGGAAAAAACTAGAGGTGGCCTCGATGGGTAAAAAGATGAGGGAAGCGAGACTGCGTTGGTTTGGATATGTGCAGAGAAGGAGTATCGATGCGCCTGTTAGGAGGTGCGAGAGGTTAGTTGTAGGTGCTTCTCGGAGGGGCAGAGGCAAACCGAAGAAATACTGGGGGGAGGTGATCAGACAAGACATGACAGAACTCGACCTCACTGAGGACATGACCTTAGATAGACAGAAGTGGAGGTCACGAATTAGAGTAGCAAGCTAAATTCTTCTTCTTCCTATTCTTCCCCTTCGTCTTCTTTTATTAGTAGTAGTTGTTTTATTTTGATACTCTTATTCCTTTTCCTTTCCGTACATGGCGTGTATATGTTAGTTTAACATATTTACATACTATCATGTGTTGCTCATCGTTAGTCGCACCTATTGTTCCTTCCCCTTCCCTTACATTTCATTTTGTCATATCTAGTTCTCTTTACTTATGGTTTTTGAGTTGAGGGTTAAGGAAACAGTCTCTCTACTTCTATGAGATAGCGGTAAGGTCTGCGTACAATCTATCCTTCCTAGACCCCACTTGTGGGATATTACTGGGTATGTTGTTGTTGTTGTTGTTGACAATTTAAAGTGAAAATTAAATTAGGAAATTGTATGCTTTATGCTATTACCCTTTGTGAAATTATAAATATAGCTTTGCAAGAAGTGTAATTTATCTCCTAGAAAATATAACACTTCCATAAATGAAACGTCAAACATGGGAATTTTTTTTTAATGTTGATCTTAAACTTTGAACAATTCAATTATTTTGAACAATGACAAAAAAATCCAAAAATTAAGTTAAGATGGTATAGAACAAAGTCTTGTAAAAATGAGGGTGTTCAACTGGTCAAATAAAAGATATTTTTAAGTATGTCAATAGTTCAAAAATAAAATTAATAATTTATGCTAAATTTAGAAATGTTTTCAATATTTGTGTCTTTATAAATAAATATCCTTACATCCGGAAATATATGTCAAAACAATTTTTACTCCACCACCTCTTTTATTTTACATAAGGACTATTTTCTTTTTTATTGAGATATGCATAACACTATAATTATATAAAATGGTCTTTAAAAAAAGACTTCTTTCGTCTATATTAATTTAATTTTTGAAGCTTTTTATTGTTCAAAATAGTTTATATTTTTATAGTTTGAGTTAGATGTTTAAATCCTTTATATTTTATAGAAATTAAATTACACTACTTATAAATTAATTTATAAAGATAACAGTGAAAAATATAATTAAAATAATATTTTTCAATGTGCTTTTAGTATTTATATATTATCTCATAAATTAAATTAATATTAAATAAAGAGAGTAATACAAAATAACAACTGGTATCTTAATTACTATGCTATTTGATGAAAGTTAAAATGATTCTTTACGAAAGGAACAAAAAAGCGTTAGTCCTTCAAAAGAATATTTAAACAGAAGGAATTTTAAAATCCGCAAATTAAGTCAAAGATTAGTCAATAAATAACTAGGAGATTATTAAAAGAGTGAGTAATTAAATGCACCCATCCAAATTTATAATGTCGCAAATTAGTCATTTACCAAGTGTCAAAATGGACCCTTTTTTCTAACGACATTAAACTACTTAACAAAGTTCGCTCATATATCTTGCCTGGCCTACCGCGCAAACAGAAGAAGGAAAATTTAAAAAAGAAAATACATTTTTATCACCAAATTTACCTCATATTAAGATTTTTATCAATTAAGATTTTCGAATATCTTTTAAAGCTGTTTTTTTTTAATATAAATTTGAACAATGAAACGAGGTGAATAATATGATATGTGCCAACAAATTAAGCATCATAATATAGTCACAAGTGTAAATTTCGGCCTTCAAGTGACAGGGAGTGGGGATATTTTCAATGAAAAAGAGAGGAGTTTGAGGAGAGAAATTAATTCAATTGGTCAAAGGGAATTCGTGAGAGAGGCTATTGGAAATACAAATTAAACCAACAAGAGTGGGCACACAGAGTGGGTTGTACTGACATTTTAAGTCTTTTGCCACCACCAACCTACTCGTGCTACTCTTTCTTCTGCTACTCTGTTCTCCCACTTAGGCCTAATGCTAATTTTTGTTCCAACATGGACAATCAACATTTGTGAAATTATTATTTGTATGACGAGAGTCTTTCGAAAATAGTCTTTCTATCTTTATGAGATAACAATAACGTTTATGTACATTTTGTCCTCCCATTTTGTGGAGTTCACTGTTGTTGTTGTTTGATTCTCTTTTTGCTATAACTATAGGATTACAGGCAAGTGAATTATCATCCATTGAAATCTTTTATTCTTAATAAGTGAAGATGATAATGTCTTCTTCTCTCATTTACTTTTAAGGGGCGAAAAGCTAAGAATTAATACTAATACGAAAAGGTTATTCCAACATCTAAAATAAATATTATTGTCGACAATAGTCAAGTATTAGCAAATCTCTAAATTTAAGTTCTGAAATTAAAGATGATTGGTGTCAAGCTAAAATTCGTTACAAATGTGCCCTGGAGGAACAATAACATTGGGATGGGAGGGAGGAGATCCTGCGAAAGTAGTGTAGGCTAGCACTTGTTATGCCAAGATGTCACGGGTTTAAGATACATTGATACTTTTTCACGAATTAAAGTTTAATTAGTCCATCTATAAAATTCAAATTTCACCATATCCTATTTTATGGAATTTAACCTATGATAGGTCAGTTACTTTTTTATGAGATGATAACTTTTCTAAAATAAAATTATGACATAATGATAAAAATTATTGTAACGTGATCAGAGGACTATAAGTTTAAGATATAAAAAGTAAATTATTACTCCATTATTAAAATAGAACATAGAGGCATATTATAGAGTATATTGGGAATATTGTTCGACTTGCACACAGTCCGTGAGTATTTGCGAGTGTTCTTTTAAATAATTTAGTTGATTGATCAGTCAAAAACATTGAAAAAGTTATATTTTTCGCTGTTAACCGGTCATCATTATTTTTGTAGAGTTAGTGTTTATGTATATTTTAATATTGAAATATATTTTTGCTTATTTTAGTTTTTTAACTATAATTTATAGTATTTTCCCCGAGATAGTATGAATTTATTACACTAAAACAAAACTGAGATGAGACTTGAACAGAAAGAACTCCAAGACCTGAGACCCAACCCCAACCTCCCGAGATTTGAGGTAGAACATGTGTTAGTGACTGTATTCAAACAGGGGCGGCTCAAACACATTAGTTACTTAAGGCAAAAATTAAATGGATGCCTTAAACTTAAAAAAAATATATATATATATTAATATTTTTTTTACAAATTTTATTTTTCTATCTCTTTGAGATGCAAAATTGCTTAAAATAATTATAATTAATTTCATTCAGTAATTTTTTTCAATTAATCATGTAATCATACTTTAGATCTATCAAACTTATTCTAATTATTCTTTCTTTTTATACAACATAAATAATCTTTACCGTTAATAGTATTTACTTAGTGTTTTTTTTTCTAAAACAATCTATAACATATTATTACTAAAATAAAAATTAAGACCCCTCAAATTTGAGAGACATAAGACGCTTGCCTTTTTTCTAACACCATCGAACCACCCCGGTATACAAATACAGCACAATTATATTACATTCAATTTAAGCATATACGAAGAAGCCTCATGGCAGCGCTTTGGTATAGTCAACGTGACGGTGTAATAATTCGTGCACCTATAAGACCAAACTGCTAAACTAGCAAATTTACTATGGTTATTAAAAACAAAAATATTCAATGTTAAAGAGAAATTTGTCAAAATTCATTTTAAATTTTCCTGTCAGTTTAGTGCTAAAGCATGCCCTTAAAAAAATGACATCTTCCCCTTTATGAATAATTTGAAAATTCTGACACTGTTTCTCATTTTGCTTATTAATGTTTTTATCAAGGAAATTCTCATCTCATTCAAAAGGTTAGTTTCTCATACTAAAAATTTAAAGAAGTTAATTTTAATATTATTGATAAAATGATGTAAGATTCAGATACATTGAGATGCATGGTCCTTGCTGCTGCTATTATAATAATCATTATATATAGTAATAATAATGTCAATAATTATATTGTTTATTAAGTGTATTATTATTAATCTGGTTAGAGTATAATGGTTGGCAATTGGATAATGAAGAATCTAAATAATAATGCGGGGTCCGCCTCCACGTTAACCGGCCCCCCTTCTTCTCTAATTCCCTAAATATCATTTATTTTTATTATAAAAAATATATAAATAAATTTATGTTTGAATATATATTATGTTTGAGTATATATATATTCAAATCTAAACACAATAATAAGACTATTTTTTTCTCAACACAATATACATAAATATATGAAATTAATCTAACACTACATATAATAATAGAATATATTTTAAAAAGTATATGGTAGTTGATGGTGATGATGGATATACATCAATAGTGGTTATGGGTGATGATTGGAGATTGTGTTACCCGATGGTGATGATGGATGATAATGGTGATTGTGAGCAAAGATTAATAATGATTGTTGTTCGTAGTAGTTATCATGACAATAAATAATTGTGATGAATTATAATGATAACTAATAATAGTGATGAATGACATTGATGGTCGATGATACATAGTGATGAATGATGATGTTGACCGTCGATAATAATTTATGCATGATTGTAAAGACGTTTTGTGGTCATAATGATTATAAATAATAGCAGGTAATGATTATAAATGGTAGCTAACATTGATGACGATTAATTATATGATGATTTGAGATTGTGATTATTACGGTTAGGATAATAATTGTGATTGATAATAATTGATAATGACGGACAACTACGATAATGGGGAACCACAATCAAATGATTTTTTGGTAAGTGCCTATGAAACAACAATAGGAAGTTACAATTATAAATGGTGGCTAAAGTTAGCGATGATTGATCAAATGATGATTCGAGACTATAGTTATTGCAGTTAGAATAATAATTGTGAATCATGATAATAAATTACACCAAATGATTTTTTTCTTGAAAATGCCTATGAAATAACAATAAAAAAATGCTTCATCGAATTAGGGTCGGCCGGAAAAAAAGATCAACCAACGATGATCAATTTTATTTTATTTTTTTAAAAAAACTTATTCAATTCAATTGATTCTTTAAATTATAAAATGAATTACTCAGAAATTGAATCTCCATTTTCACGGTAAATCATTGGTGTTTGTTAACGTGAAAATTTTATTTTTTAAAAAACTGATCTTCAAGATCATTTTTTAACAAATAATTGAAATGATTTTTAAAAGTTTTTAAATAAAATTACTCATTATTGAAATGATTTTTAAAAGTTTTAAAATAAAATTGATCATTAATGAGTGTTTAAATTGACTTATTTTTCTGACTTTTGATTTTTAAACATTTTTAAGATTTTAAAAGTATTTAGATAACTAAAAAAAGCCAAAATCCAAAAATTGAGAATTTTTAATAAGTAAGAATTTAAATAATTATGATTAGGACTTTTATTAAGTGTAAATAAATTAATAGGCATTTAGAAGGTAAGAAAAATAAATGGAAAAATTTAAATAGTTGAAATTACACTCAATAAAAATAATAAATACTACTACAAATCAAAATACAGCAAAAACATCATTTTCAAGGTCAGTCAACGATTCTCCCACCACCTTTCCAGGAACTGAAATTAATGCCATCTTCGACTCTTTTCTTTAAATTATCTATCACTTCTTTTTTATTTCCCCCTTGTTTAGTACTTGAACTGCATATTTGGCCAATCGTTTCCCAAATGATTGGCATTTCTGTTATTCTTTTTCTTTATAAAAATAAATAACATTTTACCTTCATAAGTAGTCCAATTGGTAGTAGACATTTCCTCATTCCAATCATAGTCTTAATTCTAAAAATATGCCTGTTATTCATACTTGGTCCAATTCCATTTCTCGTCGGTAAACATTGTGTTTCATAGTCAAAATAAACTTATATCAATGTGTAAAAAATATAAATAAAATTAAAATATATTTTTAAAATTCAGAATAAGTAATTGTGTTTGAATTTTTAATTCATCGTTGCATATTGCTCCAATTAGAATAAAATAGAAAGTAATTTTGAATTATGCTTATTTTTAAACTAATAAACATCATTCTTCCGAGTAATAAGTCTGACTAAAGGCGAACATTGAGGTCAACATTAAGATGGCACAATTTTAACCGTCCCAAACAACCAAAAAGGGAAATGGGAAAATGTTGCAGAGCATTGTGAATTAAATAGCATACAATTACATAATCAAAGCATATAAAAAAATGACATAAAAACTTAATGAGGTCGAGCCAAACCTACTTGAGATAGAAGTAAAGAGGTGAATTTAGATTATTCGATAGATTTTTTAAAAATAAATAACTTTTGTATTAATTTTATATATACATTGAAAAAAAAGTAAATATATGAGAAAATGATTGGAGAATCCACTAATAAAGCATGTTGTTTGGTCTAGTAGCAAAAATTGAACCTTTAAACCTTATTTGCCACCCTCTTAGTCAAGGGTTTGGATCCATTAGTCACCATGGTGATGTAGGACTTTATTTTTATCTCTTTTTATTTTTTAATTTGAGATGAATGAAAACTTTCAAACATTAAATATTAAATTCTTCTCTGTGGAGTAATATTTCTGTTGAAGAATAACAAAAGTTCCACAGTGAGATTGGTGGACTCCTTATAAGACTTGGTTAATTTTTCTCCCTTTGATCTAGCTTTTGGGGTGTGAATTACGTCAAAACCTAATTTTATATAGTATTAGATCAAAATCCATTTCACCCACTGTTGACCCTCAAAAAATTAAAAATCGAGCACCTACCAGATGCTAAAGCATTGGGCATCAGATAGGATGTTAAAAAATAACAAAAGTCTCACATTAATAATTAATAAAATAGATGAACTTTCTTATAAGGCTAAGTTCAAGACCTAATTTTATAATTTTGTGTGATAAAATGTGAGGTCACTAATATGAGTGTGAGACAATCAGTTTCCAAAGATGTACCAACCATATTGTCTTTGTTCTGGAATCTTGTAAAAGTGGGGTCTTCAAGGTAGACATGGTCCTCTTCTTCTTCCCACAAGTTAACTTGGAGAAAACATAGGAAATTGTTGCAAAGATTAGACAACCACGATGATGAATGAAGATGTTACTAATAATATTGTCCTTATCTTAATTAATTAATCAATTACTAATGTATTAAACAAATGGAAACCCATTAGGTTCCAATTAGAGAAGCTAATATTGCGGCAGAAACATTATCATGGGCCACTATAATTAGCTCCCAAAGAAAGACAGCATTAATTATATAGGTATCTTTTACCCTTCATGTGAAGAGCACCTAATTAGGGTTCTTTGGCTTGCGGAATCTTTTGACTCAAACGCACTTTTCCATTAGTGGATTCTTATCCCATGTTTATCCCACTTAATCTACATCATCTTCTTATTATTATTCTCTCCGTTTTATTTCATATGACATATTTTGATTTGATATTGTATTATTTTAAAAAAAATACAAGTTTTGAAATTATGATTTTAAAATTATTTTTATATATTTATGTGGATGAGAATCATTTCATTAAGGGTAAAAAAAAATATTAAGATAAATTATTTTTAATTAGAGTAAGATAACATTCATTTTGGGATAAACTAAAAAGAAAGTAATGCCAAATAAAATGGGACAAACAGAATATTATTTTTGTATTTTAAAACTTTTTCTCTCCTTGAGAAAAATACCCTTGTGATCTAGTTCTTGTGGGAATTCCGCACATAACAAAAATCTTAATTAGGTATCGAACAACCTTTTACTCCTTAGAAAAATACCCAATAGCTTTGATCATAATAGTATTTATCTAACTACACACATACATACATACATATATATATATATATATATGTATGTATGTATGTATGTATATAAGGTCGAAATAAAAAAATTAGTCAGGACAATAATAGAAAAATCCAAAGAATTAGAAGTTAAGACAACGCAGCTAGTAACAAAAATAACAGGACAAGTAGAATCAATAACAACTGAGATTAATGAATTAAAAAAAAATAATAGCAAAGCTTGAAGAAATCTCTCTTTCATGAATGCTCTCTCCCTCTCTCTCTCTCTCTCTATATATATATATACAACAACAACAACATACCCAGTGTAATCTCACATGTGTGGTCTGGGGTCTCTCTCTCTATATATATATATATAAGTTGCTTTTAAGTCGATGGTCTATTAAAATTAAAGTATCTACCTCACAATTCACAAACATAGGAATAAAATCTTCATATATTTTATTTTTGTCAAACTCCATTTGTGAAATTATATAGAATATATATGTTTCTCTCCATTTATCTATCTATTTTCTCTCTCTCTATATATATATATTGTATGTTTATTTTAAAAAAAAAGTACTAGGAAGTTATTTATTTTGATGAAATTAGTAGAAAATTGGCTTGTTGAAAATATCATTGACATACTTCTCATGAGAAATCATATTTTTCATGGCGTGAACGTTGATGAAAATTTCACAAGATAATTTATATTTGAGCTTAAAAAGATTATTTACTTACATTAAGTTTGTAATATTATCACAAAAATATAAATACAGCAAAACTTTACACTGATTTAAATTTCTGAATGTGTTTCTTCATATAACTAGAAGCAACATACACACTTAATAATATTGTACTGCATATTTTAACAGTAATACCTTGGTCAATTGAGTTGATTATATATTTATATTAGAAAAATTGCAGTGCCCCCTTAATCCTAATCAACTCTTTCACTTTTCATTTTCACCAAAAAGAAGGGTAAATGAAAGAGAATGTAAACTAATTTGTCGTATACTATTTGTCGTATACTAATTTGTCGTTGATGTTTCAAGTTGAGATTAATTAAAAAGCAAGTAGCTAGGGACTTTAATTAATTGGAATAATTAAAGTCCTAAACAGCCGACCAAGTTAAGGCTTATCCACGTGAAGGATGAGAGTGATTGGTTTCGATTCGATCCACTCGCCCACCTGCTACCCTTTAATTAATTAATTAATCAACTAATTAATTGTAGCTAACGTCCATTATTTTGGCTTTAGCATTATGTCAACTCTCTCTTTTCCATCAATTTGATTGACATAGGAACAAAAATTCTTGACATTTAGCCAAGTGGTGGTGTTGATGTTAACAAGTCTTTATGTATATTAATCTTTAAGTCCCTCTCATTTGACAGAATGGTTAAATCCAAAGAAAATTTGTTCACTTTTAATTAATTACTCAGATGTAGTAATAAATTGATTAGAATTTCTTTTAGTCTTTAGCCCAAACATCTGAGCATCTAAAATCTTGAATGGGGAGCGTTTTACTCTTAATAAACATGTTTTTTATTTGAATCTATTTTTTTTTAATTTCTCATTCGGTATTTGGTAAGTCTAACTATTCCGAATACATGTCGCATAGGTTCACTTCGGGAAGAAACACTTTCTATCAAGGATTTTTTCGTACCCATGTTTGAACTCGAGAACTTTGATTAAGGAAAGAATTATTCCATCCATTGCACCACATCCTTTGATGGTGAATCTGAATCAATCAAGTTGACGGACTTGAATAATTTAATGAAAATATAGATTGTTGTCACATTTCATTAAAAAAAGTATAGTGATGTTTTGTTAAGTCAATCGTCATGAGAACTAATTTTCAAACAATATGGATAGCTAACTAATCATCATACCAATCAGTGAGCTTCTATAAGGAGATGACTATTTCTTTATAACCCACTAATTAGGTATTAGCATCTCGTTTGAGACTTTTAATTCAATATAACAATGATCAAGTATGAAACCTGAACTGCTTAAAAATAATTCACTCAAGTCTTTCCAATTTTCACACTTGACATATTTTTCTTAAATAAGGTCAACTAATTGAAATTAAAGTGAATTGCTTTTTCTATTAAGCTATATATTTCTGAAAATAGCAACTTTTAATAGTATTTAAGGTAGAAGAATTTCTAAAATGCAAAAAGCTTAACATCTTATAAATTACATTCTCCCCCCTATTAAATTGAATAAATTATTTGAGAATCTAATTCCAAAAGTTAATTAGATCAGGTGCACCTCTTTAGAGAATCGATATCCTCGTTGAAATTTGTCCCGTCATATCACAATGAAAGACATGTATACTAGTTCTAATATCATTTGTGACAGTCCAAATTCAAACTGTTAAGATGTAAATCCCCAGGAGGCGCCTCAGTTGTCGAATCCTATACCATGAGCCCTAACAAAATTCTTGCGAGTTCAACCAGCAGTGATTTAATTTTTTGGTAATTACGTCGTTATCCCGCAATGAACAAGAGTCTTTCGAGGCACTGGAATATATTGATGTTGATGTTGATGTATGTCGTTACCCATCGAGTTCATGCTATTGCTAGCTCTAATTAATAACTAATTATAGAGAGAAGTTTTGATCGTCATATTTTCTAAGTTAATAGTATTAACAGGTAAAAAAGATGGATGAAATTTTCTAAGTTACTATATTAATATATTCTAGCTAAGTTCATTATTCGACACGAAAAAAGTTCATCTGGATTAACTAATTGTATCCTATTATTATACGTTAATTAAATAATGCAGAAAAAGAATGAATTATACTATAGTCGATTCCTGATTAATTAACCTTATTTAAAATCAAATAGATACAAGTTATACACAGTGGAGTGCAGCTCAGTTGGCCAGCTACCCCACATTTTCATTCCACTCGTGGGAGTTCGAAGTTCACTATATTTTTTCTTCTCAAATTTTACTAAATAAAAATATTTATCAGTAATATCAATCTAATATTATTATATTGAAAATTACAAAAGCTTTTTATCAGTACTTATATAAAATGCTCGATTATGAGTAATTATATTTATTACTATCACTACATCTTTTACTTGTTAAATCATGTCCCGGACCAAAGAATAAAAAGTTAGGCAAAGTTCTATATATGCTCCTGCCAACTTGGAATAGCTAATTAAAGTATTATATATAGGAGCCTCCAGCAGCAAAGTGAAAATTAATATATATATATTACTTCAAACACAATAATTAAAAGGGTAGGAACTACTTTTAGATGTAATTATAACTAGCAATACTAATCTACTTTATATTTCAAAACAATAACAACATATGTGGATGCTTGTTTTAAAGTGTACATATGATCTGTCTGTTATGATAACTTCATTGAAGTGTTATTGAAAAGCTTTCTGAAAAGTACTAATCAACTTAAATAAATAATTAGAGAGACTTCTTATAAATAATAAATTAAAAGATGTATAAATCGAGTTTACAGCCATAGGACTTAGAGAGCAAGAAATCAGAAAATGACTAATAGTTTAACTAGAGATTAATAAATAATTCAATAAACAAATGAAATGTCTCACTTTTAATATCCATTCACTATATATATAAATAACTAAAGTTAGATATTAATTATAATTTTTTTTAAAAATAATTTACCATTATTTAATGTTTTTTTAAATAGGCGTCCTACACGGGCACAAAAAACGAGAACAAAGGCCGATGAAAAAAAAGAATTTGTACTAAAATTCTCGAAGTTAAAAAAGGCCAAATGAGTACTTTTTTCCTTGAAAAAAAACTGACCTCTTGTATGAGTGCCAAGTTAGCGAAACAACCTAGCTAGCTAGCCGTTTAATATTAAGGAAAACTTATACGAATAAATAAATATATATTAATTAATTAATATAATGATGGCTCTTGTTAAATATTTTTAACTATAATTACAGTTTGAGGTTTGTATAATTTGTGTAATTTTGACAAATATGATGCGTGTTTATACAAAAGTTGTGTGATAATCAAATTACACTGCAATAATCAAATATCACTATGAATTGTATATCGAATTATACAAGCTCTGTACATGAATTGTATAGCGAAATATCCAAACTTGTACAAATGATGCGTGAATTATATAAATATTATTATAACTGTAGTTACGAAGTGTAATTACCCAAATTATAACTATAAAGTATAATTAAAATATTTTTAAGTGGTTATTTGCAAAATTTTCTCTTTAATTAATAAATGGATGACTACTTAATTAGTACTTTCAATCTATTTTTACTTATTCAGTATTTGATTTGACAAACATTTTAAAGAGTAATAAATAAAATAAGAATATTGTTGTATTATTTTTGAATAAAATAAATTTAATGTTTAAGGAACAACAAAGTTAACAATAAAAGTAAAACATCTCTTCAGTTTCTAAATAATGAACATCTATGTTTAGTAGAATGAGCAAGTAAAAATGGATTGAGGAAATTAAATATTTTCTATTTTTATTTCGATCATTGAAAAGGAATATTGGTATTGGTAAAAACTTTCATGTTGGTACCAAGAGCAGCACATAAAATAGATGAAGAGAAAAAGAAAAGATTATAGTATATGGGACATGTTGCAACATGCCTAGATAACGACCAACTATAGATTATATATTTAACTGATGAAATTAATTTTATCCTAACTTTCATGCCACTGTACTTTTATTAATATGTTCAGAACA
>JAOTQJ010000001.1:24556959-24569612 GCA_025642045.1 Solanum sejunctum | reverse complement strand
TGAGTTTTAACTAATGTCAAAAAAGATTTCAACACTGAGAACACATTATTTTTCAATTTCAACAGGTATAACCAACACATTCTTGAATGATCATCAACTATGATTAGAAAAAATTTGAAACCATTATGAGTAGCAATCCTATAAGGTCCCCATACATCCAAATGTATCAAATCAAAAATAGCCGGTACCGTAGACATGCTCAAGTGAAAAGGTAATCTAGTTTGTTTGACAAGTGAACATACAGAACACTTATTACATTCATCACTGTCATTGAAGCCTTTATCTGTGAATAGATGTTGTAACACTCTTATAGAGGGATGGCCTAGCCTATTGTGCCATAGCAGCTTGTCTGCACTGTATTGTTATATCATCAACACTATCTGTTCCCTTTTGCTTTCTTCATCTTGCACTGCAGTAGGAAGATAGTACAACCTATCTATCTCCTTACCAATCCCCTTCACCCTTCCATTGAAGAGGTCTTGGAGCACAAAAAAACTCAGGGAAAAAGTTAACTAAGCAATTTAGTTGCCTTGTCAACTTAGACACTGAAAGCAAGTTATGCTTGAATGCAGGCACCACCAACACATTATCCAATACACTTCCACCAACAGTACTGCAACTACCAGTGTGTGAAGCTTATATAGCCTCACCATTGGGCAAATATACTATCTTATTAATACAATTAGATGCATGACAAAGCTTATCTAGGTTGCAAGTTATATGGCTGGTAGCACCTGAATCAACTATCCAGCTTTCCTTTCCTTTCTCAACCTGTGTGTTAGCATTATTTGTAGATAAAGCATTTGATATGATCATACCTGCCATGTTTGCCATATTGTCTATTTTCTTATTTGAGATAGAACTTGCTTTTTCCCTTTCCAACATATGTAGGATCCTATTGTATTGCTTTGGAGTAAAGGTGGGCTGTGTGGATATGATTAGGCCAGATTCAATACCTTCTCCTCTCATCATAGGAGCAACATGGGCAAAATTAACTCTCAACTCCATTTCAGCCTTTGTGAGAGCTATATGATTCACTACATCTTGATGCCTGTTATTATGTATCACTTGTCCTGATTTCTTCTTGAACTTCCAGTCAGAAGGATATCCTTTCAGTTTGTAACATTCTTCCCTTACATGACTTTGAATCTTATAATAGTCACAGATTTGATCCCAGTTCTTTTTCATGGACTGAAATCTCTTAGGGAGATTCCCTTTCCCTGCTTTCCCTGCATACAAGGCAGCTTATTCTAGCATGTTACTTCCTGAATAAGAGTCAAGATTTCCTTTCCCTGCATATAGGGCAATCTGTTCTGACATATTACTTCCTAAATTAGAGTTAGCAGTCGACCTCTGGCTCTCATCTGCCATAATTATTGCATAAGCCTTTCTAACACCAGGTAAAGGATTCATCATTAAGATTTGGCTCCGAGCATGAGCATATACCTTATTCAATCCCATCAAAAAAGTAAACAGCCTCAAACATGCTAAATGATCAATATAAGTTCTAGATCTATCACAACCACATAAAGGTGCGGGAACAAGTGCATCAAATTCATCCCAAAGTAATCGCAGTTTTGAGAAATAGACAAAAATTAACATGTTACCTTGGCTAATTGTGCAAATCTCCCTATGTAGCTGATAGCCTCTAGATCCATCGACCTTGTCAAATCTCTCCTTCAGGTCAGCCCATACCATTGCCACATCTATTGCATAAATGATGCTACTGAGGAGTTCTTTTGATACGGTATTCATGATCCATGCAAGGACAAAAGTATTACATTTCTCTCACTGTTCCTCCATTTCTCCTTTGTAATCGCTCTTTTTGTAGGTCCCAAGCACAAACCCCAACTTACTCTTAGCTCGGAGATGAATCAGCATAGATCTACTCCATAGTGAGTAGTTCTCTGTCCCTGTAAACTGCACGGTGGTGAGGACACATCCCAGAGTGTTAGAATTATGAAGATAGAGACGGTGATTCTGCTTCCTCTCAATCTGATAAAGAGTTTCAACTGCTGAATCGACATTGCTGGTGGCATTGGTTGCAAAATCAGCCATTGAATACGTTGATTAATCTATGAATTAATCCCTAATTCGTGGTTGTGATACCATGAAGAACAAATGTAGAAGAAGAGCAGTTATGAGAGAAGAATGAATCTATGTATATTTCTCCAAAAATGTACAGTACACAGCTGATGTATTTATACGTTAGTGAGCCCTCACACTCCTTATCATATGTCCTCACTCATGTGATTGTATCCTAATGTTAATCCTAACTAATTAACTAATAATGTATAACTAACTGACCTTAACCAATTAATCTAACTATCTCCAATAGATCAAGATGATGAAGGGCGTAATGCATATACTATCTATAAAGAGTGAACATGAATATGATTTAGTAAACAAGATTCACTAAGCAAAAGATGAATCAGAGAAGTGAGAGGGAGAAAGAAGAAAATTTTATTTAAATTGAAAGACTAAGGTACACAAGAATGAAGAATAGATGTTTCAATAGGACTTTGCCAAGGTTATGTGAGTGTGACTATATAAGGAATATTAACATTCTACGAGAATAGCTTTTGCAATCATTAAATTAGGGGGATCGAGCGCAAAGGCAATAAGAATTTATTCAGGAGCACATCTAAAAAAAAGAAGAACTAGAGCAAGGTTAATTAGTGTTTTTTGGTTCAACTAAGAATAACTGTTCAAGGATGACTGTTTTTAAGTGTGAATGTGTTTTGAGAGAGTAACGATTAGAGGTAATCGTTAGAATTGTGTTGAGAGAAGAAATTGAGTGATTACTAAGATGTAATCTAAACATTGCTCCTTGAAGTTGGTAGAGTTTGTTAAAATCCTATACATCGTAAGTAGTGTTTGTTTCTTCGTTGAGCAAAACATTTTTGCACTATCACTTTCAGTGTTCTTTGTTAGTATCTTAAATTTTTAAGATGTTTTTCATTAGAAACGTTTAAAAGTAATGAATTTTGAATAGTATTCAAATGTCTTTGATGAATATTGTGGATTGACAAAATATGGGGAGAAATTCATTTTACAGATCACTTACAAATTCTTTTTTTTTTTTTTGCACATAATAAATCTTTAAAAAAACAAACATTTTTCTTCGTTCTTCTCTGCAAGCAACATTATTCAAGCATTTTCTAATCTTAATTTCTCAGAGATGATATGGGTATATTTGTCTCCACCTGCGACAATAGTGTTTACAATTATTGATATGAATATGTTCTTGCTGTTACGTTCACACACATTCGACACGTGTAGCATGATAAGCCAGCTATAAATGCACCTGTTTCTTTTTTGGATCTTTATATCATCACTCTGATCTCTGGAAATAGCAGGGAAAAAATAAAAATTTTAATATTTGGATCTTTCTCTCTAAATGTTTTTGGAGCAAATGACAAGCTTGAGAATACTAATGAATGGGCTTATAACCTATAGAGTACATTATAAATGAAATTAAGAATTTCATGCAAATGAGATAAACATAAATAGCCAAGGAAATGTACACTTGAGATGTGTATAAATTCTGAACACTACATGATCCAACATAAAGGACTCAAAATCCAGCCTCAAATCATTGTACCAAAGTTACATGAATCCTTACTATCTCTAATAAACAAAAAACAGGCTAAAGATTGCATCCAGTAGCCATCATTTGTTTAAACTCTTCAAAATTAACAAATCCATCACCATCTTTATCAACCCCTTTAATCATTTTTCTACACTCTTTAACACTGCAATTTACACAACCAAGACTAATAAGAACTCTCCTTAATTCCTTAGCTGATATAAGCCCATTCTTATCAGCATCAAACACAAGAAAAACATGTCTAATTATCTCATCAATATCACCAAAAACATGATCTTTTTCCACCCCCATAACATTCAAGAACTCATCCAAATCCACAAATCCATCCCCATCACAATCCATCTCTTTGACCATAACATCTGCTAATTCCTCAGCAGCTTTCAGTTCTTGATTATGTCCAACACTGAACAAAATTTGAGCCAGCTCTAAAGGAGAAATCTTTCCATCCCCATTTCTATCAATGAATTTAAACACTAATTTCAGTTGATTTGACACTTCCATAGTTGCAAAACCTGATAGATAACTCAAATCACAAGCCATTCTCTTTGGTTTCTTTTTCCCTTTCTTGAATTTCCCAAGAAATTTCCCAACAGACTTGAACCATATTGTAAAAGAATCCATAGTATTCTTGAAAAATATATTGATTGATGAAGCTAATTTTTTGAGCAGAAACAGAGAGAGTTTTTTTCCTATGAAAAAGAAAATGAATCCTCACTAACAAGTGCTATATATTTATCACAACTAATTTCAAACCTATTAGGAAAACGAATTTTTTAAGTTTATATAGTATTCTTTTTATTTTTATTTTGTTTTTAAAAAATATAATTATAAAATTCCACTTCTATTTTTTATATAAAAAAAACCTTTTATAATTAATAAAATATCATTTTAAAATTTCATATTTATTTTTAATGTAATTATTTATCGCGAAAAAAAATTAGTGAAGAGAGGTTTTAAACCATAAATTATTTTTAAACAAAGGAATTTCTTTAAAATTTGTGCCCCGAAATTATGTATTTCCTAAATATAGAACCAAAATTGAAGATATAATTAGCATTTTTTCTGTGGAAGTGAAAGTTTCCGTAAATGTCTTTGCAGTGCCCATTACCAAAGACTAATTCGTAGAGGAATATAGAAATATCCTCGTAAAAGTTGCCGGCAATATTTGTCATCGTGCTTACGATTTAAATTCTAAAAAATATAATTTACGAATAATAATCTAAGAAATTACAAAAATATACATATTATGTTTTGTATAATTTCATATAATCCTTAATCTCTTAAATGATATAAAACTGCAATACTTATTAATACAAATTGTAATTCTTACTTCTTCATGTATCATAATTAAAATCTCTTAATGCTCCTACTTTTTTAACATGTATCACTGATTTTATTTTTCGTATTAAAAAGAAAAAATTTTTGGTAATTAGCTCCAAAAAATATGAGATTTGTGTAAAATATCCTAAATTATTTATACCACATAACACTACTTACCATTTTTGATGCATACAAAATTTAACGCAAAGTTAATGAGTTTTCCTAATATAATAGGATTTCTTTGTTTTGATTTTAATACGACTATTTTGAAATCGCATTGCATGAAATTTTATTAGGAAAAACTAAAAAAATATTTCCTACTAAAAATATTTTCATATCTAGGCTCAAATCCAAGACTCGGTTTGAAGAGGAGTAGCCACCCCGAATACATGACATTTAGATGGTCCCTAAATGGATCTATAGCACCGCCCCTACTTCTATACTAAACTTTTTTGGCTTCCTTTTTCTTTTTGGGCTCGAGACTCTGCTTATGAAGCAGTAAGGTACTTGACAAGATGCTAGTGAGCAATTTTAGTTGGAATGTACATGTCAGAGGGCAAAAGTTACTAATGGAAGTTACAAATATCCAGATACTTTCTAGTTACACCTTGTCCTCTTGTCAAAACAATGTTCTTGCAAAATCTTTACTTGTTCTTTGTTGATTTGATATAAATATTAAATAGTAAATAATAAAAATAATTTTATCAAATCAATATAATAAATACAATATCTTGAAAAACATAATAAAAAAATTATTATATTTAATAATAAAAATAAATTAGAAATAATGATAAAGTTAATTCTTCATTTCATAAACTGCACAAGTATTATTAAATATTCCAAAATAATATAGTGGACAAATAAAAATAACGGAACGAACACCTTCTAGATACAACTTCCAGTAGTAAGAACACTCTTAATACGTTCTCAAAAACTTGATTTGAGTCTTGAAAAGTGACAACTGGATATTTTGGCCACACTTTTTTGAGTCTTCTTTTCACATAGATATCTAGAAGAAAACTTTATTATTATTGGACCCAGTAGGGTTGGGTCTTGCAGAATTATATATGAAATATTCATCAACTTATTCAAATGATAGGAACTAGCAAGTTTGGCAAAATTAGTTACCAATATTTTACGAAAGTTGATTGCGACTTGAGGGTCAAGCAGTTATCTGGTAAATGAAAATCATTCCTCAAAAGGATATATGACCATAGAAAAGCACAAAGTCAATATCTTTAGAAGATAGGAAAATATCTCCATTCAAGATGTACACAGGTATAGAAGCATAGGGAAAAAAAAATACGATTTTCAGAATCACCATTCAACCATTCTGACGAGGCAAAGTAATCCATAACACTTGTTTTTCATTTTAAATTTTTGAGAACCAGAAGCCAAAAATATGGGTTCAGCGCAGAATCAACGTGCATGCATATACCTAAAAGTGGATGATGTTGTAAATTGTCATCAATTCCAAAAATCTACTTTGAGATTAGACACAGTAAATATACACTATTGCAGAAGCAAAGCACACGCATCTCAAACAACGTAAAGCAGATAAATCTGCAGAAATGCTCCATAAACATAACTTGATAATTTAAAGGAGATCCGATAGTAGAAACAGTGATAGCAAGTAACTAAAGGAATATACAGCCACACAACACAACACTGAAAAAGGATATACAAACCAATAAGGCCGCTAACAACTCAACAATATCTATATATTTTCAAAAAAATGCCTAACCATAAAAAGGAAAACAGGTTCAGAAACTACTTGGAAAATGGAGACCAAAATCTGCCAGACCTAGCAGAGACCGAAACTTGCATACAGAGGAAACCAACTAGTTTCAAGGGTTCAGAAACCGTAGTTACTTAGTCTTATAAAAGGGAACCATTTTCAAGCTGGGCCTACCACCATTAACATCAGAAATAAACTTACTTTGTAAAAGTAGCCATCGATCTAGCATACCTGTGCAGCTAAACACTAACATCTTTCTCTTCTAACCAATGGAACCGCCATGGATATCTTACACTGCTTCAAGAACTGTAAAATCAAATGTTTCATTGCCAAACCCCTGCAACTAATCAGATAAACAAAGCCCATAGAGTAATTTGAGTCTATACACAACAAGCAATCATTAGGCATGAAGCTCGTATATTATAGAGGAAATGCTACACGTACAACATCAGAACTCCTGCTAACATCTAGTGACTCTACAAAGAGCTAAGCCCCTCAATATACTGCAGAAGGCTCTAAATGCCCGGGCATATAAACAATCACTAGTTTTTGAAGCACCGAAACTATTTTTCTGCAATATTAGATGATAGGAAAATTGGAAAAAATGCAAGAAATATTACCATATATTGCAAAAAAAAAAAAAATAGTACCCTAAGCTCAACATGATCGAAGCAAAACAGGACCCACGGATGAACTGAGCATATCACTCAGGGCTAATTGAATCTCATTTGAGCCATGCTCACAACTTATCAAGCTTGAAAGTAATGGGAAGAAGCCTGACAAGTTTTTCTCAAATGATGCATCTCCTAAGCTACACATTGCCTGGAGAGTAGCAATGATAAGAGGTGCACGTGCAGCCAACTCTCTCCTTCTACCAGAACCCAGGGGAACTAACCAACGAAGCTGTGCACCAAGAGATGATTCAGACATATGTCCTGAACGTGCGATTTCAATATAGAAGTGTAAGACCTCACAGCAAAGGTTGACGAGGTAAGTTTCCACATCAGAATCTTCAAAACCAGTAGGTTTATCTAGCACAAGATTCTGTAAAAATGAGAGACAAATTTGATAAGCCTCATTCTCAAGCCGTAATAAAGGAGGGTCCTGCATTTGGGTCATAGAACTGAACTCTAGCAGCTTTGACCGCAGTGTCGTGTCAGTATTCATCTTATGAGCATGAGATGCCACACCATGCATGGCATCAAAGAGGACGATGATGTTTTTGCTAGAAAACTGAGGTCTGTACATGTTGTAGATCTCCATCACAGCCTGCAATGTGCAAGAGATCATTATGGTAGAAATTAAGCTTTCTACATATACACAGAAAACGAATAATTAATCAGATTTACCATACAAGGTTTTCAATAACATCAATGTTCTTTCTGAAGACATTATCTTTAAGAAAGGAACAACATGGGGCAATAGTCAATACTTGAGAGAATGACCAAATTAACGATACAAAGATATCCCGAGTGTAAGTAGACAACTACAGATGCAAAACCCACACCAAAAACGCAAAAACCTATCGCATCAGATCTTCCAAGAGGATTCTGAGATGCTCTTAGTTACTAATCTCACGCTACAGGTACAGGATCAGCAGTAGAAAGATTGTCTGAAATTTGAGAAGGCATCAAGAGTCCATAGCTTTAGTCAAATGTAATTTGATTCTCATTTTCCCAGTTTTAGTGATACGTAGAAGGGAAGATGAAATGAAATTGGTACGATCTACAAGAAGGCAATACTAACTATATCTCTAATTATCAAATAGTAAACTAATATCAAGTATCACCTTCAGAACTGTGAACAAAAATAATGAGACTGTAAATTGACAACTCTTAAATTATAATGATAATGGGCGGGAGCCTTTGAGGTATTGGGGTAATGTTGTTGTGTTAAATTATAATGATAGGGTGCTTAAAATATCTTACTCAATCCCATCAAATTAATCCAATTCCAGCATGGAATGCATGGTATACCCATCTAGACAATTAAATTAGCACTAACTTCCTACATAAATTTTTTAGTGTATATACATATATACAAGTCTAACTGAAGAACTCGAATCAACAGCAGCACACTAAACAAAGAAGAGTCCAAAGATTCTAACTGTGCATATATATTTTTTAAGAAAAGAAATCTTATATGCCAACCCAACATTTCCCACACTTCATTTGACACATAATCCATCTTTTTTTCAGATAAGGGTAACATTGTATTCACAAAAAATTCACCCTCCAAAGAGGATGAATTTGAAACTTCACATAATCCACCTTTTTATGTCCAATCATGTCAAGCAAACCAGGATATGTTCAAAAGATTTTTCAATCACTAGCACGCTCATCGCGCTTACTGATTAAGACCTTTTATCTTGTACCCCTTAAAAAAAATTCACCCTCCAAAGAGGATGAATTTGAAACTTCACATAATCCACCTTTTTATGTCCAATCATATCAAGCAAACCAGGATATATTCAAAAGATTTTTCAATCACTAGCACGCTCATTGCGCTTACTGATTAAGACCTTTTATCTTGTACCCCTTAACATAGTGTACAACCATCTTTTCTCGCTTCAGGAGAGCATACATAAATTATCATTTTTTTAATAATGGGTGGCAGTGAAATTCGATGCAACGATCTCAGCCTGCTGTGGTACTACGTTGAAGTGTGTGACCATCTCTAAGCTAGAGAATATATAAATGAATTAGAACTAAATCCACAGTAGTGACTTTTCTGGATACCTGAATTAATAATAGCTGAACAGCAGCCCTACACTTCAGATCAGAAATAGCATCATATAGACGGTGCCGCCTCAAGTTTTCCAAGTCTGCATCTGGATTATCTATCCCAGTGGCTTCTGCGTTGCCATTCCCAGTCATTTCTTCTTCCGGGGACCAATAATTATTATTTTCATTGAGAAGAAAAGAGAAGTCGGGAATTGTTGCATTAGCCGCTTCTTTAATGGACAAAACCACTTCAAGCCATTTATCTTCAGAGAAAAGATTCCCAGCATTGCTCATTAGACGAACAAATGCAGCAATGCCAATTCCAGCAAGACTCTGATGAGGACGCTTTACAAAATTCACCAGTAAGAAAAGCACTTTCTTCAGAAGTGGATTGACTGTGTCATAAAATTTAACAAAGAGATCTACAACCAGTTGGAGCGCCAGTGTACAGGTCTCATAAAGCCATGAATCTTGATCAGGCTCACCCTCTTCAGCATCAATTCCCTGAGTAGGTGAGTTTTGACCTGAAGGATCAATGGTATGCCGAACATAGTCAAAGATGGGAAATAGGACAGATTCAAACACTCTTTCCCATAATGATAGAGAGAAATGGTGCCCGTAATTGCGTAAGGTATCAAACAGCACTTGCAGAGCGCTCTTTCTGATTTCAGGCCTCGGGTCGAAGCTAAGTTCAGATAGTCCTGTAAGAGAAAAAGAGTAATTTCTTAGAAATGTGCACAGAATGTTGACCTGAACATGTCTTGTTAAAAATAAAAGTGAAACAGAGCACATGATTTGCAGGCAAGAGATCTTATCTAAGTCAAATGTCTTAGAAGAGAGCATATGATATGTAGGCATGAGATTTTGGTCTAAGTCAAATGTTTTTGTCTTTACCAGCCAACAGTGGAAACCAGAAATAAAGATGATCCTCCTTATCTGTCAATTCTCCATTTTCACTGTTGTGGTCTTTTCCTTTATGAGGTGAAGATGGTGAAACCTTTACAGAAGTTTCTCTGTCCTTGTTCCTTGAAGAGCCAAGATCACCTTCAGCAAGTTTTGCCGCACATAAACGAAGGAAAGCAATGGCATTGAGACTAATATCTTTGTTGAACCTACTATTAGTGAATGCAACAAGGCAATTGACACAGTCTGTGAATGTGGTGGTCTCAGTCTCCGTAATATATGGAAAATAATCCCGCACAATCTTTTCCATTATCTCGAAAGCTAGTAATACAATGTTTTTATGGTCATCATAAGCAGCAGTGGTGAAGACCTGAAAATGTTAGATAATCAGAAAAAGAAGTGAAGAACATCCGGTGAAAAGAACAAACTAGAAATTTAAGAAAAGAATGCATATGCAGTACTAACGCGCAATCCATAATGAAGCAAAGATCAAAAGATGGTTTATACTACAAAGATTGCAAAGTAATGGCAAGAAAAGGGAGAAACTTGATACCATGAACATGCTCTTCCATCCGGACTTCACATGATTGACTCGAGACAAAACCATTTGAGAGACGCATCTAATGATTAATTCTCGGATCTCCACAGCACTACTCTTGCGCATAACAATCACAAAAGGCTTCATAAACTCATTCTGAAAATTATAGTTAGCCAATTCTTCTCTTTCCAAGAACTTCATTGATAATTGGCGCAAAGAATCCATAGCAAATATGGCAATTGAAAGATTTTCAGAGCAGCCAATGGTCACAAAAAATTCACCAAGAACCTGCCAGATTTTTGTCCAAACAAATCTGATACGGTTCATGTTGTAGTGCCTGTTTAAGGAAAATGAATTAATAGTTCTGCTGGTTATCAGGAAGCAAAAGGGTAAGTATAAGAATACACTTTATCTAAAGAAACCAAAGGACATACGCAATCTCAACTATTTTTGTGAGACTAAAAACCCTTGGATCTGAAGTAGAACGTAATTCTTCCATAGAGACCTTGCATAAAGCTTTCACAAAGTCCACTATAGCCTCACTGTTTAATTTCTGACTCCTTATGAATATGCGGTTCATTTCACCAACTTGCTCCAACATGTTTAAGTTCGAGACCAAGTTATTCATTTGCTCAGGCGTAATGCCTGCAGAAGCACTGCCACCAATACCAGCACTATCATATGAACCCCTTCTCATAGCTGAAGCTGCACTTTGAATCTTCCCAGGACCTTTCTTTTTCAAGACAGGAAGGATGAGAGACTTAGCTTGTTTTGACTTGTCAAATTCATTCTGTGGAAGTGCAAAGAAAGTTGCATCTGGAGGGGCACCCTCCCCCAAGAGATGCAAATGTTCAAACCGAGAAACACATGTAAGAATATGCTCCCATGCCTCCTGTAGGTAGTTTCCATCTTCATCTGCGATTGTAATTATTGCCTATTAAACAAAAAGGGAACACAATGAGTTTCCGAGGTTCAGTTGGTTGGAAAACAAGTTCCTTACAGATGAGGAAAACGACTTCCCTAATGGAAATAAGGAAAACAAGTATTAACAAGTGGCATCCCACAATAATTGTGTCCTTCCCGCCCTTCAACACACTTCGTCTTTACTGCACCCCCATAAACCCCATCCCCACCACCCACTCCCCACAATATTTGTCTCAATTAATACAAATGCTTTTAGGATAATAATTTTTGCTAATGTACCGAACACGCGAAAATAAGAAAGCCACTTATTTCCCAGAAAATATTTTCCAAGAAACAATTTCCTTCATAACGAATACACTCTATATTAGTCTTCCATAAACCCCAGGGAGAAGATAATACGACAACTTAATAGCACTGCCACAGAGGAACTAAACACTTGGCTAAAACAACTTTCAGACTACTTGCTACTTTGACAAGAAAATGTGATCTGGCTTTTAGATTTGCCACTTGGTCTGCAATGAGCAATCTAGTAACATACATGAAGTTACTGAACTTGAGACTGCCTCTAGGGATGCTTTCTTTTAAAACTTTGAGAACCAGATATCCAAATTCAAAGTTAACCCAACTTAATGTGAAGTCGAGCATGGATTTGCTGAGCGTCCAGGCCTCCTAGGAATTAGCCATTTCTCTGGACAGGCTTAAGTAGATATTAGGTCAGTGAAAGTAGGATAACTGCAGCAGTTTCCAAAATCTTTTTTGTGAGGAAAAGGAGAATTTAAGAAACAATGGAACAAAGAGTTTGGTAGTAAAGAGGAGTGGCGAGCTAAATCTAGCCCACAGGTTTCTCAAAATAATACTTGGAATGCGCAAATATCCGGAATTAGGCTTCAAAGAGAG
>JAOTQJ010000001.1:24545840-24556859 GCA_025642045.1 Solanum sejunctum | reverse complement strand
GAGCTAAATCTAGCCCACAGGTTTCTCAAAATAATACTTGGAATGCGCAAATATCCGGAATTAGGCTTCAAAGAGAGTCAGGGTATGAAAAAATTTTAAGTAGCATAGAGGAAAATGAAGAAATTACCCTACAATCCTAAAACATAGAAGATTTAAGTAGGCACTATAAATAGTAGGAAGTTTACTTTTTAAGTCTTCCCACTTACCAAGGCACTGACATCTGTTAGGGCAGACCAGTACCTTATGTTTTGCATTCATAGCTTCATCTTATGATCATTCTCGAACAAACTATGGTCAATTACCAGATTGAATGTCCACACTCAGCTTGGATGGTTATCAAGATGAGAGTTTGAATTGTATGTTGACTTGTCAGAATAGGTATTGACCAAAGATTACAACTAATCATTGAGGTGAAGAATAAAACAATTTTGACGTAGAGAAGTCTAAATTCATTTATTTATTTAAAAATATGGTGAAAAACTATCCTTTGACACATTAGATGTTATGCCTAAAAGAAAGCTGAAAGCTACAGCAAAAACTAAGATCATTACCCAACTCTATTGACAATTACTTGACTCAAACATCATCTTAGGTTCATAACATATTGTTTCATTATCAGTGGATTTGTGGTTTCACGAGCTAATTGAGCATCCTGGACTTGAATGAAAGGGGTAGGTAGAACTAATGAAACTTAAGCACAACCTTAACACATATAGAAGGTATATTAGCTCAATTAATCAATTCCAACGATTTGCCCTACACTTTATCATGATAATCAACTCTAACTTGTTTAGAAATTCACAGTACCAATGTTACAAAACCATATTATCAGCTCCCAACATAAAGGAAGTTCTTTTGGTAAATCACTCACTTCAATGCTGGAGATCAGATAAGTCATTAGCTCAGGGGAAAACAATAACTCCTGACAACAATGCATACATCCATGGTTTCATGAATTTTATGCATGGTCTCTATTACCAAAAAAAAAAGAATAACACATAGCTGATGAGCATCACCAAAATGCAGATTAGCAACAAAAAGATTAATTCTGCATAGTAGCATGAAAAAGCAGGAGCAAACACAAACCTTGATTGCATCTATGTTTTTTTGTTTGATGTCTGCAGGTGAGTGAAGAGAAGTGAATTTTGCAAGCGAAGTCACAAAAGCATCCCTATGTGTTTTCATGGACATTGCAGCAGTGACATGGATTGCACAACGGAATCCTTCCAAACACAGAGATATCACAACACCATCGTCAGCTTGGTCTAGGGGAACACTAAAGGCAGCCAACATCGGAGCCCAGCAAACCTCAACCATGAATCTGAGGATCACCACATCTGTTGCAGCATAATAAACTGACCTGCAAATGCAAGTTCATTTCAAGGTAATCTAGGTTAATCATGCCATGGAATAAAAGGTGGTACACAAGATTGACCTTGAGTAATGAATAAATTACATATTTCTTTCTCCCTAAAAGCTATCATAAGCACTGATAGTGATACCATGACATATCCTTCTCAAGCTTCCTTATCAATAAGAATGTGTGAAGACTGATCTAACCAAAAAATACAGTAAGAACGAAAAAAGGAAATCATTTTTCTGCAGCAGATTGATACATAAACCTTGTAAAGCTTTCATTTTGATATCTTCAAAAGAAAGTGCCACAGAGAATAAAAAAGGAGCTATTAAGAATGCGACAGAATGACGGAAGTAAGATAATACTTCAAGAATGTAACTTTGCGATCCAAGCATGGAAGGATTATACAGTGAATCTTACTCAGATTTCCGAGCTTTCTCTTTGAACTGCTCCTGCATGTGTCTGACAAGATCATCACTAGTTTCCATACTTTCGTCTCCTCGTTTACGAACAACAATATTCAAAATGCCGTCTAAACCTAAAATCCTGTTAGAGTTCAGAGACTGCTTTTGCTGGAGCGCCAAGTTATCATCTTTCATTTTAATTTCATTTCTCGATATCCTCTCATACAAAGATCTCAAATACTCCTCGGACAAATCCTTTCCATCATCAATACCACGATTGTTCCTTATAAAATCATCAGCTGACATCTACAGAGTGTAAAACGGGATATCAGGCCGATTTACTGAAAATGGGCATAAGCAGATAGTCATATCCAGCAAACGAAAAGCATACCTTGGTTTTGACCATAGGATTATGGGCATCAGTGTTAAGCAATATAACTGAGTAAGCAAGGACATAGGCAGTGTCTGCACTACTGAAAACTTTTGGATTGCATTTACAGTACCGCTCAGCAAATTTTTCCATGATTCGATCAATCTTCTGTGCCTCGCCAGGCAATCTGAATCCTTGTAGAAAGGCCCTGATGGACTCATCAAACTCCTTCCCTTGGAAATCAAAGGAATCCACGTATGCATGCATTACTTTCAATGCTAAGTCATCCCTTTCCCCAAGGTAATCACCTATTAAGGTCTTGTTCAAACCAGAGGCATCTTTAAGAAATACCGCAATTTCTTCTGGTGAGTTCCCCACTTTATTAGCATTAATCAGGAATTCAATGCCTTTCTTGGGTTTTCTATTAAACAGAGATATACCTTCCTGCACAATTTTCAAATTAGAAAATGTCAAAGACACTGCCCATGACAATTCTTTTGGCAATCAGAATAGTTACTGGTCCAAAGTACTATACATTGATCACCTACCTGAAGTTCAAGCTTGTAAGCGCGGCGCTGCTTGATTGTGGAAACATCAGAAACTTCAGTAGAGGATTCAGAATGAGAATCTGATACTTCAGTAGGCTCGTCCTCATTGCCATTTGCAAGAGTCCCAGGTTCAGAGTTACTGTCAGGTGCCTCAAACTTTTTAGTTGAAAGAGGATCTGCAATACGCAAGTGTTTGTTCATCCAATCTCCCAAAGACTTCAAGATAGCCACCAAGCACCTCATTGCTTCTAGCTTCATGGTTGATTCTTGTGGTGGCAAAAGAGTTGTTGTAGTACCAGGAGGTACACCTTGAGCAGTTTTAAGAAGCCCATTGACCATTCTGAAAGATTTTTGCAGATAATATAGGAGGGACCGGAGATTGAAATTTAAAATCAGACTTGGCAGAAACTTTTTTAACTACATAATACAGACAATAGGATTTGAAAGATACCTCTCGAATATGTTTGACGAATTGACATCACAATCATAATTGAGGAATATATCAACCAGAATCTGTGAATCAATACAAAGCCTCTCAAGAAATCGAAGCACTATCATTTTCTGTTGGAAATTTGGTTGAGCAACATTTTCCAATACTCTAAGAACAATCATGGGAAAGAAAACTCCAATTTCTGCCTTGAGGCCGGCTCTAAATCTTGCAACCAGACTTATAAAAATTGAGCAGGAAAGTTGGAAGACAATCATGAGGCTTGAAGCACTGTTCTTCAACAGTGACAAACACAAGTATTGCTTAATAGCACCTAAAAACCTGTAAGAATTAAAAAAAAAACAATTAAAACCAAAAATAACCCTAAACAGATCAACTATTACTGAAATTGGAAGATGCAAAAGTTCAGTTGCTGATTGCAGTACATCAAATATTCAGAAAGTGCCAAGACCTAAGAGTAGGCACTGATTGAGAATTTCAAATTAAAAAATGTTATGAGACTTACACACCAAACCAGTAGTGGACCAGAAGGGAAAAAGTTATTGCAGAAATCAGGCTAAAAGAAATATGAGAAATGGTGACTACACTGTGACTACTGACTAGTGCCTAATGAGTGAAAGGATAACACCATCATAACCTTGAACATGCCATGGACCAGGGTCCGCTTTAGGCTGCCCACCTGAGCAAAATTCAGGCTTTTGGGTCTTTTAAAATCCAAAATGTGTCTCAATAATTAGAATTGTGAACTCGCCTTTATATGGACCCTAACTTTCCCCTCCCATTCCAATCTGAGATTTCCCTAGGGAAAAGTTCAAAGTGGACCCCTTTTCGAGTTCAACCTACAGCGGTGCATGAGCTGTTACACAATGGTCCAGGAAATAACTAAGAAATAGACCATAAGTCTGTAACAGTAACTAGTAATTGATGACAGCAAGCAGTTTCTCAAGAACTCATACCTACAATTAGTAGCTAAAATTGTGCAATTTGGGCTTGCTTCTTTCATTTGTTTCAAAACATAGGACAGTAACGAAAGTCTCAAGCTTGTACAAATTATAATAGCTACGTACTAAACTAAAAATCATCTCTAACAGATAAGAACTGTGAAGTATGAACAATCTAATTAACCAAAAAGGCACCTAAGGTGTTACTCTTCCAAAGTAACGGGGTCAACAAAAGTACACCACTACCGAAAACCAGGTTTTGCAACAACAAGAAATCAGTTCTGTTCCTCATAATATTACTCATACCATCACCAAAAGACCTTGAAAATGCCTCTAGATTTTAAATTTAAAATACGTAATTCTTACCCCCAAAGAAAGCATTGAAGGATGTCAAATTCAAGATTGCTCCACATTAACAAGGGAAGCCAGAAGAGCTGTTCAGCAGATTAAGCTTAAGATTTGGCAGCTTCAAATAGTTCAGGACATCCAAATCACAGAAGGTGAACATCTATAAGGCATAAACCTCAGAAATATCGCAGTGTTATGCAACTTTATATGTTCCCCAACTAAGTGGAAGCACATGGCCATGATCTAATATGAGAAGAGTGATGACAGTAAGTTTCCTCTCATCTACGTAAGGTAGGATATGCCAACTCTTTTTACTCTTCTTTTTCTTACATGGATTTAGTCAGTATAGCCTTGGAGCCGTGATCCAAGCAAGAAAAGATCACTTTCGAACTTTTAGCAGCACACAAAGCGTAGAAACTCACATGCGGATTTTCATTCTGCAGATCATATTTAATCCCCAGGGATAGTCGAAAAAATATGCCAGGAAGAATACAATGTAAACTAAGAGATGGTTGCTACAAGGAATTAGAAAAAGGAAGCCTATACCATTTCCAACAAAAGTAAAAAACAAATTGGAAAGCGATTGGACTCGTCATATTACAGAGTGAGCAGCTTTTTGGAGTCTTTGTATATCAGTTGGTATTACATTAGGTTAGCATATCAGAGTAATAAATGACATTTTTTTGTAAATACTTATTTTTTAAAAAAAGGGAGTATTTTTATGTTAGATCAAGTAGCAAAAATAAACATGTGCCATTGACACATTTATGCCATCAAAAATGAACCAAGGACAAGACAATACTTCGAAATAAGAACATGGTACAGTAATTAGACGAGCAATTGCATAATTGAGGCATAGAATAGACTTTAATTAGATCATCAGGTAAATACCTGTCACTTGTCCTAAATATTGCTCCAGCATTCTCTAACAATATTTTGAGCAGCTCCAATGCCACAATCTTTCCCCTCATTAACTGTGGATCTGCTGCTGCTTCCTTGGGTGGTGTCTTCATTGATAGCTTACATAAGGCTCTAAACACCAAGAATGCATCCCTTCTCAATTTATTCCCAATTTGAACCTCCAAATCATCATCCCTTTCTCCCTCCCCATCCACCAGTTCCCCTTTTCGTCCTTCCAACGCCGTCTTATACATGCTAATCTCCCAATACTTGGCGTCCAACATATCTTTATCCGTAGAATCCAACAAATCAGCAGGATTAGTGGACTCCACAGTTGACGTAGTTGTCTCAAATGCCCCATCATGAGCACCAGTAGATGTAGCACCCACCCTTGGAGTCGCAGCATTGAAAACCCCATCAATGTCCTGCAACACTTTGGTTATAAACCCCTGGACAAACAATGTCATTGATCCATCAACATCAGCTTTTTCAGCTGGTTCCATTAATTCCGCCACAACAATAGGCTGCAACGGCACGGTAGATGAATCAGCCTCCATTCTCCGGAAGACAATCACCAACATTTGAACCAATGAAGCCTTAGCCGTAGTCTGATTCACCACATTCTTACTCTCCAAATAAATATCATAACACGTCCTGACAACCTGCAACAAGGAATCCCCATGGATTCGAATTGAAACAGATGTTACAGCAGATAAAATAGTCTTAATTACAAGCAATTCCACCGCATCATCTCCCAAATCATGACATTTACAAACAGACTCAATCAATTTCGCTAGTAACTTGGCATCTGGGCCTCCCGTGGGGTCCGCTTCCCCACGAAGGTAACCGTGAGCAATGAGCTTCTGCACAGCATCAAGAGCAGCTTCAGCAATCTTAAGGTGACCTGAACCAGCAGCGTTTATAAAAGGGCTGAGAATAAGCTCGGAATCATTGAAAGAGAGATCTAGGAGAACTCCGGGATGTGTTGCTGAATCGGGATCGGATTGGGTAGATGGGGAAGTTGGTGGGGTTGAAGATGGGTTAGTGAGGAAATCGATAACAGATTTGCATTCGTGGGATAACTTGGAATGTTTACGCCATGACCCATTCTTGATTATTTTCTCAAGGGCTGGGATGAGCACTCGTTTTAGCCGGGAATCGGCTTCCGAAGAAGCCATTCCCGAGTTGGTTTAGGCTAGATCTGGATTAGCAGTGGCGCGGCGGCTGAGGAAGGTCGTTGAAGGCGGCGCTGCAGCGGCGATATGGGTGGCCAGAATGTGGATCGGCGTCGGAAAATTGAGTGATGGGAGTGATAGAAAGTGGAGAGAATCTAGATCGCGATGGGTGGTGCTTATTTTTTATTTAAATTAGATATAGTAGAGTAAGAATATTATCAAACAGGTGGTGTGCAGCCCGGTGATTTGACCATGGTGAGCAAATGAACATGGTGGTTGCTTCCTACTTGGATTTTAGGAAATTGGACTGGAAAAATGCATATTAGTCCCCCTACTTTAAGGAATGTCAAATGAAATTTCCCTAGTACATATTAGGGGACATTTGATGTTTTTTTTATAAAAAATAAAAAATAAACAAAATTGGATGTTCCCATGAAATATTAAAGATATATACATTTAGATCAGAATATTTTTACAAATATTTTATATTTCTAACTGATTTTTCTTAAAAATAATAATAATATAATTCAAATATTATCAACATACATTAGGTTGTAAAATAACGGTTGGTAGTGGTTAAAGGTTGTATTTGGCAATGGTATGGAGATAGTTGTGGCAACAATGATTCTATTATTCTTATATTTTAATAACAATGCAAAAAAAAAAAGAATCAGAAGAAAATAATATTAAATAATTTGAGTTCACAAAATTCAGGATAAAACAGATTAACAATTACAAAGTAGCGATACCTTAAATTTTAGTAATTTTCAACGAATTCAAAGAAGCAGCAATGAATTCACACAAACCCGAATCTTTATTTTGTAAAAATATATATGCAGAAGAAGAGAAATTTTTCGTGTATGAAAAATGCAACAATGGCCTCTATTTATAGGTTGGGTGTGAATCTACCTGTTTAGAACAGTCTCATCTGTTCAGAACAGGTATAATATCTTTCGGGAACAAACATGTTTGTTCCCAAAGAACAATTATGCGTGAAATTTAAAAATTAATTAAACTAAATCGCATATTAAAAATTAATTAAACTAACTCGCATATTAATTTTAGCTAGCATATGTACCCGCACGTTGCACGGTCAATTAATAAATGTAATTATAAATATTAATTTATCTATAATTTTAAAATTTAATTTATTATAAAATAATATTATAAAGTTTATATGAGGGAATGTTATTATACAACACCTTAATAGGTTGTAATAGAATATTTATGAAAACAAATCAATACATAAGTTAAGTTTATTTCTAAATTTGACAATATTATTTGAATTATTATTTTTAAAAATTATTCAAGATTATAAATACTTCCACCTCATCCATATTATCTTCCTGTTGTAACAATAAAGATATAAAAAAAATTAATCATTCGATTAAAATAAAATGTGACTAAGAAAGGTTCTACAATCACGATAATGATAAGCATTAAAATAAAAAATGTTAATCACTTGAATATTAAATTGTAGGTGTACTTTAAATCTTTTAAAATTTACATTCTGTTTTTTTATAAAGACGTATATAAATTTTACGATTTTTTAGTATTATATAATTTTGACAATTGAATGACATTTTTATATATTTTTACTTAAAACAATTTTGAATAACATATTGAATGAATAATTATATAAAAGAAAAATAATTCTATAATGTTTAATATATCATACTATATTATAAACCACTTTAAAGAGAGATTAAAGAGGAAGCAAGCAATTCTAAAAACATAATAAAAATAGGCTAAAAGAACTTAAAGTAAAGCGAATAACCTTTTACATTCTTTCATATCCTTTACTCCTTGCCCACGTCTTTCATCTTAGAAAGCTTTGGATCAATCTCATTCTTAACATTTGTCTCAAAACACCATTCTTTGATCAATTCAACATACGTATTGCTCATATCGTAATGATAAATCATGGTGATCTCTTTATATTTATCCTTTATCGTGAAGATCTCTTTATCTTCATCTGCATATGTTCATAATTGAAATTTCGATATTATAAAATGACATATGAACATCGTTAGCCATTGATGCTAGACACAAATATTCATACTCTTTCCAATAATGTTCACCTAATAGTATTGATATAATCTAATTTACAAAACATAAAAAGAAGGATGATAAGATTTAAAATATAAATAAAATATATAAAAATAAAAAGAAAGAATCCAAACTAATAGACATAAACTAAATATAGCCAATGAGATAGACCCTGATCTCAGAATTGATAATAAAAAAGGAAAAATGAAAAAAAAAATTGAATACAATTTGGTAAATTGGAACACACATACATACATGTAAAGAGAGAAGAGAGGGAATATGATTTGCATAAGATTTGTGCAGTGAATATTTTTTTGCAATTTCTCAATGTGCATGTTTAAAGACATGAGTAATTATCTTGTCTAGTGGGTATGCACTGATTTAAATAGATAAGCATTAATCTGATTTAATTTAAAATTTATTATGAAAATTTGTTTTTTTTTTCTTTTACACAGTTACTAAAAACTAAACTAATTATTTAATCCTCACATATTAACATAACCCCATTCCTTAACCCCACGTTTCTTGCACAACACACAAACACACTAAAAATTAAATTCAAATTTTCAATTTAAACTAATTAAAAATCTGAAAATATGCATGTTCGTGGAATAATTTATTCAATTAAAAGTACCAAATGGTAAATCTTTTTATTGGAAAACTATACTTTTTAAATATGTTAATATTTTATTGGAAAACCACATTTTAAAAATATTTTAAATTCAAATATTAAAGAGTTTAAAAGATCTGATTATTTATTAATTGCTAACATGTTTCTTTTTTTAAAAAAATAATTATATATTAAAACTAAAAACCATAAAAATAATCGTTTGAAAATTTTACATCATTATCCAAATTTTTTTAAAGAATTATTAAAATTTAATTGACTATTAAAAAGGCCGAGAAACATCAGTTAATTGATATTTGTAAAATTAAAAATCAAAAATGAAGATTAAATTAAATATATGAATTGACATTTTTTCTAAAAAGGTATTCTCACTGTCAATCGGCAGTTTTGACAAAAAAAAAAATTATGTATTTTGATTTTTGTAAATTGATAGTTGTTACTAAACATATTATTTTATTTTTTATTTAATTTGATTATTTAATTCTTTAAAATTAAGAATGATTGTGATGCTGACACATAAGCACTTTCACTTCTCCTATTATATATATAGAGATTAATAAATAATAATTCATAAATGAATTTAATTAATAAATACTTTAAGAATTAAGTAATTAATTAATAATTCACAAAAGAAAATATCAGAAGAGGAAAATTTTGAGATTGGTTATTCCAATTAATCACAGCCGAAGTCGAGCGAGCGACGATAACAACGGTACGAGGAGGTCTCCTTTACTTAACTCTTTAAGAGTCTAAGGAAATGTTTTCTAATATAAGACAACACATTTTCTCTATTTTATCGATGAGGGAAAAATGGCTCTCCATTCCATTTGGTTGATTACTATCACATTTTTCTTATTCTTTCAACCTACATTTTCAATTCACATTAATTATAAATCCATCAGATTTTTCATTGATAACAATTATAATGATAAAGGTAATTGTAATGGTTACTTAACTATTGGTATTATGATTGATAATAATGATGATGGTGATAATTAATTATTAATGTCAATTGTGATGCCATAAAGCTAGTAGCGATGATCGACGGTAATGATGATAATTGCTTACGATTGTTTGGATGATAGTGATAATTGGCAATGTTGTTAATCGGTGATGACTCATGAATTAATAGTAATAATTCAAACTATAGTTGGAATATCATTACAAAAATAATTTATTAATTTAAATCATGTTGACTACTATAGTCGAAAAATTATTATAAAAATAATTTATTAATTCATATCATGTCGGCTATTGCAGTCAGAAAATTATTAAAAAAATAATTTATTAATTCAAATCATGTCGACTACTATAGTTAAAAAATTATTTAAAAATAATTTATTAATTCAAACACATGCTAACTATTGACATCTCGAAGGTGCAACATCGTGGCAACTCATAAAAAATAATAGAATAAAAGAATTTAAAAAAAATGATTTAATTTGGGAATCGCAAATACCTAATTTTAAGAATAATTAGAAAATCAAATAATTATTTACAAAATAATTTGCGAACTAAAGTTTTCAAGTAAGGGTTCAAATTAGATTAAAAATGAGCAATTAAATTTGTTAGATTAAAAAAAATTAGAATGATTTTTTTAGTTATTCAACAACATAAGTATGTGACAATGATTAATAGATATCTAGGTTTTTGATGAGTTTCTTTAGATTCAAAATTAGAATATTAATAAAATTATACTAGTAAAAAATAAAATAAAATATAAAATAAAAATGAATAATGTGAAAAATTGTATGCATGACAAAGATTGAGAATAAGAAAAAAAGAAATAATAAATATTATAAAATAAAATATAATTTTATAAAAAAATAGAATAATAAAAATAAAAAAATT
>JAOTQJ010000001.1:24533585-24545740 GCA_025642045.1 Solanum sejunctum | reverse complement strand
AATATTATAAAATAAAATATAATTTTATAAAAAAATAGAATAATAAAAATAAAAAAATTTAAAAGTAATCAGCATACCCCTATGAATTGATAAGTATAATTATATTCTATCAATTTAATTTCACTAAATTCAATTACAAAGAAAACAGGCTGTTTATGTAATCGTTTGAAATTAATTGAATTGAGTAGAATATGCTAGTTATCTTTTCGTAGATAAATATATTTTCCATTTCAAAATTCAAGCCGCAAAAAGGGATTTCTAAAATTAATCCTAAAATAAATTTAACCCGTTATGTTATCCACTTAGCCCTTCCAATTTCATTTCCCAGGCAACGTTTTCGCTCGTTCCAGGCCAAATTCTTGGTTGGCTGCATGCGCTGATGATGACAAGTTAAAGGATTACAATTGCTCCGAAAAAAAAGGAGAGTTAATTTTAGAGCATTGATGGATGACGGGGTCACCTACTTCCTAACGACAGGGGTAACAGGTCGCCGGAAATACTATTATTTCTAAAATTTGCTGCACGGTTAAGTTTTGTACTGGCTTTCTGCTTGCATATTACTTGAATTAGCAGAGTCCACAAAAATCTGTGGAAGAAACCCACTATTGCAGCAGTCTTCTTGTATTAATGTCTGATTTTTGACATGGGTTTTGTGGCATCTGATGTCTTGTATTGTTCAACTCAAACATCTGTACTAAGCAATACTATTGGAAGAATCCATCAGTGTCCTTTAAAGGGTGTTTTTTTCTTGCAAAAAGTTTCCATTTTTGGGCATCGTGCATTGGGTTTTAAGCCTTTATTAGCGGTGAGTAATGTAGCAGTTCATCAGAAGGGTAGTGCTGAACATCAAGCTAATGATAAACCCAGGTATAAGTGGGTTAAAATAGGCTCTGATATTACTGAGGAACAGAAAGAGGCTATCTTGAAGCTTCCACCAAAGATGATAAATAGATGTAAGGCATTAATGCAACAGATCATTTGCTATTCACCTGAAAAGGGTAGTGTGTCACTCTTGTTAGAGGCCTGGGTGAAGAGTATGAAACCTCAGAGAGCTGATTGGCTTGCGGTACTCAAAGAATTGGACAGGCTGAATCATCCCATGTATTTGGAGGTAATTGCACTTTCTTTCTCTACCACATAGTTCTTGACTTCATTCAAGTCTTGCTTGCTGCTCGCTTTTGTTCACATTCCTTTTCAGTTTGTCATTTAGAATCTGTTGGATTAGTATTCCGTGTGCTCAATCCTCTAGCTACTGCAGAAGATTGTTAATTACAACCATTACTTTGGCCACTTTCTAACTTAAAATATAGTTTAAATTGTGCTTGCGCTCATTAATTTTAATGAACGCAAACAGAAATGATTGAATCTTTTGCTGCTTGCTATTGGTTGGTTGTTGATTTTCCTCCTCTTCACATTATTAATGCTCACCTGAAAGCACAATCCTTGGGGGTGGTCATTTGGAGCCAATGCGAAACCAAATTTTTTGCCAAGGGTGCTTAAGGTCTACTGTATATGTAAGTAAATTTCGACATATATATACAATTAAATTTTCCAACGAAGAGTGTTTAACTAACCATCCTTCGGCCACTGTTTGGGACCATCTCCATAAATTTATGCTCACTGCTCAACAATTGTTGATATATTTCCTTTTACTAACTTGATGATGTTCTCTTTTCAACAATCCTCATAGGTGGTTCCTAATATAGTCTGCCAATTCATATGCATCTTTCCTTTTGTTCCATATCTTCCATACCTTATCCATCGATACTACTTTGTTTGTTCTTTTGGTTGCCCCATTAAATATCCTATTCTTTGGGGTCAAGTCTATTCCCAACAACAACAACAACAATAACATACCCAGTGAAATCCCACAAGTGGGGTCAAGTCTATTCCCATTTCCCACAATTTCTGTGTCCTTTCCCCTCCTTTTGGAGTTTGGTTGGAGGGCTCACTATGGCAGCACATGAGGTTTGTCATAATAGCTTGAATTAGTTGTGCCATCACTTTATGGTGGATAAACTTTTGTCCTCAGAAATTTGACACCATTTCTTGTCGAACAATGTGTGTCTCCTCTTCATAAGCTTTTGATTTGTGGATATTCTCATTGTAATAGCTTGTACCATTGCATTAGTTTTAATGTTAACTAGTCAGGATGCTGGATTCAAAATGGATGAATTTGTTTTCGTTGACAATTATCATCCATTGGTAAGAAAATTAGAAATTTATTTATCTTACTCAGCTTTGGAGCATAGAATTTAGATCAGTCCTATGTGGATGCTTGGGTCCTTTCTTCTTCTGCCCATGGTTCCATTATTCAGATAACTGTTGGCCCTTTTTGTTCATCTCCTAATTAAAGCAGAGTAGTTGGCCAGAAGATAGTATTTATAAATAGGGAGCACGTTGAACCCATCTGAGATCTAGTTGGAGCAATGGAATTCAGAGTCTTACCCTATGAGAATGTGAATGCTTGGGAGCTGTCTTCTTCCGCCCATACTGTTGGCTCTTTTTGTTCATCTTCTAATTACTGCTGACTTGGCTTTCGCACAAGCGGCTGAACATTATCTACTAGACGGTTATTTATTGCCTTTGAGGACTATTTTATTAAGTTGTGATTTAAGCTTTACTCAGATCCTTCTCTTAATTCCTAAAAAAATTAGCAATTTGACAATACCTATCAACAACTTCTCTAATCCTTACAACCGGACAATAGTGCTTTTCTTGGCAAGTAAAGTCCTCATGAATTGTGATGGTAGGATAACTCGGGCACATGTCTGTTGAACTTATGTGGCTGAAAAAGGCATCACTACTTTATAAGCTGGTAAATTTTCTCAAAAAAATGACATTGAGGGTATAAATTAGTCAACTCTAGCTCTATCTTTTATTACTTGTAGCAAACTTAAGGCAAATGACTATTATACAGATGACACTTATGTTGGGATGAGTCTCTGTAACATGCTTGTTTTGTTAACTGAGAAATCCGTCTAGGGCCAATACTTAGGATCCACCACAGCCTTTAAAAGTTAGGTATAACCACCACTCTATCCTTCTCCTCTCTTTACCAGGCTTAGTTCACATGGCGCAGGGCTCAAATCTGTGACCTAAGTCACAAGCCCCTCAATCTTTACCGCTTAAACTAAGCCGTGGAGGCCACTCTCTAACATTCTTGCTACCACTACTACAGCACTTTTAAGAGGAATAAGTTGTGCAACTACAACATCATTCTAGTGAACATCCAAACATCTACAATTAAAAAATTCAAAAACAAGAAGTTCATTTTGCTAAAAGTCTCATTTCCTTTTTAGAGTGGGAAAGGAATGTAGAAGTGAAAATATGCCTAGGCTCAAGCAATCTTTCCAGGTGGAGGTTTGATCTTGAAACATGATGTGCAGTAAAATAATCCGAACTCTGGGTGAAGGGCAATTTCTGGAGGACTGGTAATGACTTGATTTTCAGTTTTGTTTGCAAGTTATTTCAATCTTAAGTTGCACATGGCTTTTCTAATGGACTCTATGTATTCTGTGTTTTCCTTGAGAAGAAGAATGGGATCAGTGTCATCTTGTAAGGTTCAGCCCGAAAAGTAATTCAGTTGAATCATGTTAAGGTCTGTATGAACAAATAATGTTCTTCAGTCTTCCCGTCGCGAAGTTGTTCTCATCTGCTTCTCAGTGCAGATGGCTTTAAAAGTTGGAGCTTATGTGAACTCTCACTTTCTGTTAGATGAAGTGATCTAAGGAGAATATCTTCACTTCTGGGTAGATTAAATTCTGAAATCTGAGTGGACGGCTAAAGGTGTCATTTAAAGTACTCTTTGTTTGTAAGTTTCCTGAACAGTTTAGCTGCAAATTGCTGGTTGTGTTTACTGTCTGGCATGCATAGCTCCTGTTTCTCTAGTAACCTTATAAACTTCATGACAGTGCATCACGAATAACATCATTAATTTAAACCTGTGGAGATGGTGGAGGTTTTGTTGGATGGAGTGAACAGACCAGCAATCTAAGTACTAGCTTATTCAGATAAAAGCTATGAATGCGTCAAGCCAGGTGCTTGCCATGTTTGTATTTAGAACCATTTTCAATCAGGAAAGTAGAAGCATTAGAATGCCTTGAAATTCTTCTAGTTCATTGGTGCTCTGTGAATATAGAATTATTTTTTGGGCCTTTATAGATAGAGGAAATCAAAATATATCCTAAATATTTGTAATCAATCATCTATCACTTGATGTAGGAATATATAGTATTTCATTGCTGTAAGTATGGATTATTGAAAATAATAAGACATAGATTTGAACATTTATTCATGTTAACTAAGCTGGGTATTATGTGACTTAAACTGAAAAAAAAAAAACTCTCTTAGATGGTATATGTTAATCTGAACCTCTTTATGTGCCTCTGAGATTGCTAGAACTGGTTATTATATGCCTTCCCTCTCAGGAGAGTCATCTGAAGCCAGTGTTTGACTATACTGAGAAATTTCATCAGTACAAAAAGCTCAATCGCCTTTCCCCGTTCTTTTAAAGGGGGTAACAATTCTGATCTTCCAAATCCATCATGTGATAATGAGTTCTGGTATTCTTTTAAGGAGCATTTGATTCTTTCTTTTCATTATGTTATTTTTCGTTAAGGAGTTATCCATCTTCTTTTCATTATTAAACCCTTCAAGCGAATTAAAGTGTGGCCAATCTACCCAAAATTGATGGAATCTAGGCAAAATCATTTGTTGAGTGACAATTTGATTAAGAACGATTGGAGACACATCCTTCTCCGATCCTAGTTCACTTAGAAAGCTAGGAAAAGTATCAAGGCTACAATTATTCTGAATTTCTAATTTCAGTGAACTATGTGCTTACTAATCTGTCCACTAAACTTTCAACAAGTTTCTTGCACGCAGACAAGGAAATTAGCCAATTTATCAATTCCTTGATGCACTTTCTGTATCTCAGGTAGCTGAATTATCCCTCTCAGCAGAATCATTTGAAGCTAATATTCGTGATTACACCAAAATAATTCACGGCTATGCAAAGCAGAATCGGCTGAAAGAAGCTGAAAATGTGCTCTTATCCGTGAAGAGTAGAGGCTTCATGTGTGATCAGGTGACGTTGACAGCTTTAGTTCACATGTATAGCAAGGCTGATAACCTCAAACTGGCTGAAGATACTTTTGAAGAGATGAGGCTGCTGGGAGTGCCATTGGATAAGAGGTCCTTTGGGTCAATGATCATGGCCTACATCAGAGCTGGAAAGCTTGGTCAAGGAGAGGCTTTACTGAAGGAAATGGAAGAACAAGAGATCTATGCTGGAACAGAAGTTTATAAAGCACTTCTGAGAGCCTATTCAATGAGTGGTGATAGCAAAGGAGCTCAAAGGGTTTTTGACACACTTCAGTTAGCAGGAGTAATCCCTGATGCAACGATTTGTGGTCTGCTTATGAATGCCTATATTATGGCTGGTCAATTGAGTGAAGCTTGTATTACATTTGAAAATATGAGAAGAGTTGGCATAGAGCCAAATGACAAGTGTATCGCATTGCTGCTGACAGCTTATGAAACAGAAAACAAACTGAGCAAGGCACTTGATGTTTTGATGGATCTAGAGAGGGATGGTGCTGTGCTTGGCAGAGAAGCTTCTGAACTATTGGCTCGTTGGTTCAAGAGACTTGGTGTAGTTGGAGAAGTGGAGCTTTTGTGAGAGAATATGCATCAAACTTGGTGCATTAAGAAACTGATGTTTTTTGCTGTAGCTCGGAGTTTCTCTCTGTTGTATATATTTGAGAAAGAGTATTGGTTTTCTATCTGGGGGTATGAAAACTTGTTTCACTAAAGAAACTGGTTTGTGAAAGCCCGTCTTCAGTAACTGCAGCTTATTCCTGCCTCCCAATTAGGAAAGAGTGGGTAGAAAAACAAAGAAAACTGGAATCAGGAGGTTCGCTTTTTCAGTCTGACTTGGTGAATATACTCATAAATTTGCGTACATGTATATCGTCAAGCACAAGATAGTCTCGTGCACTGACACAGATGTCAAGCTTTTTGAGCCTAGTGGTTTAGTTCAAAGTTTTGGCTTTGGTTCAGGTATCTTCACCCTTGCTGTACGTCGATACAACATACTGCCCAGGTTGAGGGCCTAATACAATGAAGAGCAGAGCTCTTCATGTTCTTGTATATATATGCAACTCTCTGATGCTGGTATAGAATCCGTCTCCCCGAGTGTTTTGGCAACCGGTACAATATGGTCGACAGAAACAAAGGGTGTTCATGACTATGCCCCCAGTTGCTTCACTTCATTATAAGTTGCAACTCTTTAGCCTTTTGGTTGAACCTTAAAAACGAAAAATTGTTAGTGACGACTCACACTCTTTTTTGAATCGAGGGTTTGTTTGAAAATAATTTCTGTACCTCTACAAAGATATAAGTAATATTTAGTACATTCTATCATTCGCAGATTCCACTTGCCAGAGTACAAGTTTGTTGTTGTTTTTCCTATCTTTGTAGGTGTGTGTACTTCTAGAAATTTATAATATGGTTTTGCTTATTGTGGCATAAAATGAAGCTAATTTCGAATAAACAATCCATTATGTCTATGACATGAATACTTGTTTGAAATCTGCCTCCCAAGTGTATACAGGATGAAAGGGCGTTGGACCTTGAGCCGGAAAATGTGTCAATAACAAGAAATTTATGGGCACTCTATTTGGTTGACTCTATTTAATCAGTACTCACTTTTTGAAAGAGAGTTAAGAAGGGTCAAAAATATATTTAAAGTATCTCAATTTTTTTAGTTTCATATTCAAATTATTAGGTGTCCGAGTATTTTACGTGAATTATCACCAAATGTTTACCAAAACACATCAACTCACAACATTCAATTGTCACTTTTCTTACATGAACAATGGTGATATTTTAGGTAGGACAAGTGAACAATTGATAATTCAGGTTTGTTTTGATAAATATTTGGTGATAGTTCTAGTATGAAGTTATAAAAATTGATATATTTTAAGTGTATTTTTGATCCTTTATTCATTAAAAAGATATTTAACTGGTACTTTCTATTAGTTAACTTTAGACAAAATTGCTTCTTTCTTACTATTGTTTTTACAAATTGCTGATCCAGGTTTGTTTCTTATGATATATAAAATTTATGGTTCAAAATTGTGCTTATTTAGAACAGATTTGAATACAGAGTTGTTGAAATTAGAAAATAAATTTTTATTGTTTGGCAAAAATAATTCAACCATACTTCAATCATACATCACTGAGGTTTCACCATAAATTTTTATGGTTCAAAATACATGATCAGGAAATGTAGAAATTTAATACTAGAAAATTGAGAAACTTTGTGATAGTTTATCAGACAAATAGAGCAAATTGGTAAAACAAGAAAGATTTCTATGGACAAATTGATACAATGGGAAAAAAATGGGCTGCCATAGTCCATTGCAGCGAATTCTAATCACACATTATTCTAAATAATAAAAGTTACCAATAAGGAAAGAAAAAATGGAAGAAATCATACATTAATAAAAAACAAGCATTTTCATAACTAAACAATAATTTATGATAATCTCATTTAGCTATGAATTAGCGATAATTATAAAAAATAATTAGTCAGGAGGAGTTGGATTAGCTAAGACTTTTTGTGTTGGTTTTCATCTACATTGGAGTTTGACTATTTTAAATTCGTATCATATAGGGTTCTATTTGGAGGAAACACTCCCTACTTACCAAGGAAATTCGAGACTTCTGATTAAGGAAGAAACATTTTCATTTACTGCACTACATCCTTTGACGATGAATTAGCTAAGAATTACCGACAAATTCCGTGGCTTATTCCATATTTTCTATTAGGGACAGTCTTAGACTAACCCTCTGAATTAGCTATTGCTTGTACTTCAAACAAAGAATATAATAATAAAACTTATAAAGTGTGTGTGTGTGGGTGGGGGGTTACAAAGTGTGGTATCCCAATAATATCCTTTTTGAGACGTAAAAGATTCAAAGTCCTCCTTAATCAATAACTTGAGAATGATTTAATTCGTTAATGATTACCCAAAACTGGAAAAAGAAAATATCTATATTTGTTAATCTCAAATGCCTCTTCTAATATCAAATTTTTTGTGCGTGATTTACTTTAGTTCTTCGTCGAGGCTGATATATATGTCTCCAAACATAAAAACAGTACTAGTCAGGTTTGACAGTATTGATCATTTCTCCTGAAGGAATGACTAATGGCCGGAATGCTACTAAATTGAAGGACAATCTAATGCATAAAGTATCTCACGTTAGTAAGATTTGAGAAAGAATTATATTACAAGAATGTAATTCAGATAATTTATCCTAATACAAAGACATTATTACATACAAAGACATTATCCTGATTAGATTACATTCAATATTAGAATGTAATTTAATCAAAATTCAAAAAACTAGATATAATTTCGTGCAAAAGTTATCAATTAGTTGGCGTAGGGATACCACCAGACATAAAAGTAAGCATTATAGATCTATAACTATTAACTAATATTGAATGTAATTAGCATTAATCCCAAAAAGGCAGTACAGCAAACAAAAAGGGAATTAAAGGATTAAGAAAATTACAAATAGGGTAAAATTAAAGATTTTTCATGACTTTGCCTAGGTATTTTTTGATTAATTAAAATTGAAACCCTCATTTTTCTTAATTTTTTTTTCAAGATATCTCATAATTAAGTACCACTAGTATTTAACATATGATAAGTCAGTACTTTTCAATGAAGTATGTCTCTCACTTGGTCTGTGGTGGCAAAGCTGGTGACTCTGTGCATGGCACGGTTGGTGATCCATGTCTATGCAGAAGTTCACGTGCCAATTCTTGAAGATCGCTGCCCCCGCCTGCAGCCCCACCTCCAGTGGACGGTGGCATGTCCACCGTAGCTCTAGCGCCACCACTAAACTGGTGGCGCGTGTCCAAGGGCAGAGGGGGCGGCGGTCGTGGCTGTTGCATTGCCCATGAGGGTTGAATCATTGGGTCAAAAAGTGAGGATAAATCATAGGCTGCTGGCAATGAAGGTCCTGCTGTTGGCAAGTCTGCTATGGAGAGTGATGGCTGTTGGAGCATTGTTTGAGGTTGTTGCAGCGGCGGCGGCGGCAGTGGTGGAGGTGTTGGAAGCTCGAGGGTTGCTAGGTGGGCTTGTAAGTATGTGAGTTCTGCTTGTAAATTCACCACCTAAGTCATGAAAATGATTTAGTATTCACTCAATTTATGTGGTCGTGTTTGATTGAATATGAAAACTAAAAAAAAAATATTTAAAATTTGTAGTCTAATAAGTTATAGCCCACATAATTCTCACACCTCCACCTATAGGTGGATTCAAGAGCAAGTGAGGGCTTTTACGCGAATCTGCTTGGCAAAAATTTCAAATTTTAAATTTTAGTGCATATACATACACACTCTTAATTCCTTGTGCAGAAGGTTATAATTGACTCAGTAAATTAGAGAATTCAAAATTTACGTTGAAGTTCATAGTTGAAAGTAAGATATGGGTATTCTGTGTTTCTAGATTAGAAGTTTTATAGCATAATTTCAATAACATTTTGAAATTTGATGTTCCTAAAGTAATCAAAGCATTCAAAATATATGTTAAAAGAAAATAAGATATTGTACAAATAAAATATCCCAAACTAAATTCTGGATCCACATAAACTCTTTGACAAATATATCCCAGAGGCAATTCAGGATTTTTTTTTTAAAATTTAGGATCTTTCATAATGATCTTAAATCAATAGGTAAAAAATAATGAATTCATGTGAATATGTACATAGATTACAAGTTAGATCAAAATGCACACAAAATAAGCCGGGGGATAAATTTGTTTCCGTAGGACTGAGAAAATTACTTGGAAGTGTCAAAATTAATCCATAAAATCATGATCGATTTAATTTATTTATGTTTGGACAGATTAATAATCTCTAACTGGGTTAATTTTGATCCATTTAGTTCCATTCATTTTATACCCAAAAAATATTTTGTCTGAACTTTTTTAAAAGGATATGATTTTTCAATTTAATATTCTTCTTAGTTATAATATATGAAAAAAAATTATTAGGTACAAAATAAACTTTAAATTTAAGACTTAATTAGAGTTAGATAGATTTAATTATAATTTAATTTTTAGTTCATGTCACACTTCAATTCAAATAACATTTATATAGGTCAATAACCTAATCGTTTATTAACTCAATTCATTTTTTCGTTCTCAAGTTTAATCCAACTCTCCTATGACTGATACCCCTAAAATCAATCACCAGAGGGGGCTTGGTTCTAAAGGTTCAATATTTACTTCACATGTTTCATAACTTATGCCATTTCTCTAATTCACCATTAGTCAATGATACACTTCAATTTTAATTATGCTATTTTTTTCAAATTATATATGTCATAATTTTTAAAAATTAATTATTTTATTTTATCTTTAATAATAATTTTTAATGACTTATTATTATTTCACTTATGAAGTGATTGACGCATAAATATTCAATATAAAAAACAAACATCATAGGTAAATTTCTACTAGTTTTACGTGATTCAAAGCAAGAACTTGGGATCAGTGAATTACTGACAAAGTCAAGGGAATAGAAATTGGATTAGTCTCTTTCTGAAAGCATAAAAGTCATCTAATCAAATTATTCCCTCTTTCCAACACTCCAAATCATAAAATTAAAAGAGAGAAATGATCCAAATGTATTAATCTTCAAAGTCAACCAGCAGACACGGAGACAATAATCTTATAAATTTAATTAAACATCTCCTTAATCCATTTAATGTATCAAGATTATTATCTATGCCTTATTCTGAAAGCAACTAAATGTAGTGAACAACGACAACAAACATATTACCCTGTTAATTAACGTTAAAAATGTTTCAGAAAAAGGACAGGTTTATCAACAAGCAGACATATTTCACTATTCTAATTAATTAAAAGATCAAAGTTTAGGTCAAGCTTCTTAGCAGGCTTTACTTGCAACTTACTGCTCCGTTATATTCTATAATTAAAAAAATTCATTATAAAATTTCTCTTTTACCAAACAAAATAATTTATAGTCACACAAATGTCTATTTTAAAAAATCTTCCTATCTTTCTAAAATTTTATGTCAAATCAAATGGTGTCACACAAATTTAATGGATAGGAGTAGTAATCATTTATTTTTATAATAGAGAAATTCGTCTAGGCCCGACCTTTGGACCAACCATAACTTTCTAAACTCAATAAATAATGGCCCACCTCTCTACCCTTCGTGTTTTATAGTGTAGGACTTGAACTTGTGACCTCAGCCACAAATTATTCATCCTTTACCACTTGAGCTAGGCTCTAGGGTCCGTAATAGTCAAATTTAGAGTTTTGAAGTATCATTCATAATACATTCTTAATAGAACCTTTTTAAAAATTGTATCAGGTCAACATTAACCAAGTAATATAAAATAGGGTAGTCCCTCCTTAAAAAAGAAGCTTCTTTTAATATTTATTATTATCCTAATTGAGGAGTATCGGTTTCAACATGCTTCTTAGAGAAACAACAAAAGAGTGGTCATTGTCCCTTGTGCTAAAAATAACCAAAATGTACTTTAAAGGAAGAAAACTAAAACTATTTTATTTCTTTGCAAGAGAAGAATATTTCTGTGAATATTTTTTTAAACAAGGAGAAGAAGATTTCATGCCTATGTGCCGACCATTTCCTTAATAACAGCAAAATTGAAATAGGCATGGAAGAAAAAAGTAGAGTCACTGTGGTCACATCATCATCATAAGTTAATCAATCAAACAACTTCTTGATTTCAGCAAAGTTTAAAACTGTTCCCTAAATCAAACACATCATGGTCCATTTCCCCTTTGTACAAGAAAATCTTGTTCAAGATTTAGTACTATTAACTAGTGTCAGTATACATTATCTTCAATCACATATTGCAGTTTTAATTAATTTAATAACTAATTTATTCCTGTTGGAGACAAATTTACATATGCCAACTCAAAATCTTAAAACATACTCATATCACAACCTTAAGAACAAGTCTTTTTTAACTTGCTTTTGACAACCAAGCCAGATCCAACACCATGTTCCTCAATTAACATTAATGCGTAAAAGCTGTCTTTTTTCACTTGTCTTACAAAAAAAATTGAATCTTCTCGAT
>JAOTQJ010000001.1:24522101-24533485 GCA_025642045.1 Solanum sejunctum | reverse complement strand
ATGTTCCTCAATTAACATTAATGCGTAAAAGCTGTCTTTTTTCACTTGTCTTACAAAAAAAATTGAATCTTCTCGATCGATGAATAAAATAAAACTGTTTTTGATTTGACGCAAAATTTTAAAAAATAAAAAACCTTTCGGATCTTGTGATTTTTTAAATTCAAAGACATGTCGAATATATCAAAATGTAGTGTTAAACATGTCTCTGAAAAATCAAAACTAAAGACTTGTAAGACAAACAAATTAAAACGCGTGGAGTACTTTGTCTTCGAGATCATCATAATCTTGACTTTCATTGAGCTAGAGAGATTTGTCATATAACTGTTAAGAATACGTTTCAAAGTTACATATTTGTAACGCATGGAGAGAAAGCGGTTAAAAAAAATAGTATAGTAATATATAGATTCTTGAATACGCAATGGGATTGTGCTTTGTATTTACCTAAAAATGAAAACATAAAATGGAAGTAGAGTGAAAGCATTGATAAATCAGTTGTTGGAGGAAGAAAAAGAAGTCCTAAAAAAAGAAGCAAAACGATTTGTAACGGAAGAAGAGAAGGGTGTTTTTAGTTTACCAACTTTAGTGACAAGACAGATTTAACAAAAAATAAATAAAAACTATTCTCGTGAGGACAAATGAGTCTTTTTCAAGAAACAAAAGTTTCATATGATGAAGCAGCATTAGCTAAATTTACTAGTCATAGAAGAAATCAACCAAAAGATCATGAAGTTTTTTTTTAGACACTTTTCATACTGACCTGTTGCTGAAGAGCAAAGATTTGAGCAACACAACCATAGACAAAAAGATCACAAAGTTTTGTTTTTTTTTCAAGAATTTAAGTTATACACGCAGATAGTTTTCGTACTGACCTGTTGCTGAAGATTGATGATGTGAGCAACACAACCATAGACGGGGTCCCGGAGTCTTGCTTGAGCTTCAAAACAAATGGTAGCAACAGCATCAAGCCTCTTGTGGACAGGAATATGAAGGAGAAGTTTAGAAACATTGCTAGCTCCAAAAACTTTGTGGACAGCGGCAAAATGAGCTGCACCTTGTTCAGAATCAAAATAAGGTGCAAAAATGCAACCAGCAACACACTTCCTTCTCAAGAATTTACAAGCACCACATGGTCCTCCTCCTCCTCCACCACCACCACCTCCTCCTCCTCCTCCGCCACCGCCTCCCCCTCCGCTGCTAGTACTTCCACTAGTCCCACCACAAAGTCCTCCACCCGCGGTGGTGACACCACCGGTGCTACTACTAGGATTATTAGAGCTCATTTTGTTGGACAATTCACCTCTTTTGAGACATAATTTGAAGGGGTTTGTACTTTGTAGAGAAGGATTCAAAAAAAGGGTGTGTTTATGTATCACTAGGGTTTGGTTGGTGGTATTTGTTGGTATTAATTTTGAGTATATTTTTTTAATAGCATAAATAAAATTTAAGTTGTAGTAGAAGTAGTATTTAGTGGAGGAAGCTAAGAGGAGGGGAGTTTTAAACACTAAATGAAGTCTTTAAAGCCACGCGATGAAGCAAACCCCATTTAGCTGCTTGCGTGAAGCAAACATGCGATAAGCCAACTGCCTTTTTATTTATCTTCCTTCCTCTCGTGAAGGTTTGGCCTTTGCTAGCCTAGCATTGTTTAACATTACCCACCCCTCATGTTTTTTTAGTTATACAAATTTCTTTTTCAATACTACTTTTGATGTAATACAAGAGGAATACATCCAATATTGCTTTATACTAGAAACAAACGAAAAACATTGATATATGACACGAACTTATAAACTAATAATAATACTTACTTTCGTTTTAATTTGTTTATCTGATTTTGACTTGACACGATGAAAGTACATAGAAAACTAATAAATTATACTTGAAAGAAAGGAAAAACATTGATATATGACACTAATTTATATAGTAATAATACTTACTTTAGTTTTAATTTATTTATCTGATTTTGACTTGACATGAAGAAAGTAGAGGGAAGACTAATATATTATACTAGAAAGAAAGGAAAAACATTTATACATGACAGTAACTTGTAAACTAATTTTATTTCAATTTGTTTATCTGATTTTGACTTGACACGAATCATGTAAGAAAGTACAAAGAAGACCAATAAATTATACTAGAAAGAAAGGAAAAGCATTGATATATGACTCTAACTTATAAACTAATTATAATACTTCTGTTTTAATTTGTTTGTCTAATTTTAACTTGACATGAATTGAAAGTAAGAGAAGACTAATAAATTGTACTAGAAAGAAAGGGAAAACATTGATATATGACACTAACTTATAAACTAATAATGCTTATTTTTTGTTTTAATTTATTTGTCTGATTTTGAGTTGACACAAATCATGTAAAAAAGTATAAAGAAGACTAACAAATCTTGTCCATTATAGTCTTAAACATGTTATGTGAAAATTGAATTGATGAATTATCAATAATTAAAGGAAAGAGACATTCTTTTAACACATCGTAAAAATAAAAATAATCCAAATAAATTGAAACGAAATAACGTATCGTATAATAATAGTGTTGTGTGGAGAGAGAAAAAAAGAGATGTTGAAACGTGTCAAAGGGAGTGTCAATATTAGCCTTCCTCTGCGTGTTTCAAGCTGCGTAGAGGGCAAAAGATGCCAACTATATCTCTCCCTTTCGACGTTGAAAAGGAATTCATTCTACCTCATCTTGTCATTCTTTTTTATTAAATTAAAAAAAAAAGTTACAAGTAGAAACGGCTTTGTACTCTTTTTCTATACATAAAGAGTTTGTTGGAATGACATAATTACCTACAAAGCTACTTCGTTTTATCATTTGGTACTTTGTATATTCTTGAGTTCAAGTTACATACATCGTCTATATACGACTATATCATTTATTATGACTACTTAAAATTTAAAATTGATAATCTTGACAAATAAAATAAGTTACTTGCTATAATAATTAAATGTGATTTGATGGTGTAGGAACTAGGAAGTTCCTAAAACTAAAAAAATATTAAGACTATGCATGGTGACATTTCATAGTGGTAATTTAAATTGATGGAGATTTATTATATTAATGTTTTTATATGAAAGATGTCAAGTTTGTCGTGAAACTAAAAATGAAAACATGTGAAATGAAGAAGAAAAAGAAGAGAAGGTAACAATTTTGTATTAAAAATAACATTTGTAGCAAAATCATTATCTTGGATTCTTGTCCATTGTCTAACCATATCAAGATTTGCTAAAAGTTGGTATTGCAGCACTTTTAAATTAAGATGAAAATATGTATTATACTGATATTGACAGTAATCCAGTAACAAAGTCAGAATTTTTTGCAAGAAGGTTCAAAATTTTAAGAAGTAGACTGAAAGGAGTTCGATATATATTATATATAAAAAAATTATTTTTATCATATATAAATAATATAATTTTTCACCAAAAAAGATTTGAATGAGTCTTTAATACCCATGTGGTTCCACCACCGCAGCCAACTTTTTGTTGTAATTTTAGATTTTCTCATTCAACCGACTAATAAATTTGCTACTTATGTATTTTATTACTCCACTTTAAGTGAAGTCCCATCGATTGTATTCTACCCGATGTAGAAAGAATACCGATGACTTAAAATACGTATGAGTTAAATTGATCATTAAAAAATTATTAACGAACGATATTTTATTTGTTTTTTATTCGTTGAAATGTCAATCATATCGTGTCAGCAAAAAGTTTAACCAAAATGTATGTTCAAATAAGACTATATTCATATAAATTACCATTTTAGCTTTTTCGTTGTGTATCACTATACCAAAAATATCTTTAGCGGTAATAGTTAATAATAATAACTTAATTAGAGCTGAACATATTTTTTTAGTAGAAATTAGTACTCTTTGTAAATGTCCCTAAAATCTTTAGCGATTTCAGATCAAATGGCAATCAACTAAGACCTGTAGAAGCTTTAACACTTTTGATTCATGTGCATATTTATGATTGCTAAAAGTTATTTTTATTATCGTGGATCTATTTTTCTTCCATTTTGTTGCATTTTTCGATTCATATATGGTGAAAGTAAGTTTTGTTTATATATTATAAAGTGCGTGAAAAAATAAGGTTAATTAGACCAATAAGGTTTGTATACTGGAGTACTAAAGACTCTGTATTCTTCCGTCCACTTATTCTTAATTTGAGGTCTCAAGTTCAAAAACTACTTATTATTTTTAATTATAAATTCAAATTTAATCGAACTTCAAAAAATTAAAAAAAAAAGGTTACATTGCGCCTATATGCACGCTTTTGACGTGCCTGATTCTAAAAAAGTAGTCCAATATGATTGTCCAAATAATGAAGATTAATGTGAATCAATACTCATTACGACTAATTCAAAATTTAGATGCGTCTTGATTAATTTCATGATAAGCTAATTATATGCATGCCACAAAATGCCAATTATGTGTAACTTTCGAAGAATTAATTTTGTAAATCACTTCCATTTCTTTTTTTAAAAAAAAAATTGTGTCCTTTTTACCGGAGATAGGTTTTCCTTTTGCATATGCTTAAGTGATCTAAAAAAATTATTTTTATTTATTTACTAAAGTCTAGAGATCTTATGGTGAAAGAAAGAAAAAAGTTATGTTGGTGGTTAATGAGATGAGTGGATTTTTTATAAGGCTTAGACAATTCTTCTTTCTTTGAGCTAGTTTTTGGGATGTGAGTTAGGAGCAAAACTTAATTTACATGATATCAGAGGAGGACCCATCTCACCCAATGTTGAACCCCCAAAAAATTAAAATTGCACACCCACCAGATGCTAAGCACTGAACGTGAGGTGGAATGTTGAAGAAAGAAAAAAAATTCCATATTGGTGGTTAATGAAATGAGTCCATCAATATATAGTTATAAGTTGATGAATTAAAATTTTATATTTAACACGAAAAATATGTTGGGAATTTCTTGTAAATTTCTATTTATAAGGTAAATAAATCAAATGGTTTTAATTTTTGCTCAATTAGTTGTCATTGATTAATTGGTTGACTAAGCTTTATTATGATCATGATATGCATAATGGAATGCATATTCTTTTGGCATAGCTCGTAATGTTGACAAATTAAGTAGTTGCTACTTATATAAAGAAGTTCCATATTTGTCGTAAATGAATAGACACGTCACTTCTAAAATGAAGAATAAAGAAACAGAAAAATTATTGAAACTGTTAATTTTTGTACTTTATTATAAAAGCTTATAAGCCACAAATTTTAAAAAAGTTTCAGTTATATAGACCGTCAAATATTCTTTAGCAATATTAACAAATTCTTATTTAATTCTTACGAGTTCAATTATCATTGTACTCTTTATTTGACAAAAAAAAAATTGTTACTCTTTCTTTGGGGGTTATATATTTCTTATTACAAATAATCTAAATATTTCTTTCGATCAAATACGTATATTTAATATTAAATGCTCTAATTATCTAAATATTATAAAGATTAAAATTATAATTTATCAACAATTGAGGAACTAAAAGTATAATTTTACTCATAACATGATGATAAATATGATATAACATCCTAAATGTATCACTTATTATTTACTAAGCTTAGTATACTCTTTCATCTCTTGTAAGAGAAAACAAGAACTACTCTAATCCTTAATTTAGAAAAGAAACAAAAAACATCATTGTTTTTCTATATTCATAAATTCGTTCAACATGCTCGTGATTTCTTTGACTTGGTAGCTTTTCTAAGGTTGTTCGAATATGATAATTAATCTTAATTTTTTTATGGGCAATGTCATTATGAAAATTTATCAATATTTTTTTAATAAAATAAAGTAAATTTTATACTTAATTTGGTTTGATATGTAACATAATCTCATGAATTAAAAATTATAATTTCAAATCAACGCTTGAACATGCAATTCAAAATCATAATTTAAAACTAAATTCCAAAAACTGTACAACCTGCCACACAAGTTTATATTTAAAAAAAAAAAAATCATCATTTTAAGTAAGCAAAAAAAAAAAAAAAAGACTTATGCTTGGTGTAATGTGATTGTTCGTACCATGTAATTTGTTACTAATATTATTGACTAATAGATCATTTTTATAAAGTTGTGTGTATTTAAAAGTATGTAATCACAAATATTTATTTATTAAAAGAAAAATGAAAAATAGATTTAAACAATTCGGCCTGTTAGAATATTTTGATAGCTTAGCATGTTTAAGAATTATGGTTTGTTCATTTAGTTAAATTGTATAAGAATATAGTAACTTTAATAGTTTTTCACAACTTATTCGTTTGATAAAATCGATTGTATAAGATCGAATTGAATAATTTTAATAATTTTTACAACTTGTACGATTGATACAATTTATAAAATTCAAATCATATATCTAAATAAAATTTACACTTCATACTAACCAAATCTAAATTCATGAGTTCATATCACAAACTCAAATAAGATCTTGCTGTTTTAGTGTTTGGCTAATAAGCAATCATTTCGACATGTAATTTAAAATCACGATTGAAAAACACTCCTAAAAGATGAAGGGGGTCATGTGTAATTAGATAAAAGATATAGGAGCTGATTGTCAAAATACAATAAAGAATAAAGTCAAAGAGACAATTCGGCGTTCAAAGGATCCTGTGAGCCGTTTCATTTGTGTGTCCAGTAGGAATACCCCACGTGGATTTAGTGATGCCAAAAGGTAACGGCCACAGTATGGATGACCTCACCACATTTAGAACGGTGGAACCTCTTTTACCATAACAGTAAAAATGAGTCTCTCTAAACAAACACGTGATTAGACAACATTTGCTAAAGGAATACTTATTACTTGACTCATTTCATTCACCGCTACTTTATCATTCTAATTGAAAATTACTACTCACTTTCTATTTTCTAAAAATAAAACAAAAATCCTACTCATAAGTGTTTATATATATATTACGTAGTGTGTGAAGAAGACATAATATACGCAAATTTTTTCACTATCCCATGAAGATAAAGAGTGTATTTTTAAAAGACTTTCGGTTATATACAGTGGCAGAGCTACATTAACAAGGGGGTTCATCTGAACCCCTTTGATGAAAAATTATGCTATTTATATATGATAAAAATAATTTTTTATGTATATATAATAGATTTTGAATCTCCTTCGATCAATGACGAAGCCACGTAAAGATCGAGCCCCCTTCGGCGAAAAATTATACTATCTATATATGATAAAAGTAATTTTTTTTTGTAAATATAATTAATATCGAACCTCCTTTGCTTAGTTCTTTTGTCTACTTCTTAAAATTTTAAACCCCCTTAACCCAACTTCTGGTTCCACCACTGGTTATATTTAGATAGATAGGTATTTTAGTGTTTGAATTTAAATATGAGACATTTACAGTAGATGGTCATTCGATCAAAATAATTAACAAAAAAAATGATCATTCATTGTATATGTATGCATAGTTAGTATATATTTCATATATAGTAAATCTATATTCAGTTTTTAAGTATATTATAATGTATAATTGGTGTCTATATCATGTATAAGTAATTTATATCGTATATCGATGTATATTTTTATGACTTTTGACGAAATATATTCTATAGTCACATATATTTTTTATGATTTTTGACTATTATATTTATTGTAACTAGTTAGTTTATTGTATATATTTGAAATTATCCTTTTTAAATATTAAGATATTTTCTAAAATATTGAATTATTAAGATAGTTTAATATTTGAAATTCTGAATATATAAAGATAATCTTTATCTAAAAATTTAATAATTATTAATTTTAAATAAAATATAAAATAATAAAAATTATTGTAAAAGAAATACATTATAGTTGGCGTTGGTAATGACTTGTAGTGGTGGATGAAGGTGCACAGTGGTTGCTGCAAATCTTTTCAATTGTAATTTTAATTTGCAATTATTTTCTTCATCTAATAAATATTTGAATATGGTAAAAAAAATACAAAATGTTAATTTTATTTAATTATAACATTTGGAGAATATTGGACAAATTAATTTCATCGAGAAGAAAAATGGTATGACCTTAACATCTCTGAATCTAGAAATTAACAATTTCAAAGCTTTTAATTTGCAACTAAGCCTTGACGTCCTTTCTAAGTAAAGAAAAAAAAAATGACGTTATTTGAAACTTTGATATTGAATTTTGTCGGACAGCTGCTATATTTATTTATTAAAAAAATGTTCAATAATTATTAAACCAAAATTATTTCTTTATTTATTAAAAAATGCTTTTTTTAATCATTCATATAATTCTAGCACCAAAAAAAGTATTTAATCAACTAATACTTTGTTTGGATGGTTGTTATGCGTTGTTTCATAATGTATTGTATGATGTTGTATTACGTTATATACTATCGTATTGTATTGTCCCAATCACTACAATGTTTGGGTAGATTGCATTATTAGTCGTTGTTAAAAAATGTCATACATACATAATTTGAATGATAAAGTTACAAGACATTGTAGGGTATGTGATAGATACCAATGAAAAGATATGATAAATGATAACTTAGAATTATTAAATAAATAAATAAAACAAAAAATTAAGAAGAAGATATTAAAGTAACAATGCAATCACATTAAATCGATCGTTATATAAAATGAGTCTTTTTCGTCTTTACCTAACAATGAAATTAAATGATATGATACAATGAAATTTAAGTAACAATCAAAATAAATATAATATTTAGACTAACAATATAATATAATACAATGGATAACAACCGTTCAAACAAGGGGCTATTTTCATTTGTAGGCAGAAGCTACTGTTGGGTAAGGGGATCATCCATCAACATCTTGCCAAAACTTTTATTTTAATTCCTCTCTGTGTAAATAATCTATATAATTAAGATGTCGAAACCGGAAATAATACAAAATAAGCATTAGGACATGAAATAAACATCAAAATCTATACAATTGTAAACCCAAAGGATAAAAGGTCAAACTATATTAATAATAGACGGGCTATTCCTCGATAGTTCAATACATACTTTTTGTTGAAAAATTATGTGGTGCACAATAATCAAATGCTAACAATTATGCAAGTATATAATTAAATTTTGCATACGCCTAATCCCTCCACCCCCTAAACAAAGAAAAAACTTTCTTCATTAAATTTCTAACTTCGCGATTATGATAATATTGTTGAGCAAAAATATTGTTTACACCATTGTTTTTAGAGCCATGCAAGTAATATAAAATTTAACCCTTTATGCAAGTCAGAACATCTCTACAATTTCTTATAAAAGTTTAATTCCTAAAATGTAAACATGGTTCATTTTTCTCTTTCTTTTGTGGTCAAAAAAGCAAAAAGAGTAATGTATTTTTACTAGACTACTAGACTTCTAATTAGTTCATCAATTTTTTTTTTTTTTGGATGATGCTGTATAATAATAGTGTTAAAAATGTTATGGCCCTACAGAATGGAAGTTTTCTTTGATAAATAATTGGTAGTAAATGTTTTGACTCTCACTCGTGTGGTCAAAACCTAGGAAACTTAAACTGACTTTTATTTTATTTTAATTTTTAAATTTTTCATGAAGCGTTCAATATTTATATTATGGCAATTAAATTTGGATTCGAGAGTTTTACATTAGGAATAAAATACTGCATATTGACTGCGACTCGAATTTGATATACATATTTTTGATTAAATATAAAAAAGTATTTATTACTTTATTAAAACCTTGTACTAAGAATTTTATATTAAAGTACTTTTTAATTTATTTTGGGCTTAGAAAAATATAATACTAACAAATTCACCAAATTTCTGGAAAGATATTGTGTTTTTAATGACAGGATGTTACCCCGACATACGGCATGGTAGCTATTAATTGAAAAATCAGTTTGTTTATGTAGCTTTAGAAGATAGCTAATAATCCATATTATTTAGTGTAAAAAGATATTTAATTGTTAGTATTAAATTAATTAAAGGAGTCAAAATAGTATAGTAACAAGGCCGCTTAAAGCTTGAAAGTAATGCTAATCATGATTAATTTTTTAATAACAACTTAAAAGTAGATTTGGTCAAGTGATCAGTTCCTTCATTGATATATTAAGAGAATATTTGAGACCAAGTGATTCAGAAAACATGTGGTAATCTTTTAAATTAAAAAAAAAAAAAGCGCACGCATTAATACAATATATAAGTATAACTTTTTTATCAAAAAGAAAATAAAAATGGATTTAATAATAAATTTATATTTAATAGAACTCAATATTTTGATGAAATTTTATTCTCTCTATTTATATTATGTAATGTCTAAATTCTGAATCTAACACGAAAGGAGAAGAGGGAGTTGGGAGTGCGACAAGCAAAGAGAAATTTCTTCACTTTAATTTAAAGTTGGAGATTGAACTTGCTTCGAAGATTATGACACTAATTAAATATAAATTCTATTAAATGTATTGTTTAAATTATAATCTATGTTTGAAATAGTGATATTTTTGTCTTGGTTGAAAAACTAATGCATGTCTATGTACATACTTATTCACTTATTATAAAAATATAAATTTCTTATTAAATTTGTGCGTATAAATCGACATTACTTACTATATTAAGACACACCAAAATATCAAAGAAGAAAAATAATTACTCCCTTTGCTCGTTTATTTGATTTTAGTATTCTATTTTAAGTTTTATAACTCGTTCAAATATTGTTGCCGTATTAAAATTTGATTATTTTTTTTATTACATTTCAAGCAACGACGACAAACTCCAAAACTGGCCATCTCACCTAATTATAGGTGTTAATGGATATGAAACTTTAATGGGGCTTAATCTAAGATACATTTGCCAAACTTTACGTTTGAAACTTTATGGGCCTAAGTAGGAGCCCATTGGACATGCTCAGCAAAGCCCAACAAAGATCAGATTTTATTAGGAGGAATTTACACAAATAGCCAGAAAAGATTATTAAATGACACTTATTTTATTTATCTTGCAATTAGATCACACTTTAAAGATTTCATTTGAAAAAATAAAATTTTTAAGAGAAAATATTATAGATTATAATGTAAAAACTTTTATAAGTTATTACATCATTTTAAATGGCAATCTAATGTTTTGGTGCATGTGATTGAACAAACAATATACTCGAGTAGTGTCGGCAAAATAAATCCATATTTTGGTAATCCATCCAATTCGTTCATATTTTAATAGTTTGGGTAGTGTTTTTTCTATATGGGTAAAATATAGGGTTAAACCCATATTCAACCCATAGAAATATAGATATTTATGGGCAAAATATGGGTAAACTCTGATTTAGTTAAATGGGTTAAGCTTCTAACTTTTTTTCACTCAAAATTCATTATGTTTTCTAATTTTTTTATGTTTTATTGATTTAAATATTTTGAAAATATAAA
>JAOTQJ010000001.1:24491005-24511401 GCA_025642045.1 Solanum sejunctum | reverse complement strand
AGACCACTATTTATTTGGTTTGATTTTTTAATGTGCTTGCGTGCAGGCTGTGACATTACAAGCAGAGTTAGCTTACGTTCAAGCTCGTATATCAATTCTTCAACAGCAGCAACAGCAGTACCACCACCAACACCCTATGCCGCCACCAACACCATCACAGGCAGACGTAGCAGCAGCATGTTGCTCTAATATATCGTCATCAGTGTGTATCGATCCTTCAGTCGATATAAGAGAATTATGTAATGTGTTGGATCAACAACTAGACAACTCCATGTGACCTAGCTACTTACTGTTTAACTGTAACACAAATCGTCCCTAGACATGATCACTAATCTACAGTAACTAACTAGGTGACGTTCCGGGAAGATAATTAATTAATTAACTCACTTAGCTTTTAACTCCCTATGAAAATAATCATGCATGTAATTCACTCTCTTTTCGTTTATATGCAACTTATTCCCTCTGTTTTTCTCTAATCAATGCTAATTGTTGTGATTGTTTGATTCTAGTTAGCAGTGACAAACAAGGGTGGATTTACGTTTGTTGATGGGGTGTCACATGACACAACTGCGTCAAAAATTTATATACATATAAGATAAATATATAATAAAAGATAAAGAAATTAAAAGGGATATTCCATGTATCAAAGTGCTTGCAACTTGTGTATGGTTAATGTGCTTGCTCGTGGGTATTTATCTCTAGTCCTCTGGGTAAATATATAACCAATATTCAATCACGCAAACCTTCTAGACTTATAGTAGGATGGTGCCAATAGATTATATTATATACCAATTTTAAAAAATATATTCATCGCTAACATAATTATCTTTTAGGGATAGTCACTCGGTAAACTAATGTGATCATGACATTGTAGGTGCTTGCGATGGGACGAATGCGGCTTCCCTCAGTTGATTTGGGTGGCATAGCCCGTTGCATAAGTCCCCCCTTCCCCCTGCCCTGCCCTGTTTTTTTTTAAAAAAAATAATCCATTTCTTTAGTTTCTAGGGAGCCAAAGCTTGACTTTACTAAACAAATAAATTTATTGACATGGATGAATTATACTCAAATATATATTATTGATGTATATGCTTTGTATACTATATTTACATTATACATTTTTCTTTTATATAAGATAGTTGGTGAAAGTGTTCTGGCCCAATATCATCTATTGACAATCGGGGTTGGGCTTCCATTGCTTGATCCACTGATGCAAACATACGTTTTTGTTCCTGTTTTTTAGTTGGTTGCTAAGATAGGTTCCATTGCTTCAATCAGGCAGGCAATTAGCTAGCCGCTTAATTGGGTGAGGTAAAAGGACTCATCTTTGTCCTGTCAGTCCTTCTGTCAAGGTGGGAGCTCTCTTCTCATGGCAAGAGCTACCTCCCCCTTGCTTCCCAATCATCGTCTTTTAACTGATTAATGAATGTCAAAGATAGACATGTCACGCCGCGTGAAGAAAGCTGTCAAGCATTGAAAGAGGGGAGGGAGGCTAGGGCAAGGTTGTCAGAGCACGTCCATTGTTGTCTTTTCTGTCGGGGTTACTTGCAAGGAGTCGACAATCTGAGATATCAATAGAGAGAGCAGAAAAATGAGTCGTGAGTGTTCGAGTCTGTAATCTTGTCAAAGAGGGTTTGACCTTAACTAGGCTACGGTTGAATTCTGGTAGACATCACTCGAACGTCGTGTCCTAGATTGATGATACTTGCTCAATCTCTAAAGCGAATTCAGAAACTCTGAAAGAATCAATCTCGAGCGGTTGCATTGGGCAGGCGATGAGGACTTTGGATTTCCTTTTGCTGACAAGGCATCTATACCATAGATGTGCTGCAGAATCACCAATGAATCTAAGATCGATTTCGCCATTAATGACTTATAGCTGTTAATGACTTCTTTTTCTTCTTCCTTCCTTCTCCTCCTCCCCATTCTTTTGTTTTTTTGTGTTGTATTCATGTCTTCTTCTTCTTTGTTGTCTTTCCTTTTTCTTTAAAATTTGGCATACTACAAATGTGAAACGTTTCAAACGAATTATATATCAATAAATTCAAAACATCGAGAGGATTTCATATTTAAAATGGAAGACTATTTTGAGGTAATTTTGAGTTGATCAAGGTTGAATAGTTAGTGTATACTTCATGTATAGTTAGATTATATTAAATTTTTTGAGTGCATCATTATGTGTAGTCAGTGTATAACTCATATACAAGTGATGTATATTGTTACTCAGTATATATTTTTTATAACTTTTTGCATGCTATATTATATAACTAGTATATACTTTCTACAATTTTTAGATTTTTTACTAGATGACTGTATCTTTTTCATCTAAGTGTGTCTGTGCACAAGTTTGATAATTGTATTTTTTCTTATATGATGAATGTATCGGTATATACTTGATATTGGATATGTATTTGAATAATTGTATCTTTTTTTAAGTATGTATATATGCACAAGTGATACATGATAACTGGAAATCACCAACAAAATACGAATGTGATTTGTCCAGGAATATGTAATTAACAAAATGAGAAAGTATTAATTTATGATGTAATATATGATATTTAGAATTGAAATTTTGAAACACATGTACAAAAGTTAGTTTTGAAACTTTGAAACACAAATACAAATATTAACGATGAATATTCTTGATAAATCTTTTTTCTTATATAATTATCATAAAATTAAATAATTAGAACGTTTTAAATATTTGGTGGAGAATTAGCATATTAATTTCATAAATGATCACTCAGCTTTTAGTTTACTGCACCAAAATTATAAATTGTTTTCTTGAAGAAAAAGTCATAAAAGTTTATCTAGAAAGTCACTAGATAATGTTTTATAACCATAAACTGACGCAACTTTGAATGATAGAACTAGTGTTATCATTAACCATAAAGTCAAATTTTGATTTCTCATGCTACGGGACTGAAAACTTTTTCTAACAGCTCAGGGTTGCAAACAAATGCTGTGAAGTCAAGCATTTTCAAGCAAACGTAGAGGAAGGATCTTTGTGAATTGACTGAGTATAAGAAAGGTAAACTTCCATTCTGTTAATTAGGTGTTCTGATAACTACTAACAGACTAAATGCCATTGATTGTGAAATGTTGGTTGATAAAATGATTGCTAAGGTGAGAACATGGGGATCAAGGAACTTATCATATGCAGGCAGAGTCCAATTAGTTAACTCTGTCCTTAATGAATATGCATACATACTGATGTAGTCTCTGTTTACTGCAAAAGAAGATCCTAAAGGACATCACTTGTAGAAATTACATCTGGAGTGGACAAGTTAATAATACAAAATCACCTCTACTAGTCTGGGATATAGTGTCCAGACCAAAGGATGAGGGTGGACTTAAAAAAAAATTATAAATTGTCTGATCTGGAATAGAGCATCAGTAACCAAATATGTATGGAAAAATGTTATTAAAGCAGACAATCTTTGGGTCAAATGGGTTAATCATGTGTACCTAAAAGGAACTAGTTAGTGGCAATACAAACCTCCTCAAGATAGTTGCTGATATTGTAAGAAGATCTGTAATGTGAACATCAGATAAAGATAAGAAGAACGGATATACAGGTGATCTGGAAAAGAATTGCAAGAAAGCAAAAGGGAAAATGAGCAGAGGATTTCTCTGAGCAATACTAGCTGCATTAGTATACCACATCTAGAGAGCTAAAAATGATGCAATATGAAATCAAAAAGTATCAAGGACACAAGTGATATATAAGCAAATACAAATGGGCAATAAGGTGAAAATATTTGACATTCTACAGAGGAAAGCAAGATGTACAGATAGGAAATGGATAGAATAACTTTATAGCTGAGACATGTAAAGAGACAAGAAAGCAAAATAGGATAGACTAAAGTGATAAATGAAAATAGATGCTGATAGCTAGACTGTGACGTAATTATGATATTGCAAAATTGAAAATAAAAGTGTTTGCTCGACAAAAAAAGTCAGATTTTAACGAATATCATTTCTATTGTTTCACTCTAACTTACACTACATTCATATACTATCCAACTAACCAAGTAAGATTCCTTAAGTTACTACAATTAACCAAAAAATATCTCTCAATGACCTGTTTCATATCTCCCAGTGAAAAAATATGACAATTGATAATATAAAGAAAACAATACCTAACATCTAGACACGGAATAATAAAATCAATTGCAAAATAATGCGATATAGAAAAGTCTGAAATACAATCAACAATAGAAGGTAATAAGAATTCAAAAGGAAGAAAATATAGAAACAAAGCTAATACTATGACAAATACTGGTCTCTCAACTATCACTAAACCTGATTCAGTTGAAAAAGTAAGATAACGCTTAACTACCTACTAATTAACTAGCGACTACCTACTCTACTACCTCCCTGCATTCTTATCTAATTAAGGTTATTTCCTTGCACAATTGAAGTTATGTCATATCCTATTCAATTACCTGTCTTTGATTCTTCATCAATCTAACTCTTCCTTTCTTCAAATCTACTGTATCCAATCTTTCACACTTTCTTACTGGACATTGTGCATCTCCCTTTTACATACCAAAACTATCTCCACCACAAAAATCATTCCCATCTTGACCTCAATATCATCATTTTTAATCTTATTTCTCTTAACATACTTACACATCCTTCTTAATATTTTCATTTTAATTATCAACTACTAGGTAACCATATAATAGGACGTTTAAGCAATGCATTAATCATCTTACGACTTAATAAGAACTGAAATTTCTTTCATTAATATCACAATTAAGTTAATCGGGTGAAATTATAAATGTATGAGTTTAAGCTCTTGTAAATGACTTTTTTTTATCTAATCATGTATCATGATAATTGGTGGAGTATACTCTTTTTTCTCTTACTCCCATATTACTTTAAGAATACTTCTTAATTTTATCTGCATAACACTTTTGATCGTTCAAAAAAGTCAACTATCTTTAATATCTTAAATCATAAAAAAATCATTCCAAATAATCCATGCCAAATGAGAAATTGAAGTTAAAAATCAAAATTAATCAAACATCTCTTTCAACAAGGAGCCTAACACAAAAACTCCTTTTCACTCATTTCATCAGTGTGGACAAGAAAACCACCAAAACAAGAAGCTAAACAGGAGAGAAATTGAAGTCAATTGTTATAAAAGGGGGCCAAAGAGGCGCAAATTTTAGAAACATTCAAACTCACAAACAACAAAAGGCAGTGCATGTTTGACAGGAGTCAAAGACTTGAAGTTCCACATACTCCGTCACTTTCCTCTATGTTCTTTTGTCTTTCACATAACCACTGATCGGTAACTCTACAGAAGAAAACAGTGAGCGGAGAAATCAAGAATGTGAGGAAACTTGCTTACTTCTCTGCAAACGACCCTTAACTTTTTCGAAAGACCAAAAACGTTTTGGCACGTTATTTCAGATACCCATTTTGCAGAAAGCCATGAATCCTAGCAAAGTTGAAGAAGAAGATATATTCAACCATCACTTACACCCGCATCATCACCAAATCTTGGATCAATCTCACCCGTCAATTCTACCGGAAGAGGAAGAAGAACCCTTTTTTTCTGATATCGGATTCTTCCGCGACGACGACGACGACGATACCAGCCATACTTCCTCCGATCCCGATCAACATCAGCACCACAACCATCACCATAACCATAACCAGCAGCTAATTCAGTCGTTACCCCAATTGGAGCTGCAAAGCGACATCCTTTCGGCGAACCCTAACCCTAACCCTGATTTGGGTTTGGGAAAGGGCGAAAAAAATAAGGCGGACAAACGCCATCGGCACACCCCGGCGTCGCATATAAGCCCAGAAGCCCACATTTCCTCTCAATTCTACACTTTCAATAAGGAATCTCATGTTCTGATGATACGCTGCCTTATCGCAGGCCGTGTCGCGACACCGGAGGAAATCCGATCTGTGACGCCGCCGTCGGTGCTCCAAAGCTGGCGTTTGGTGTGGAAGGACCGGAATGAGGATACGGCATACCTCACGGCCTGGAAACGGATCCAGGACAAGCTCATGGTGAATGTCGACCCTGTGAATGGTAATGAATTACTGTGTTTCAAGAATAATTCCAGTCAATTCGTTTCCCATTTTGATCAATGGCATGATATAGTCACAAGCTTTCACTGTGATGCGGATTTAAAACACTTGGGACTGAAAGAAACTATAGAAAGAATTAAACAGGTTTGGACTGTAGGTGCTAAATTTTATGGAATTCCTGAGAGTTATATTAGGGTTTGTGTTGAGGTTTGCCCCGTGTGCTCAGAGTCTGCACCACGTACTAAAAGGCGTAGGTTTGAGTATACTGAATCATTTGAAGTACCCGCGAAGGAAGTGCCTGTTCGATTACAACAATTAGCCACGAAGTATAAAGTGGCCTTGTGTATTAGGCAGAAATATGTAAGATATAAGCCATTTATAGCTGAGGTTAAAGATTACGCGTGTCATCGAGCAGGAGAGCCTGCCTCTTCGAAGAAATCTAAGATTTTAAAAAGGGAACCTTACGCGTCAAAACGGTGTGGGTGTGGGTTTCGTATCAGGGCAATAGTTCCAATATCGAATTATAATGAGAAGGATAAGACATTTGTCTATCTGGAGGAAGGGACAGCAGTCTTTAAGTTGTATGCAGTGCACTCGGGGCATGAACCTGGCGCTTCGGATGGTAATGCAAGAATAATGCATCGAGTAGTTGGGCATAAAGGAGGGGCTTTGATGGATCAGGAAGCAGTGTATGGGATGGGCGATGAAGCAGAAAATGAAGATTTTGGGTTCCTTGGGAAGGATGGTGGAGATCTGCAACATTCGATTTTGCAGCAAATGCAGGAAGCGAAGAATGAGATAGGGCTACTTGAGGGCCAGATCGGGAAGGTTCCTCATGAGTTATTGTGCTCGGTGTCTCGTGAATTGTTTGATTTTGTGAATAAGCTTAGGAATGTGAGAGAATATGGATCAAAGTCGGTTGAGTTGCTCTCAGATAAGCCGACCTCAGATGATCTATTGGTCGGAGAAAATGATTTGGCAGATTGGGGTGTTCATCATCATCGCATTTATGATGATGGCAAGGATGCAGAGCTTATTGAGGAAGATGAAGACAGCTTTGGGAGAACACTCGGGGAGGTTGCATCTTGGGATCGGATAAGATCAGATTGTAGAAATGAGAAGGATCTGCTGGGTGAGTCCTGTAAATCAGAGAAACCATTGGAGTGCAGTGAATTTGATCAGAAGGGCATTCTTGACTGTGGGAATTCTAAATTGCCCAAACCCTTGAGGCATGATGAGAGTATAGATACAGATGTAGGCTTTGTTGTAGAGAACTTCTACCCAGAGAACCCTAAATGGTTTGATTCATCTTGTGAACTGGACTCTGGCACAGATTGTGTTGACAGTGGATTCAAGCCCGGGGAGATTGTTTAGAGATCTTACAGCTGGTGACCCGCTCTAACTTTATTCTAGTCTTCTTGTTCCATTTTTCATACTACAATGTTAGAAGTGGGTGGTATATTTGTGTAAACCGAAGGTTGAAACATCTGGCAGCCTCTTTCTGGTCTTTGCTGTTGTAATTCTGTAAAGTAGAGCCTGTGAGCTTCTTTGCACATACAGTAGATAGTTCTTTGACTTGTCATAAATTTTCAAAACTTAAACTTGGTTTCCATATTTGAGTTAGCAATTACCTTTATTATCTTGAATTTATCGTTTATGCTGCTGCTCTATTGATTTTACTTCTTAGATGCATATGGTGCTCTATTGATTCTGCTCTATGAATTTAGTGTAGTTGTCTAATACTCGTTAATTTCATACTCAGATTTGGTCTTCAACCATGCTTAAACCAAAAGTATCCTACTTATTTCCCCTACAAGCATACTTATCCCAAAAAGAAGGAAATAAACAAGTATGTTGACTTCTTATTTGTAAACTCTTGATGCTAACCAAAGAATGAGGACAGTGATAATTTAAATTTTCAAATAATGAGCAAGATTGACTAAATCTGTTTCTATTGGTTGTATTAATTTAGGAATTGGGATTAAGATGGACTCTAGCAAAACTTCCTCTTGTGTCTATAGAAGAATGTAATCCCAAGTTTGTTATGCCCGTGTGTGCTGTATTTATAGATATTCATATGATGCCATGAGCAATTGGTGGGTTGCAACTGAAGGAAAAGCCTAGGAGACCATAAGTTGGAATTGGTCTGAAAGAGTGCTTAAAATCTAGTGAATCATAAGGGATCTTGTGAATTAATAGAGTGACCAAGTCTATGTGGAGAATATGGGAGAAGAGTCTTATTGATTGTATTGATTAATATGAACATCATGACTCATGAGCTGTCCCACCGTAAAACCAGTTTTTGCTGATACTCCCTTCTTTCTTATTTTCTTTGACAACTAGACTTGTAGATTAACAAACTTGTTCGAGAATGTGGAAAAAATTTCTAGTTTTTTGTTTGTTTTTATTTTTTCCTTTTTTGATGAAGGTGGCAAAAGCCTCTAGTTGGAGATGGCAATTTGGATCTCTATGAGGTCCCTACTTTTTTGGACAGTTGATGACCTTAGTATTGATGTATCAATGATGGATTATATTCTTAGCTTCTGAATGAGGTTGAACAGAGATACATGAAACGGTTCTATTCAATGGTTTGAAATCATCATGTAAATATATTCCTTAATACATACTCTTCAGGATAAATCAACAAGCTTTGACCAATAAAACTCTACTAGCTAATCAACTCATCTTGATATGGAAAAAGAATAAAGAAGACAAAGGATAAAAATCTACTTATTCATGGTTTGTTTTGGTCAAGTTCTAGTTTGACCTGTTTGCTCTAAAATCTAAGTCCTATTTCAGAAACAAGGGAGATTTTGGAGAAGATTAGACGTATGACATTCATTCAACACATCATATAATTGTGTATCCTGTTCCCGTATGATCCTGTTTGTGTTGTCATATAACAATAACAGGTCAATGCAAACCTCATTGCTATTCTGAGAATCAGTAAAACTAATCCAACTTAAGTAAGAACTTTATTTTCTTGAAAGATGAGTCTCAATCTAAATACAGAGTATTTATAATTGTCTTACTTATTTGAACTCCTGATACATGGATATTGATGAAGAGACATGTTATGACCATGCACTAAATCACCAGGACTTTTTAAGTGAAGTTTTGGCAAATTAAACGCAGTCAATCTCTAATTTTTACTCACATTCTTGGAATTTCTTTTTAAGTGATTGATAATTCTACTGATCAAATCTATTATGCATCCCTGGTGTGAAAACAATCTGTGAATATATGGTTTATCAAACCACTATAATAAGTTGTGACAGTGTTGTTGAGATTTTCTTGCTCTTGTTGCTAGTGAGATTTTTATGGTTTGCTTGTAATTAAATCCTTCCCAGTCATGTCATGAATTAGTTTCAGATTTGTTATTGTTGAAAATGGAAATGACCAATCTTACTAAAATTGCTTTTGCTTAAGATAAACATAATCAATCTGTTCATTCTATTGACCATAAGTTGCTAAGTTTAGCCTCAAGTTCTGAAAACAGTCATGAGGATTGAGGTGAGGACCTCTTACACTGCTAGCAAACACTGGAAAAGTGTGAAGGTTTATTGTTGAAGAACTAATTTGTGGCATATGTTTTAAATTGGACATACAATTGATCAATTGAAACCTTATGGGAAATTGTCATTGTCTGTGATTTTCAGTTCAACCATAAAAACTATCCTCACATATACCTGTAATTGTTTCTTCATTTTTCTTAATTACGTGTATAACATCCGAGAATGAAAAATATGGGCACAAAATTGAAGTTCATTTAATATTTCCTTGATTGTGTGTTGGCACCTCCCCTTTACAAAGTGCTTATGGAAGTTTTTCTGTAATTACTTTACTTTTTCCCTCTTTATTTGATTTGTTGGAGTAACTACACTTTGGTCTTAGAAGAATCATGTATTTGTATGTCTAAAGAAGGCTGATGTCTGCTCCTGCTTTTAGTCGGGATAAAATTCACGTCTTGATTGTTATTTTCCCTTTGGTGGACCTTGGTACATCATCCTTTATTACCTGTGAGGTCTTTCCCCACTCACCCACAATTTTATTAGTCCTGCTCCACATATGCCCATACCTAAATGAATGCTCTAAAGTTAATACATTCGTCCTCCTGACGAAAACATGACTGGAAGGCTTATTATCGTTACCCATTTGAGCTTCTTTGGATCTCAAGGTCCTTTATCAACTATACTTGTATCTTCTCTTTAACTGTACTACTGTCACTCTTCAAGTTCTTGTGATGTGGTTGACAAGTTAAACAGTTAACTCATAAAATTGGAACCAAATTAAATGCTTCTCCCTGTTTCAGCTCTTCTTTTGTTTTCAAGTTATGGCTCATCCTGTTAATTAGATTTTCCATGTGTGTAATAGGGTAGGTGTTGGTATCCTAAGCTTAGAACAGATAACCCGTTATGGATCTTGGAAATTGAACAGACCAGTTTTTCTGGCTCTAGGTTATTTTGAGGAATGTATGAGATGTTCAAGAGAGTTTTATGATTAGCTTCCATATGGAAGCCTTCACAGACAGACTGCAGGAACATAGATAGCACTATGGGCAGGCTGCTATTTCGAAGAATACAAGCTCTTGACATATTGCTTGGGTGATGTAAAGCTTTTGGTGAGTAAAACTTAAGATTCAGTAAGTTATTTACAGATTATTGCTCTTTGCATTCTCTAACATCAGTGGCTTGTTCCTCTTTTATGTTTGCATTTATTTGCTTCATTTTGGTTATTTCTTTTTGGTGAAAATTTACACATTGGAAAATGCTCTTTGTTACTAGATTGATGTTGCCTATGTTATTGTTTGGAGATGTTCATTAGTGAAGTGCAGACAATGATCTTTTAGTCCTAAAAGAACGAAAACAGTGCTTTCTTCTCTTCTGGTTTGTGTGTATAGTACCTTTCCTTTCTTGTCTTCTTCTGCATAAGAAGGCAGATTCCACAGAAAATTCTTCTGGTACATTGTTAAAATGAACTGCTTGGCATTCCTCAGTATGTTTTGAGATGACATATTCTGCCGTGATGCTTCCAATCCTTTTGTTAAATTTCTGCATTTGTTTTCTCATTTCATCCTTTTTTAGCTGCTGCTAATATCTTTATTTTTTGAAAGAGAGTTTGAAGGTCAAATGGAGAAAAATTTGTAGCCCCATGCTTTCTCTTTTATTCTCATTTTACATAATAAAGTGGAAGGATAAAGTTTTACTATTTGGAGTGGCCTGGTCATAACTCATAAGCATAGGATTGACAATGTCTTTTGGATGGACAATATCCACCTCTGGCGACTTGGTCCAGTTCTACTCTTGAAAGCTTGCCAGTCTTATTGAATCTTTATACACCCAAAGTACGTCAACTATTCTGTGAGTTTTAAATTACAGTTATGTCAGCACATTCCATGTATAAAAAATAAAACAATTATAGTTGCTGTTGTAAACTGTTCTCTCTTTTTTTATGTGTTTCATATGGGTTGTGAATTCTAAACTCCAAGCTTTATGAGCAACTGGTTATGTTCTATCAAAATCCAAGCTTTTTGCCACATTGGTTCCATCAAAATTGGTGGCAACTTAGGTTGTAAAATTCAGGCACTAACAATCCAATCAGTTTATCCATGCGAAAGAAGTGTAGTGGAACTCCATTTAATATGCAATGGCATGTCAACTTCATCCCACTTCAGCTCATTCAGTGGTCACCTGGTCTCAAGCGTTCTTGAGGAGCAGCAACACTTGATGCCTCCTTTCTCAACTTGACAGGATCAGAATGATCAAGTTCTCTTCCTATGCAAAATTGCTGTTACAGTTTACGGAAGTTTCACTATCCTCGTCTTCCTATTTATGTACATGTGTACAGGTTGCTTTGTGTAGTTATTTAGAGGACTTTTTGCTGGATAGTAAGTGCCAAAACATTATCATTTTGAGGTCATTCTCTGTTATGGATATTTTCAGTTGACACTACCTATACAGCGCAGAGTTGGTAGTTTAGTTGATATATAACCATGACTTCTCAAGAGGGTACGTAAAATATAGGTTTTCAATCAACAATCTCTCTTTCTAATTTGCTATCATATTTCTTTTGGACTTGTCACCAAAGCTTCTAAGTGTGAGTGATAATTAGTTGTAGTTATTTTGTTATGGTCCATTGCACTGTGTGAAACAGTTTTGTTATCTGACGGCCTTGCATCTCTACCTTTGAGGTGGATGAGGTGTGTATATGCCCTATCGTCGTTAGGCCCTACTTTATGGGATTATAATGAGGATGTTGTTGATATCTTTGCATGTTTGGCCTCATTATTGGCCACTTCCTTCAAAATGTTATGTTGTTTCTTATTTTTTATTGTTGGGGTATACCTTGTGGCTGAAATAGGTCGTGTAATTAATCCAATTAGCAGCTCATTGTAGCAATAAACTCAAAGTAGCCATATGTATTTTATTAATTAATTACATATAGTCAATCTATATTTGATTAGTAATGATCGACTTTTAAGTTTGATGAGTAAAAGATAGTACGCAATCAATTTGAAAATGAAAGAATATTATTGAGAACTTACCCATGCTTATTTCATAGGAAATACATAGTGATTATACACTGACTATATAATATGGATTACTTGTATATGAGGTATACACTGAATAAATATTTTAATACATTCAAAAAGTGATTATAGCTGGATTATAATGAAATATATATCGAATATACTTGTCTATTTATCAAACAATTACAATTTTATTGGTTTCATCTTTAACTATGTTTGTTTTTGTTACCCAAACTATAATTTTCAAAGGTTTAGAAAATGTGAGTTGATAGAAGGCAAAAGTGTTGATTAACACTCACTTAAAGGTGTGTTTGGTGGTGGTCATATTCTTAATGCTTTCTAGTACGGGACAGGGAATAAAACCCTGTTAGATCAAAATTTGGAGGATTAAACTTTTATAATGAAAAGTTTAATTATCTCTTTTCGCAAATTTCATACTAACTTTTGGAGATTGACATAATATTGATTATTATTTTTTGATTAAAAGTATTAAATGGAAATCAACTTTGAAATTCAAAAACAGTGATTATGAAACGCTCTATAAAGGCTCTGGGCGCGGCCGAGAAGGGCGCTTCTTACGTTTGTTTTCTATACTTTACACAAAAGCTAACGTTTCCTTTCCCTCCTCAAACAATTCAATTTTCCCAAATTTCACTTTGGTTGAGGAAATTGGCCGGAACAAGAACACATTGGAGTTTTCTCTTAATTACGGCGTGATCAAGATTTCAGTAAGGTTTTGCTTCATTGTGTTTCTTTGTATTCTACGTGAAATTTGGTGCTCTGTTTGTTTCAACCCTTCTTGCCGAGAAAACTGAATTCAGTAATCTTTGGAAACAATCAAGTAGGACGTCTTCAAATGATCGTAAATTTGTTGCTACTTCATTATTACTACTTGTTCTTTTTGTACATTATATTGGATGGCATTTTAGAGCTTCTTGAAATGCCTTCCCATGTTTCCATTTGACGGAACTCTGCTCCCAATTTCAGAAACAACAGGGATTTTCAAGTTGAAACCCGTTATTTCGTATGGATAGTACTTTTTTGCTTTAGGGCTTGGCTTTTCGTTTTTTCTTTGAGCCCACGGTCTATCAGAAACAACCTCTCTACCTTCTCGAGGGATGGTGAGGTCTGTGTATATGCTATTTTTTTCAAACCCTACTTGTAAAATTACATTGGGTTTGTGTTGCTGCTGCTTGGCATTTCGTGAATGAATGGTTGATAACTAATAGTTGGTCTTATAATCCGGAGAGAGATAATAATTTGTTCACGGAGCACAGAGTACTGTCAGATATTCAAGATTTTTACTTTTTGACAAGGCAGAAAATCAAGATGTTTTTCTGTTAGCAATAGGGTTCTAGTTTCTACGGCAAGTAATTCATCTTTCTTGGAATTTTACATATGAGAGTCTTCACATCTCGGACTAGAGACTAACATGAACAAAAAAGGGTCTTTTTTCTTGCAGTATCTTTTTTAAATGCATAATTGTCATGATTGGGGTATAGTTGATTGATTGTGTAGAAGAATTTTGATACTATAATATATGCTTTTATTGCCTAACAGAATAAATATTTACAAATCATTTGAGAGATTTTGTCCAAGAGGTGCTGAAAGATCATCATCATAACTGTTGTAACAATGAAAGAATGTTGTTTGTTTCGGCGTTAGAAGTATTCTTTTTTCATTTTAAGGTTGTAGAGTGCTAAATCAGCAAATACTTCAACGTTTACTCTTTCCCGGTAGTCGATGACTATTCATAGATATTACCTGTCAAAGAAGAGTTTGACCCGGTGCTTTTCTTCTGTCCATTCCAAATTTAGCTGGGACTTTCCTATGTACCTTATCTAAACTCAACCATAATCTTCTGGTGGATTGCCTTTAGCTAGTCTTATAGATTTTCCTTTTAATATCTCTCTCTTTCTCAAGGTGTTAATGCTTCAACATGCATAACGGCCAAACTGAGAAGCCTTTGCATATGGAAACAACTTGTGGGTCTCTTCTATCTGAGATGCAGGTTTGCTCGAACTAGGCTCGTCAATTGTTATTAAGAAACATAAGACTTTCATTGTGTTCTGAGTGTGTACTCCTTTTTGTATTCTACATTGTATTTTTGTATCAGAAAATATGGGATGAGATGGGAGAGCCAGATATTGAAAGGGATAAGATGCTATTTGAACTTCAACAAGAGTGCCTGGAGGTATATAGAAGAAAAGTGAATCAGGCAAGTCGATGCCGGGCTCAACTGCAGCAAGTTGTTGCTGACTCTGAAGCAGAGCTTGCAAAGATATGTGCAGCACTAGGAGAGCAGTCATCATATGCTAAGCAGGTTAGAAACAAAACAAAAATCTCTCCTTTGGAGCATTCAGTGAAACTTTATTATCGTTTACTTGGTATGTAGAACTTTTTAACATTTAGCCTCCTTACATAGCAGAGTTCCAGAAGTTTGAAGGAAGAGCTTGAGGCCATTAAGCCTAAGTTGGAAGAGATGAAGAGGAGAAAAAGAGAGAGGAAGAACCAATTTGCAGCTGTTGCCGATCAGATACAGACTATCTCGAAAGAGCTCTGTTTACACTTCCAAGAAAATGCACGACTGACTGTAATTGATGAGAATGAATTGTCTGTCAAAAGACTAGAAGAAGTGCAGAATTATTTGCTTTCGTTGCAAAAAGAGAAGGTTTTTTCTGTTTCATCTCTTTGCTTGCTTCAATCTCTTCATGTTTTAGCTTGAGATTTCTGCCTTGAATAAATAAGTCACAAGAAGTTGCAACTTTTGCAAAATGAGTTTGGCAACTGTCACTTCACAGACACATCAGAACTGCTTAGAATAGAGGAAAAAACAAACAGGGAGTATCTTTCAACTTTCACATTGCTGAGTTTGATACTAATTGGAAATGTTTCCCCTGTTAAAAAAAATTATAAGAGTTACTGTTTGTCTAATAGAATCTCGTAAACATTTTCAGAGTGACCGCCTGAAGCTGCTGGTTGACCACTTGACAACTATCAATTCGTTATGTTTGGTGCTTGGGGTTGATTACAAACAAACTATTGCCGAGATTGATCCAACCATGGACGATTCCCGTGTCTTGAAAAACATAAGCAAAGATATGATCTTTAAGCTGTCCACTACGATCAACGGATTGGAAGAGCTCAAGAAACAAAGATTGCTTAGGGTTAGTATAAATGTCAATTTAATTGTTCCAAGCTAAGTTGTATATGTCTCTCTACTAATGGTGTCTTCTTGTTGCTTAGCTTCAAGATCTGGTAACTACCCTGATTGAGCTGTGGAACTTGATGGTTACACCACTAGAGGAGCAACAGAAATTTCATGATTGTACAAGACACATAGCAGCTTCGGAAAATGAAATAAATGAGCCTAATGTTCTGTCTGCCGACAATCTTCAACTTGTATGAAATACACAAATTAAATTCTCTCCAATTAACTATTCTATGCTGTTAATTTCTACAAGAATTTGAGAGGTCCCTAGGCTTGTTGTGATGCCTCTATAGCAGAATTGTTGTGATTCTATAATACTTCTGCAGGCAGAGGCAGAAGTCTCGAGATTGCAGGCAATGAAATCAACAAAAATGGAAGAGGTTCTTCTGAAAAAGAGGCTGGAGTTGGAGGAAATCTGTAGGAACGCACATTTGGTTATTGAAACACAAAATTCAGTCGACTTTTCTGTTGAAGCTATAGAACCTGGTAACTTTTTCCTGTCATGAATCAGTCACCAAGGTTGCATGTAACTACGTCTAACCAAATGCGTTTTAACTGAATCATTTCTGTGATAATTTGTGGATTATTTGTATGTCTAAGCAAAACTGATTTCTTTGAAGGAATCTGTTTAGTTTCTAATATGTGCGACTGTTTATTATATTTCTGAAGTGGCAATGCTATAATTTGTAGGCTCAATTGATCCTTCATATCTGCTTGAGCAAATTGAGGTCCAGATTTCCAAGGTTAAAGAGGAAGCTTTTAGTAGGAGAGAGATTCTTGAAAAGTTAGAGAAGTGGTTGGCTGCATGTGACGAGGAGTGTTGGTTGGAGGAATACAACCGGGTTGGACGTTCTGTTCTGTTTTTTCGACCTCTTTCCTGTATGTTCTGCACCATTCTTCTGTTTCTAATATGTTCCATTTTAGGATGAAAATCGCTACCATGGCGGAAAAGGTACTCATCGTAACCTGAAGAGAGCTGAGAAAGCTCGAGTTCTTGTCAACAAAATCCCTGGTATGGAACCTATTTTCTGTTCCTCATATCTCCCATCATTAATAAAATGATTTTGCTAATAGAAATAATTCTACTAGATTTTGATTCTACTCTTCTTTGAGTTAGCTTAATGCATTGCAAGTGTACTCTTAAGAATACTGATACCAGAAAGTTATAGCTTACTCATCTGTGTGATTTCTGAAAATATGTTATGTGAATCAACTATATATTTATCATGTACAAATCACCTACATTGCTGCATGTTTGTTTAGTGTGCCAATCAAACTTGATCAGTCTGATAACAAATCTCAATAATGACTTTGTGGCAGCTATGGTGGAGACATTGAGATTGAGAGCTAGCGCTTGGCAGAAAGAAAGTGGACACGAATTCTTGTATGATGGTGTAAGCACCTAACTTGAATTTGTAAAAAATTATTAAGCAAGACTAACCCTACATCCCCATTCTGCAGCTGCCTTAACTCTTAGAAGTTGGTGATAGCGCTCTTCTATTTCTTCTTATCCCTTCAGTTTCCGTTTCCAGGTAGCCGTTCTTTCTATGCTTGAGCAGTATTGTGCTCTAAAGCAGGAGAGGGAGCTTGAGCGTCAGAGGCAGAGGGTATGAATTTTCCATTTGATTACACATGAAATGGTGCTCTGTCTATTAGTAGTTGTTACAAGATTCTTCTTTTTATTCAAGGACCAGAAGAAGCTTCAGGGACAGTTGATGATGGAGCAAGAAGCACTTTTTGGTTCAATACCTAGTCCTTCAAAGAGTGCAAAGAAGAATTTTAGACCATCAATGGGAGGTTTGACCAATAAAAGACTACCGCTTGGAGGATCAATGCTTCAAACCCCATATGCTGGTAAAGCTGCACCGTCCTCTCGACTGTCTAGCTCGTTGAAACAGCAAACTCCCCAAAGTGGTAGGCTTGTGATCATGTCCTCCAGTGTATCTGAATTTACTTTCACCAAAAATTTTAGCATACTTGTTTCTATATCTACATGTTTATTGAGCTTTTGCGGCTTCTAAGTTGGACCGTGTTATTGATCTTCAAATTGCGTAACTTGAATTGTTGTTGCAGGCAGAAGAGATAGTATCTTGGCACCAAGAAAGCAGCAAGGAAGCCTCTATATCCCTTATACGCCAACAACTGTACCAGAGCAGACAAGGAAGGCCCTTCTAAATCCACCTAGAATTGAGCCAGCACAGACAAGGAGGGCTCTTCTAAATCCACCTAGAACTGAATCAACACAGATAAGGAAGGCCCCTTTAAATCCACCTAGAACTGCATCAATACAGAGCAGGAAGCCCCTATCTCCCTTATCGTCGTTATTATCATCAAATGCAAGCACCATCAATATTCAGAATCAGAGCGAGTATTTGAACAAAACTCCAGTTATGACTCCAACCAAAATTGCGTCTGCTGAAGGAGTGTCTTTGAACAAAACTCCAACAAAGATTGCGTCTGCTGTTGAAGGAAGTATTACCCCAAAAACATTGCCCATTCCAATGCCTGCAACTCCTTCCTCAGTTTCCACAGCCATGCAGACTGCAATGACCCCGGCTAATCGCCATGTTTCTGCTTATGCTGATGATATCGAATACTCATTCGAGGAGAGAAGAGCCGGTTAACAATCCATTATCACACAGTGAGGTCATTACCAAATGCTTGACTTAGCGCAGTAGTACTAGTATCAACGATTTTCTTGATGCTAGTAAGTAGTAAAAACATTCAACTCATCTGGTTTTATAGCCAATGCCTTCTCTTTTTTGCATATGATAGACTCTACCTGGTTAGAATCTTCCTCGAACTCCGCACATAATGAGTGCTTTGTGGCTCTTTTCTTTAGTCATTTGTAAAGATACTAGGCGAGATTGGCTGTTCTCTTTGTTTTGATGATGTGCTTGTGTGAACTGAAGATTCAAATGTTCTTAGCAACCCCTCCAGTACCAAAGAATATGGACTTGATTTAAAAATAGATAAAATTAAAAAATCATTTATGCCTTCTTCGTTACATAAAACATTATACTTATTTTGAAAACAATAAAATAAAAAGGTGAAAACATACATTAGAGTGGTTTTTTCAGTCTTTCATTTAAAAAAATAGTTCATAATTTTTTTTAAATTTTTATATATAAGAAATTATGAAAAGTCATTCACTCTATTCAGATCATACAAAAAACAAATAGTCTCATTTGCTTTCAATTTTCTTCGACCAACCAATTTATTTTATTCGGACAGCCAAAGAAAAATGTAAAAAGCAGAAAAGGAAACAATAATTTATGCTTTCGACTATTGGAGTACGGAGACTCAAAATTTCAGCAACTTATCAAAGCTGGGCCATGACTCCCTATAAAAAGCCTCAAAGGTCCCACCAATCCCCTTTTCACTTTTTTATTTTTTTCATCTCTCTATATCTTTTTTGGATTTTGCATTGATCTTGTGATTGAGAATTCAGAGGTTTTTTGTTCGGTGTTTATATTGAAATTCAATTATTTTAAATTTATATTAGGTAAGATTTTATTTAAAAAAAAAAAAGGTTTTATCAAAAAGAATTTCATACATAAGGTTCAATTTAAGATCTCTGATTAAAAGATCGATAGCTTCATCTATTTTACCACATTCTTTAGTGATAGAATATAATTCAGAGTTTTAGAATAAATAAAAATTGTTGAAAAATTTATGTCCTTATTTTCAGAGTTTTACAATAAATGTAAGATGTAGGACCATGGCTAGTGTCCTCTCCTTATTTTCTTCTTATTTGGTAGTATTAGTTAATATGTTATGTAATACTGTCTAATTCTCCCGTCTTTATTGTTGATTTCTTGTGCGTATCTTTTGCTATGTTATTGTGTTACTTTTTCTTTCTTGCTTTTAACTATTTTTCTTTTGAGCTGACGGCCTAGAGATTTTTTGTTATTTTATCTTGTAAAATTGAGAAAAAAAATATGTATATTTTATTTATTTCAATTTAAATTATAAAATCATAGAGAATATATTATTATTGTTGTTTTAACCCTTTTGCCTCTTCTTCAGAGCTTCTGTACTTCAAAAGAGGCTTCTATTTTCATGCAAGTAATAAAAGGATTTATAGTGAAAGCCGATGATAGAAGTGGTCTCGTGACGATAAATTTTCATTGATATTCTTCATTGTTTTCATAATTCAATTTTGATCAATTCATTTAAAAGTGCTCTTATACAATAAATAACTAAATTATATTAATTTTTTTTTGCAAATTTCTTAAATTGCATGTTTTAACCCTCTTCCGTTCAATTTGTTTGGGCCTATTTTGACTTAGCACGAATTTATAAAATAAAATTTTTTAAAGTTTACAATTTTAAATAAAAAATATATTGAAATACTATTATCTTATGTGATAAAGGGAAATCGAAATTCAAAAGTAACTTCTATAGAGTCGTAGTATAACCAACATTATTGTACGTATCGGATGTTGGTCAATCAAAAGCTTCAATGTTTATAAGATGTATGTTGCGGAAATGAGAATGTTGAGGAGGATGTGTGGTCATACTAAAAGCGATAAGATTGAAAATGAGGATATTCAAAATAAGGTAAGAGTGATCCGTAATGGATAAGACGAGAAAAGC
>JAOTQJ010000001.1:24450113-24469396 GCA_025642045.1 Solanum sejunctum | reverse complement strand
AATTTTAATTTTCTCTTTTTAAAAAAAATTATTTATATTACATACTTTTATTAATAAAATATTTGATAATCTAAATTTTTTCCTTTTTTTTCTTGTTTTGTCTTTCCAAGCTACTGGGTATTATTATAATTCCAAGTAGGGGTGTTCACGGGTGAGTCGGTTATTGGTCAAAATTAAAATCAAAACTAACTTAATTTGATTTTTAAATTCTCAAAACCAACCCAAACTAATTATAATATACATTTATTGATTTGGTTATTATCGTTTTTGGTTTTATTTGATTCGGTAATGGTACCTTTAAAATTGAGAAAAAGTGACAACGATTCATTCAAAACGAAAAATATTTAGAACAAGACTGATATTATGAGATTTTCAATCATTAAATTTACTATGAAAAAAGTTTTAACATTCACCATTTTGACCTAGAAGGAAAAGATACTGATATTCTAGTCCCACCAAGAATTGTCACAGACATTCACATACATGAAATCAATAGGATAAATGTTCTCATCTTGCATATTTATACTTTCATAAGTAGATTTAATAATAAAAATTACCTTTATAAATAATGTATTAATATAAAATATATGAATATAATTTATCAGTTCGATTTGGTTATTTCTTTCGTTTCTGTCACACCCCGGGAGGGTACTCTAGACTTAACTGGCACCTAGAGACTATTACTAGGACCCAAGCGAACCACTTGGTCTCATCATATGCATTCAATCAATAAACTCTATAAATCAGCGGAAGATAAAAAAGAAGTATAAGGGCACATCTCATTTAGTCTCAAAATAGTATTATAAATAAAAGGCTAGTAGAAAGAACTAGCTCACAATCTTATAAATCAACATCCGACTCTAGTCTATGAAACCTCTATCACTATCAGGTGGTACCAATGACAGACCCATGGCCACCTCAATCAAAATAAAGCTAAGCAGATCTAACTTTAAAGCAAGATGAAAATAAAGTAATGAATCCTCCAAAGTAGAGGAGGTTCACCAATCAGCTGAACGTCCAAAGATCCTCAACGATGCGCTTGTTGATGATCTCTATCCTGTGTATCTACATCATAAAATGATGTAACTCCAGAGTGGCATCAGTAGGTGAAATGTATGTTATGTAAAATAGCTGAATGAAATCGAAACAATTAAAACAATATAGGAACATTAATCAACTCAATTTAGAAACCAATTAATATGTCAAATGTCTATCTAAAGCAAGAATAAAGAGTAGACAAGTGACCTATCAACTAATTAACTTATCAATCAAATCAAACTCATCTCAGAAGGACTCATCTCAGCTCATCTCATTTCATCTCATTTCGACTAAGAGTACTCAAGGTGAGAATTTTTCTAGGAGTTTCTCTTAACCGAAAACAACCACTTATGAGCCAAGTGTTGTACAACAATCACAGTGATGTTGCCATAGTCGTTCCGTACTTGCCAGGTAAGGAATGAATATGATCCACAAGGAATCTGAATTTCAACCATCCTCTATTGTTTCAGGGATATAAATTCGAGAGAGGACTATGAGATGTAATGGTTCAATCCTCTCCTATGCTGGGCCGACATAGGTAATGAGTGCAAATGGGACACTCTTACTCATTTTAGTGCTCGATGCTCCTCCCAAAACTCAATGCTCATAAGACTCCTACTCATCATCTCAAGTAGCCTCATAGAGGCACTCATCATCTCAATTAGCCTCATGGAGAGACTCTCATCATCTCATTAACTCAAACTCAAGGACCGTCTATTATTTCAGGGACTTTAGCTCATCTCAATTGACTCAATTCTCAATTCAGAACTCAAGGGCTCAGATCATCAATTAAAAGAAATCGCTTAGACAAACTCAAGAATTCAATTATGAAGACTCATAGGATCATCAAGCTCAACTAACTCAACTTCATACTCATATCAAGATTATCATCAACATACTCAAGTTAAGGCTCTAGACTCTATCCCTAGGTTCGTTCATGCATGCTCTCACAAAATGACATACAAAGTTTATACAATATCTCATGAAAAGTATTCAATTCAAGAAACAAGTTTATGATAATCATCAACATATGAAAATACATGTAGTAAATATGATTTTCGAAGAAAATAATCAAGAATCATGCATGTAGACTCAAGAGCCTTCAACTCTCATCTAAGACCCTCTATGAGGCATATGAGAGAATAGTATCATGCTTTTAATTTAACCTTACATACCTGGGATGAAGTTCTTTCAATCAACCGTCAAGAATTCTCCTTGGATTCTTCAATCTCACGTTCTACTTTCTTCTCTCTCAAGTGTTGTGAAAAAGAACTTAGGATGAGATTTTTGATCCTATTTACTCATCAACACGACCTAAATTGATCGTATTTTGAGTTTAAAAGGGTTTGAAAATTGGCCGGAATGTCCCTCAAATTAAGAAGAAAAAGTGTATCCCTAAAATGCCTAGTCTGCGTCGCGGATTGGGCGCGGACATGTACAATTCCTTTTCAAAATTTCCTATCAAAATTAATTAAAAAAAACAGTTTGTTGGTCCATGTCCTTGGCATGTCGCGCCTTGGGTGCACACCGACACTATTTCAAAATTAATTATGAAAAATTATTTTTCGATCCAATGGCTCTAAAATTCAAACGAGACCATTTTCCCACTCAATTTTTTATGCTGATTGTATATTCGATCTCGGATTCACAAATGAAGCATAGAAAGACGCACATCTCTATTCTATGGTATTTTGATAATTTTATCGAGTGTTACAGTTTTATTGAACAAATCCAAACAAAACACTATCGATTTTTGAAAAACTAAAACCAAATCAAATCAAATTCAAATAAAATTAATTTATTTAATCAATTTAGTCCTATTCTTCGATCTGAATCAATTCTTATCCAAACCATGAACGCCCTACTTCTAGGCATTAATATAATTCCAAGTTAGGGGTCCATTATATATCCATTTCATTTTTTTTTTTGGGTTGCAAAAACTTTTTTCTTTAATTGATGGACCCACCAAGCATTGCATTTCTGGCAGTTGTTTCCCCACACATTTGTAATCAAGAAGATGATAAACTGCTAAACTGAAGACAAAAAGGCAGAAAGAGTAGAGAAATTGAAGAAAAAAAGATGGCTAGTGTGGGCATGTACTGGAATGCAGGAATCAAGAAAAGGGTAGTAACAGTTGCTAATTTAGCAAAAGAGAATGACAAGAGAGTAGAAGTAGCAGAGAAGTTGAAAAATTCAAAAGTTGTAATACTTGGTGGAACTGGAAGAGTTGGTGGCTCTACTGCTATTGCTCTTTCTAAGCTGTGTCCTGACCTCCACATTACTATTGCTGGTCGAAATAGGTAATAATAAACCCTTGTTAGTATTTTTTTCATCCGTTATTTCCTTCCCTATGCAACTTGGACAGTTTTTTCTTTGAGCCAAGCTTCTATCGAAAATAACTTCTCTACTTCTAAGGTAATGGTAGATTTGTTGTTGATGTTGTTTGGGAAATTGTTAGAAACTCAGAAAATTATTCTTGGGGCTTTGTTTGTTTTCTGTGAAATTTGGGTCTTGTGGATTGATTTCTTGTTCTCGTGTGTAAACAAAATCTCATATTGATAGCTGAAACGGTGTCCTGCTTATGGGGCTCAATTTTGAGACAAGGGTTTTTCAGAAACAACATTCTATTTCTAGAAAATAGTTGTAAGGTGTGCATACATTTTATCCTCACCAGACGGATTTCACCAGACGGATTCCACTGGATATGTTGTTGTTATAGCTGAAATGGTGTCAGTTACTTTTTAATGGTGTGAGGTTTTCTAGGAAATCTGTATGGTTGGCTCAAAGCAGACAATTTCAAATCATGTGAAAGAATATTTTTGGGGTTGTTTTGATCCAATTCTTTTGATTGGAATATGTTTTGGGTCCATATTTCTATCTTTATATGTCCTTCAATTTGAGTTCTCTTCACTATGATGCAAATTATTTTGGGAAAATGTTTTTGTTTCTTTTGTTTGAGAAATTGTTGGAAACTTGGAAATTTCATTCTTGGGATTAGGTTTGTTTTGTGTATAATTTGGATTGTTTTTTTGTTCTTGATGATAAATATAGAGCTTCTTTTCTTGATTTGAAGATGTTTCGGGCCCACGTCTCTATCTTTTTATCTCCTGCAATTTATGTACTCTCTGTTTGGTTATTGGAAAATACTTTCCGCTGTTTGGATGGCGAGTGTAAAATATTTTTTGAAACAAGATGTGTTTATAAGCAAATTGGATACTGTTCTGATGAAATTTTGAGAAAAAAAAAATTAAAAATGATGGCTAAGTGACAGTTGGAACATGTGATACGGCACAAAGAAATAAGGGTCTCTTCCACCTTAGTGAGTGTAAATCAGCCGAATGAGATTGTTCACAAATTTGATTTTTCATATTTTGGCATTTGAAAATATGAAATATGTGAGACGAAAGATAATTAAAATAAGAATTGTTATCAATTGCCTGAGTTTAGCAAACTGCTTGTTAATACCAGTATAACAAAATGGTAAATCTTGAAATTGCTTGGTTTAACATCTAAAAATGGCTGATTTTAACTAACCTAGGTAACCTTATATAAAAGGGAAACAAGCTGGTGTAGATCTTGCTAGTAACTCAGAATTGTCTCTGTATCCTGTATCCGCCTTTTTGCACCCTAGATGAATGTGAATAGTTGTGGAGTTAAGGTTAACTAAGCTTTGAGCGTGATGAAAAAGCTGCAGACAAGTGAGAGGAACAAAGAGATATCATCATGTGGAATGTATAATAGATATTTGTACACGGCCATGTTAGACCAAGCTTTCTTGATTGTTGTGCATGTCATGAGATATAAATATGGACCATAGTACCAGATTTACATCACATAAATGGAAGACATTAAATGTTAAGTCGTTAAAAATCAACAGTAGAAAGTAGTATGTGTCGACATCTTTCTTTAGTATTATGCAGTTGTTGGGACAACGAGTGCTGAAAAACTATGCAGTTGGCTGAACAGATACAAAGTATTCAAAGTAGAACCAAAACTAATTAATCCTTTGACAGATAAGTCGTAGATTAATTATTTGATTGTCTTGAATGCTATGACATTCCCACTTAGAATGCCATGACATTCCCACTCAAGTCAAGGACTTCCCTAACAATGCAATTGCACAATCCCAAGGCATATAACCAATTTTGTCTGTGTTTCATCTGATCTCACAGTTAACTTGATCTCTTGGTTTGTCTCATTTTTATATGACTTTCTTGGTTTCGACATTTCGTTCTTAACTTATTGTTTTAACTTTGGACTACTTGAATAAGGACAAAACTGTTGTGTATCATATTATCTATGACAGGGAGAAAGGGGCTGCCATGGTGTTAAAACTAGGAAAGAACTCAAAATTCGCTGAAGTAAATATAGACGACAGAGAAGCATTAGAAGCCACTTTGACAGGTGTACCAGATCTTCCTCTTTTCATACATTGAACTTAGGATTATATCTAATGCCGCCGTCTATTCCAAGTTATATTATTGATGAGTATGGATCGCCAATTACCAACATTATGTTATAATGTGTATGTTGTTTTTTATATCAGTTTTTCTTAGTGAGAATAAGCTATATTTTAGGTATTGATCCTTTCCCCCTGCACTCAATCCCATTCCTGCTGTCACTTAGCAGGAATCAGTAAACTGATATCCTTTGCATTAAAAGTGGCGTAATTTAACGTCGTACTCTTCTAAAAGCTAAACTAGCATAAATGTAGTTACTGTATTTTTTAGTAGGAAGCCAAATTTCCAGTTTGACGAACTCGTTAGAAAATATGATTGTTATGTATGATTAAAGCACTTACTTTTGGATACTTGTAAGTAAATTAAGACAAGTTGATATAATACAACTTCCCTGGTGATCAGCATATACATGGAAAGCAGTTAATGCATCATTTCCTTTTCATGCTGTTCCCTAAAGCGAAATTGCAGCCTAACCTAGATATGATTCTCACCAGCTCGCTTTAACTGAGGGAAAATAAAAAGCAACACAAAAACAAGCGGACAATAAAACAAAACTATAGTCACTTTCCTGTTATCTGTTTAATGGTTAATATTTTCAGCATTATAACTTTACCCGATGTGCCTTCACAGTTATGTATTTTACTTTCTAACAATTTTGCAGATGCGGACATTGTGGTTCATGCTGCTGGTCCATTTCAACAATCAGACAACTGTAAAGTACTAGAAGCTGCCATTGGGACCAAGGTGAGAGAAAGGTAATCAGCATAACTTCCAAGTTGTAACTTTCTTAAAAGGATGACTACAGAATTATGAAGCTCTTCTTCTCACTGAAGAGATAATTGAAACTTTTAAGTCGTGTTATCCAACAGACAGCCTATCTTGATATTTGTGATGACACAACCTATGCAACACGGGCAAAGTCCTATATGAATAAAGCACTGGAAGCCAATATTCCTGCCATAACTACTGGTGGAATTTACCCAGGAGTGAGCAACGGTATGATAACACTTATTATATAATTGTTTGTTCATTTGACAAAGGAAATTGCTGCTTAAGTTCTGCTTTTCCTCGTGGTGCATATTTTCATCAAAGCTCTACTGTTGGGTATGGCTGCAATATTCAAGTCAAACCCTAACATATAGTTCTAGTGTGAAGTAGATTAAACTGGATTTTGAACTCGAATGGTGTTGAGCTCTCAAATAGAGGTCAAATATCTTGACATGGTTTGAATAACTTTTAAGCTAGAATATGAAGAAGAAGTTGTTTGGCTTCAAAGCTCCAAAACTTGGCTCGATTTTTAGATGTATGTGTTTTCATGTATAAACTTATCTAGATTATGTGGACTACTCGGTGGTCTTACAATGAGATTAAGAACTTGGAACATTACATATGTGGAATTTTAAAATTTTCTAATGTTTGAGTCAAGCTCAATTATTTGAATTGATGTTACTCTAGGTCTAGAGATTAAGCATAAAATTAGAGTTCAAATAGCTCCAGCTTGAGTTCTAATTCCTGGTAACCACAATCGAGTCGATCCAACAGCCTTATGTTTTGGCTCCATTATGCAGCTGTAGAGGAGGTAATTTCCTTGGAGATTGCGAAAGATAGAAGATTTATGATCTATTCTTTAAAACTTAGTTTATTACTGTGAGTCCTTTATTATTGCATGGACTTGAGCAAGAAATGTTTCTATCTCATGGTCATTGTTTTGTTAATTAATTAATCAGATACTCTACTTGATTACTTTCCTTTGACAAGCTGACACCTTTGTATCTTCAATCAATTGTGTTTACAGTTCCATGTTAGGGTTGTAAATTTTACTACTCTATCAGTTAAACTCAACGCTGCATTTTGCCATATCTAGTCCTTCTACTTATGGGTTTTGAGATGAGGGTTTTAGGAAACAGCCTCTCTACTTCTATGAAGTAGCAGTAAGGTCTGCGTACAATCTTCCCTCCCCAGACCCCACTTGTGGGATATCACTGGGTATGTTGTTGTTGTTGTTGTTGTTTGAAGTCAATTTTTGCACTTTTGGTAGAAAATTCTTTTCAAAGTTCAAGTTGACCTACCTATTTCATCAATAAAAGCCTTTTTGTCATACCAGACTCGTTTTGTGTCTTTTGTTCCTCCTTATAAATAGCGGAGAATGGCTTGCTGAACTGGCTTGTCGACGTCATGTTATGTGATTACCCCACTTTTTCTGGAATTTGTTGCTGTAAAATTCTGTTTCTTAGCATTGGTGTTAGATGTTATCAGAAGACCTAAAGGTGTATTTTTTCCTAGATACCAAGAATGTGTTGACTGAGGAAGTAGGTGGGTATGAACACGTGACAGTTCTGCGAAATATCAAAGTTGTGGATGAAGATCTCGTTGATGCTCTGCAAAACCTTCCACGTGGAAGTGTTCCCGGAGATTGTATCCTCTGTAATTGTAGACGATTGGTGTTGGATGCAATCCTTTTCTGAGTAATTGTATATCTTCTTTCAAAATACTAATGCCTCTATATTAGTTCATCTGCTACACTCTATTATGATTCACTTAAAATGCATGCTCGTGCACACAATTATACGTGTTGGTGGTAACTAAAATCAAGCTTCAAAAGCAAATTATTAGTTAATATCCATTAGAGCTACGAATGAGGATTTCCATGAATAGCGTAGGCCGTAGGAGGTATAATAACTATCTCATTCCATAGGAAATGTTTTTGGCCGTGGAATATGTTTCTGCACTGGTTTTGTTCTATTGTAGAGTTGTAGCCTCTTCACTGGCTTTTTTTAACACTAGTTATGGCATGTGTTTTCGTTGACTTCTAATCTCAATGTTATTCTTATGCGTCCATGATGATCTTGGGCTCTTGATTCCCTAACTATCTATAATAGTTCTTGATGCACTTATTGTTGGTATGGACATGCTCATTAAAAAATTTGGACAAACCAACAAGGGAAAGAAACGTCTTTGCCTTATCACAAATGCTGCTTCTCCCATCAAAGATCCTTTTGAAGGAACAAAGGAAGATCAAGTAAACACCATTGCTACACAGATGACAGCACAAGGCATGAAGATGGACTGTGTAATTGTTAGAATGAAACAAGACTGGGAAACAAATAGGAGATTTATGGAAGAAAATGATTATTTAATATCAGTATTCTCAAATAAATCTTCCTCAAAAGTAGTATATGTAGAAAGCCCAACTTCTTTGTTAGGTGCACTTAGAACACGTAATGTATCGCCGGTCACGATATACAGAGGTGATTTTGAAATTGGTGCACAATTGAAGATCAAGGTGAGAATTAAGAAACTTATGCTGATTTACTCCTTTTTTTCCAATTTAGATTATTTACCTTTTTCTTCTGATAATAACAAGAACTTCTCTTTGCATTTTTTTTTTCTTCTTCTTTGCTTTTGTCCTATGTACTGAATTATGTCCCAAGTGAGACAGACCAGTTGTCTGTGTCTCTTGCAGTGTGACTCAGAATTGTATCTTTTACAACTGGTCTTTCCAAAAGGTTATAAAGTAATTTCTTCTGTCACAAACCTTCTTGCCATTACTTAATGAATAGGAAACGAGATCTTAGTCGAATGCTTGAAATTCCCATTGAAATTGACTGACACAACTAAGGTTGTGATTATCGGGATCTGTGTGTATATATTTGTTTGAAGAAAGAGATGGATTTCTCTACATCTAGTTGAAAGATAACATATGCATTCCTTCCTAATGAATCTTGACTGATTATGTTTTTGCATTTCCTAATGAATCTTGACTGATTATGTTTTTGCATTACCTCTTTATGACTTTCCAGGAGTCTTTAATATATAGGGTCAATAAAACCAATTTCCAGGATTTTATATTTACACAATTAGCATATTTTGTGATGATCAGATTGAATAATTTACTCTCATCTAGAAACTGTTGTATGTGATTTCAATCTATGGAGATTATAGCGATTTTACTGTAGTCTGGATGGTAACTTTAGAAGCAGGCAGCAACAACAACTATGCTTCAATCCCAAACAAGTTTGGGTAACTAAAAGTATACACGTGATTTATATCCTTTTTGGTCCCTAATCTGCCAATTTTATGTGCACACTTCTTTTTCCTTCTCTTTCCCCTCCTATTCTGTTTTGGAGATAGTTTGGTGTGGATGTAAATGTTCTTTTAATCTTATCATTTTGGGAAGAAAAAAGGAACTAATAATTGCTTTTCTAATAGGTATGGGTTTACAAGAAAACATCTGAAGAGAAGTTTCCCACCCTGAAAAAGTACTCTGATAAGGCTCCTCCCACTGATAAATTTGCTACTCATGAAATCAAGGTTGATTACGAATATAAAAGCATAGAAGACTCTAATAAAGTTGTGCCACCAGAACAGAGGATTAAAGCTTTCCAGTATGGACCTCAAGTAGTTCCTATATCCACTGCTGAGTTGGAGGCTGTAAAGTTCAAACCAGAAAAAAGTGTGAAGCTACTAGGATTCACGGATGCTTCAAATATAATGCGGTATAGTTTTAGTTTCTTGAGTACTGTTTATACTGTTTTTCCAGGTTATGATAGAAGGGAATGCTTTTTGCTGTTTATCTTCCCGATCTTCATACAGTCATACTCCACTTACTCAGGCATTACTACCTGAAAGATGTAAATATCTTCATAGCCGAACCTGGCAACAAAAAAGCCATCCTTGCACTTTCTGCTTTGGCAAGAGCGATGAAGGAAATGAACAACGTAGCAATTGTCCGATGTGTATGGAGGCAAGGACAGGGTAATGTTGTCGTTGGGGTCCTTACACCAAATGTCTCTGACAAGAATAATACTGTAAGTATGGTTTTTTTAATTTTCACCTCTGTATTATTCTGTTTTCTTGTATTAGTGAATATTCCACTCTTAGTTGTTGACGTTCTCATTCACCACTGCTTGCAGCCTGATTCATTTTACTTCAATGTTCTTCCCTTTGCTGAGGATGTTCGAGAGTTTCAGTTTCCTTCTTTCAGCAATCTGCCTTCATCAATGCAGCCAAATGAAAAGCAACAAGCCGCAGCAGATAAGTTGGTACAGATGTTGGATCTTGCACCACCTGGAAAACAGGAAGTGCTATCACCTGATTTTACACCTAATCCTGTTCTAGAGGTATTGGCGTCATTCTAGTTGCAAAAAATTGTTGAAATATTAAGGGTGAAACTACCTTTGCATTGAGATTGCTCGTTGGGGACATAATAACTAATTTGGTAAAGAGCTGCTTGAATTCAGTTTTATTAATAATAAGGATATTTTCTTGCCAGTTGGTCATGGTCATTGTAGCAAAGTGATTCATTAACATTTCAAAATTTCTTTGTCTTCTGAATTTGGTCAAGAGTAAGTTGTTATGATGCTTGTTGACATTGTTGGTGAGTTCTAATTGTTGTTTAGTTGGTATTGACAGCCTTTTTACTCCTTAGGTGGATAACTTGATTTGATTAATCATTTCATATAAAATATATGTTGATAATGTGACCTTGGTGGTACTTTAGCTTAATAATGTGCATAACAGGATGCTGGCAACAGATACCTTCGGAGAACTGGGTCTTAAGATTATAAATAGTGCTGCTTATCTATGAATGCTACAATTCCTAATATAAAATGAGAAAATCATCACTCAAGAATCTTAATTTTTCTCCATAATTGCCTCTTGTACTATCCGTTCTAATCACTTAGTATTGTACAAATATCCAGCGTTACTACCGCTATCTTGACCTGAAGTCAAAGCACCCGGATGCTGCTGTTCCTCCACTTGATGAAACACTCAGAAAGATAACAGAACCTGATGTTGAACTTCTTTCTCGAAACAAGTCCATCATAGAGGAACTCTGTAGGTCTTTTGAATTAAAAGATAATCCAAAGGTAACTTCTAATATTCATCCCTTTATTCAAATTGGACTTTTCTAGAATAGTCCAACAATGGACGCTTATGACTTACCAATCATTATATAATTAACACGCAGCTGAAAAAATCAGCAAGAAGAATAAAAGAGAGACCTTCAGGATCAGATGAGGAAAGAGAAGAGTTTGACAGACATGCTGATGTCAAAGCTATTGACTCCATGGAATACTCATCCAAACCTAAAGTTGAAAAAGTTGGCGACGTTAATCCTGTTAAAGACTTTGAAGAGATGATGTCTCGAAGAGATCATCCAAAATGGATTAATAAGGCCATTCAGGAAATGAAAAATAGGATCTTTGATCTGGTGGAGGATTCTTGTGAAGGAGATACATTTCATAAAGCATTGCAATGTTTGGTGGCTCTACGCAAAGGTTGCATCCTTGAGCAGGTATGTTTTCTGGTTTTCTCTCTTTGTGCTCTAGTTAAATATAGAATATCTGTGCCACGAGCTCAAACAAAATAACATACCAAGGTTAATTTTACCTGCATAGGAACCAAAACAGTTCAATGATTTTATGTGCCACCTGTGTAAATTCTGCCAAGAAAAAGACCTGAGAAGGTTTTGTCAATATCTCACATCTCACGAAATTACTTTGATCACCAAGGCGGAAGCTCCAGACAGGTCTGTCATATTTCTAATTTCTTTAATATATTGAACTCCTTACATTGCTCTAGCTTTACTAGTACTTTTCTTTCCTTGATGCTGATTTCTTTATTTGGTAACTTTGGATTTATCAGTGAAATACCAGAACACGAGGCGAGAAGCTTTATGGTCAAGTTTGAACTTGACTCGCAAGATGTGAAATCAGAGGCTAAAGCAGAGAATGATATTATGAGCATATACCTGGGTGGGAAGTAGAAAAGGAAACCTAGATATGCATGTTGTGTGATGTACAGGCAATCAGTATTTCAGCAAGAAATGACTCTGTAAACTTAAAAAAGTTTTCCTTGAGATTGAATATTATACCTCAATGAGCTTCATTTTGTTACTCCATTCTCGACCAAGTTAGTTTGGTTGTTCGAAGGCTTTTCTATGCCTATTTTTGTCATGTCTAAAGCTATTCCACAGATGTATATGTCCATGCCTGTTGTTAGCAAGGTGCTCTTAGCTTATGCAATCAGTGTTGCCCGATATTATTTTTCACCTCTTTCGTTGGCCACAATAGCCAACTAAAGCTTAGCTGGGAACTGGGAGCCTAAACTACATTTGCAGAATTTGAAGCCTATTTCAACTAGAAATTCCTCTCAACTGGCATAAGGTGAATGGAGCATTGTTATACTGAATGTGTGAAACACAGGTAACAAAAAATGGAACACTGGTAATATTGTCTCTCATTGTACAAATCAAACTGTTGGCCTTTTCATTTACAATCTAGCTTTGAGCTAATAGTGTTTGAGATTGTTGGCGGATTAACAATAATTACTATGATGTGAATAATAATGCAAAGGTTGTAGTGTAATGAAAAATACCAATGCATGGATTATTATATTGGAAGTGGCTAATTCATTCATATCATATTAATTCATGTTTGTCATTAGATATTGTTATTCATGTGCTGCTACAATATATATTCTCATTTCATATTCTATTTTTTATAAAATAACAACATAAATTTCCATAGTAGTTATACTGAAATTAATAGTACAACGTCTAGTTTCCAATATCAAATTCCCCAAAAATAAACCAAAACCTTAGGGCATATTTGGTATTGGTTATATAGATAAAAACATTTTCCATTTAAGTTGTTAAAATATTTGAAAATGAATTCTCTAAAAATAGGTCCTCTTAGTAACCCGCACACTGATTGTCTACTTCCCATCTCCACTCGGTTTACCCTTCACTCCCTACCCGTTGTATTTCCTATACAAATACTTTTGGAAAATATTTTCTGTTCACTTACCAACCATCAAAAAATGTAAGTTATCTATTTTTCCAGAACATTTTTCATGGAAAAACATTTTTTTTTTCATGCTTAACATACTAAGAAAGATTAGATATTGGAAATTTTAAACACTATAAATCAGATAAAATATCATACGGAGATTATTTCTAATAATTCAATGCATCTCTAGGTATGCAAAAATCCTTTCAACATATATATTTTCTATTAGAGAATAATGAACACAGCCAGGTATGCAAAAATCCCCACCTCGGAAGGTTGGGGGCTGGCTTGTCCCATTTTCGTTTTCTTTCGGGCTTACAAAATACTACCAAAATTTATGAAAAGTTTTTCCTTTCAAGTATTAGCCACTCCATCTTGATAATGAAGAAAGTGCCTGTAGTTTCTATCTCTTTGTGCAAATCCCACCTCAGCGTCGACTTCGAGTTGAGAGTTTTAACTCACAAACTTCAAGAGGAAAAGACTAGTTCTGCATAGATGACTTTCCCTCCAGGAATTGATAGTGCTAAGCTGAATTATCCACGAACTCCAATCAATTCAATATCAAACACCAACCATGAGTTTGGTGGGATATTCTCCCCAGCTCCCTGACTCCCATAGCTGCAAAGAAAGGAATAACGAGGATTAATCAAAGTTAGAAAAGGAAGTTACATGGATGTCAGCACGAGCACCCAGTAGCAGATTCAATCTTCTGGAGGAACATATCTTGGGACAGTAAACGCAAAGCTTTCAACCAAAATTAAAAAAAAAAAACTTTTGACGGAAAGCAGGGAGGGACTTCATGTCTTCAATACATCCAATAAGTGATGTGTAGCATACCCTACTGATGGTGGGACTGTGAGCCTTCTTTTATCACCCACACGCATTCCTGTTACGGAAGACAATTTTATATTAGCAGCTTCAGCTGCAAAAGAAAAGAATTGAATAAGGACATAGCACTGTCTTTACCATCAAGACCAAGGTTCCATCCCTCTATGACATCTTTATCGCCTTCAAACAATAGAAAGGAAAATCAGAGATTTAACAATAGCCTGTCAAAACAAGACAAATTCTTCTAAGAGTCCTGTCGATACCTAGACGAAATTTATATGGAGATTTTCCCATATTTGTGTAAAATATCTGCCCATTCTCCTTAAGCTTGCCAGTGTAATGAACTTTGAGCTGTGCAGCAGTTCATTCAGCAGAAAAAGTTGAGACTTTTTTCCTGAGGTAAGGTCACCCAAATTCATAGTTCGAGATATCTATAAATTCTCGACTAAATTACCTTCTTTCCTGGAGCGGCCAATTTTCCACCAGGTTGACCTGCTGCGAGCTCTTCAATAGTCAACCCATTAGACAAGGTCATTATTACAGTAGACTTGACGGCCTTCAGACTCTTGTCCTCAACATCCACGGATTGTCTATTCATTTCATTCTCTTGCAGAACAGGAAGATCCATGTTTACCATACAGTCCTCCTGAGATTTGATCTTCTTTTTCTTCTGCTTTTTAAGTTTCTTATCCGACTGGTGCCCATCAGCTACGGAGTCAGATTTTCCATCTATACTCCTACTGCATGCATGGATGGTCAAAATATTATAACCAAATATAGTCCCTAAAACAATTTCTAGGAGGAGGCTTTGGCATGCAATCTTGCCTAGAAAATGCAGGTGAAAGGCAAGTGCATGATATCAGAGTATGTACATCAGAATTGGCAATAATCACATATATTAGTACTTCCTCCATTCACTTTTTCCACTATCCCAAAAAGAGATTCACTTTTACTTGTCAATTTTAACATATCAAAAAAAGACAATTATCTTTTTCCTATTTTACCTCAAACATTAATTACTTATTTCTCCAAATCATTTTCCAAAATCAAAGACTATACATCAATTAATATGCGTATTATGGTAACTTACTCATATTATTCATTGTTTCTTAAGGGCATATGAAGTCCAAAACTGACAAGTAAAAGTGAACAGAAGTAGTAGTTTATAGCAGAATTAGTTTTTCCAAACCTATTTTCCCTCGACAAAAGAAGTGCTTTGATAAAAGCAGGTTTCCTGTTTAAGCAGTAGATAGCAACGGGATTGGTGCAGTTTTCGAGAAAACAATGCAGCTAATTAAACATTAAAACTCACTTATTGATGGTCAATTTTTGATCTTTTCCATCTATTGCAATTGCATTTGGATCCTCACCCAGATCCCCAGCTTTTAGAGGATCTTGTTGCAGTTGATCCTCTTTAAGAATGATATCACAGTTTGTATCATGGTTTTCAACAGATTTGGTTTTCACAGAATGTTTTCTTTTCTTCGACTTTGGAACATGATTAGAATCCTCTTCTGCAAGGGGCTCCAGAGTATCAGATTGACCATCTTTCCTGCCAGAGCATGTCGCTTAAAAAATTAGAAGGGTAATGAGATGTAAAAAAAGACTTAAATAGAAAATCGATCAGTACATATATGGTGGACAAACTAGCAATCTGAACATGTGTAAGCACAAAAACAGAACTGCATTCAAAAATAAAGCAACATCTTACATATCAATAGTCACTGCCAACCCGACATCCATCAAATTTGCTTTATCCTCACTGTAGTCCTTTGTATCACTGCTAGTATTTGCTCTAAGAAGTTTACTACCATTGCCCTCAAGCCGTTTCCTCTTCTTCTTTGAGTTAATGCTGTTTTCGTGCCTGTGTTCAATAAGATGGAAACAGGAAGAAGGTTAGACCCTCTGTTAGAGGCAAGCAATGGTCCCTTGAATGGACAAAACAAAGAAGAACACTCCACATGAATGCATGCCTACAAAGCAGAGAAGATGGCATGCAATTAGAAGAAATAGCTTCTAGTCATTTTCCTTTTCACGATTTCTCGAGAGCTGACCTACCAGATGCAATTCATCTTAATTCTTAGTCCAGAAAGGGCCAAATATACCCATGTACTATTGGAAATGGTTTAAATATAAAGCTCGTTATACTTTTGGGCTAAATATACCCCTCCCGTTATACTTTGGCACATGTATACCTTTATAACTAACAGAATGACAAATGGAGGGCCAGGAATTAAAAACTCATCTAATTTTAAACTATATCCAGTACTAAGTTAACCCACACCACCCCATTAATATTACCCAACCCAAATTACACTTCAAACAGAAAAACCGCTAGCACATATTTATCTTTTCTGTTTTAGCAAAATAAAAGAGGCGAAATGGTAACCATTTTTGCATATCAAAGTAAAAAGGAGGCAAACAGCTAAATACATCAACTGTGTCATCCAAATCTTCAGCTATCCTATCTATATGAAAGTCATGTTCATAACAAGGTAAAAGTGAGCAAATTTTATTCCTTTGATTCTCCCATTCAACAAGATGGGAAAACAAGCTGTGAACAACTCGCTAGGCGAAAAAGAATAGCAAAAATGAAATGCTGCAGGAGAGTTCATTGAGCAATATTGACGTGTCTCAAGCGTCCACGAGCAAGAAGCTTGGTAATGGTGAAGCAAAAATCTTTGCACAAACCAGAGGTTTTCAGTTCGCCTCCTTTGCTTTGCTAACAGAGGAGATAAATACATGCTAGGGTTTTTATGTTTGAAGTGTAATTTGGGTTGGGTATTATTGATTGGCTGGGACAGGTTAGCTTAGCATGGGATATAGTTTAAAATAGATGGGTTGTTTTAATCCAGGCCCTCCACATGTCACTCTTAGTTATAACTTATCAGGGAATATGTGACCAAGCATAAGAGGAAGGGTATATTTAGCCCAAAAGTATAACGAGAGGTATATTTAAACCATTTTCAATAGTATAGGGGATATATTTTACCCTTTTCCGTTCTTAGTTCTCAATGGTAAACAATCATGAACTAGCAACAGGTCCACATGCCAATAATTGATATAACAAAAGAATAGCTTAACAAAATGAAGGGACCATGACTGCTCTGAGAGTTGAAATTCAACAACTAGCTAAAATTGAAGAGATATCTTGGAGGCAAAAGTCCAGATGCTTGTGGCTAAAGGAAGGGGACAGAAACACCAAATATTTTCAAAAGATTGCCAATTCAAATAGGAGATATAACTGTATTGACAGGGTATTGGTGGGGGCCGAGATCATTGAGGACAAGGAGATGGTGAAAGGGAAACTTCTCGAGTTCTTTGAGAATTTATATACTGACCTGAATCATGGAGGCCACCTACAATTTTTGAAGACATAGCCTCCTTAACTGAAGAGGAAAACAACTCCATGGAGGCTATGTTTGAAGAGGAAGAAGTATTAGCAGCCATAAATGTCAGTACACCTGACAAGGCCCCTGGGCCTGATGGGTTTACTATGGCATTTTATCAGAAATCCTGGGACTTTATCAAGCAAGAGTTGTTAGCAGCCTTCCAACGTTACCACCAACACTGTTGGTTGATAAAATCTTGCAATGCTTCATTCATAGCACTCATCCCCAAGAAGAAAGGCGCAATTGAACTGAGAGACTACAGACCAATTAGTTTAATTGGCAGCATTTACAAGATTGTTGCAAAGATCCTAGCAGGAAGCTTTAAGAAGGTGATTTGGAAGTTGGTCCCAAATCAACAGAATGCATGTATTCAAGGGAGGCAAATTACAGATACTTCCCTCATACTAATGAGGTCCAAGACTGGCAGCAAAATCAGGGGGATGCTAATCTGTTATGCAAGTTAGACATACCAGTGAATTGGTCCTACCTCATTCCTATCCTCAGGCAAATGGGATTTGGCGAAAGATGGATCAAGTGGATAACATTCAACATATCTACAGTTAAGTACTCAGTCCTCATCAACAGAACCCAGTAGGATTCTTCTACCCCCAAAGAGGATTAAGGCAAGGTGATCATCTCTCTCCTTTCCTGTTCATAATAGCAATACAGAGAGAGAGAGAGAGAGAGAGAGAGAGAGAGAGAGAGAGAGAGAGAGAAATGCTGGACAAAGCAAGCAAATGCAATGGATAAATGGATTTGAGTTGGGAAGGGATAGAGCAGTCAACATCTCACATTTGTTATACGCAGATGACACTGATTTTCTGTGAGGCTGAAAGGAGTCAGATCCTATATTTAAACCTAACACTTTTGATTTTGAAACTATTTCAAGTCTCCACATTAACATGTTAAAAAGTGTAATGTGCCCTGTTAAAGTGCATAATCTAGAGGAACTAGAAGCCATATTGGGGTGCAGCATTACGGCATTTCCAACAACCTACTTAGGACTTCCTCTTGGAACCAAGTTTAAAGCAGAAGGCAAGTGGAGTGGAGTCATAGAGAAATTTGAATAGAGACTGGCTTCTCGGCAAAGAAGTACTTATCTATGGGAGGCAGACTTACTCTGATCAGTAGTGTGCTAGATAGCATTGCAACTTATAATATGTCTCTCCACCCAATTCTTGACAAGGTTTTGGAAAAACTTGACAGAATAAGCAGGGATTTCCTTTGGGAAGGAAACAGCAATGTGCACAAATTTTACCTAGTCAAGTGAGATGAAGTCATTTTGCCTAAGAGGCTTATGGGCATAAAAGATCTATCCTTGCATAACAAGTGTCTCCTAATGAAGTGGAGATGGAGATCAAAGTTGTCAGATGAACCATATGGGGTTGGAGTATGGAAGTACATGCTCAAGCTATGGGATAAGCTCTCATAGTTCCACCATCTTGTAGCAGGAAATGGCCAGAGAATCAATTTTTGAAAAGACAAATGGCTTGGGACTTCTCCTCTAATGTCTGACTTCCGAACATTTTCCAGATAGCTAATGACCCTGAATCAACAGTCCATAGGAACATGAAAGGAAATGCTTGGAACCTACAAGACTGAGAGTTAAGAGGAAATAATAAATCTGCTAGCAGCACTTCACTATGAAAATATCAACCCCCCAGACCTAGACCAATTCAAATAAGAAGTAACAGATAAAAAGAAATTCTCAAGGTCCACTTAGCACAATCACAGAGAGTTGGCCATGGAATCTTGTTTGGAAAACTGATATC
>JAOTQJ010000001.1:24428957-24450013 GCA_025642045.1 Solanum sejunctum | reverse complement strand
AATCTTGTTTGGAAAACAGATATCCCCCCCCCCCCCCAAACAAAAAAATAGAAAAGATAAGTTGTTTCAGTTGGACTGCATGCATGAAGCATGTTTGACACAAGATAACCTAGCAAAGAGGAAATTTCATATGGTCAACAGATGCTATATGTGCCTAAGGGAAACAGGAATGTATGGCCACTTTTTCCTACAATGCGCTGTGGCATCAGATCGATGGAGCATGTTTATGACACTTTTTGGGCTCAAATGGGTCATGCCACAAAACATCAAAGATGGTATTGAAAGCTGAAGCAAATGGAAAGTTGATAGCCCCATCAAGATTATATGGAAGATGATACCAACAACTATTTTCTGGAGCATATAGAATGAGAGGAATAGCAGATACCATGATGGGTTATCAACTACCTTTCATCTCTAAGAGCTAAATGCCTTATGTATCTGTATAGCTGGGTTTATTTGTTTGAGAAGTCAAGGAGGCACGAAGAGATAACAAAGAGTCTTTCTATTTCGCTGTCCGATTCCCCAGATACCCTTTTGCACCTTGCTAGCTCCTTGTCTTTAGTATAATGGTTGTAATGTTTGCAATGGAGCTTCTTAGTTATTTTTGCTACTACGCATCTCCTTGTTGCCAGCAATGAAAACCTTTACCTTTACTTCATCAAAAAAAAAAAGTCTTCAACATAACAGTCAAAGTTAGAAAAAATATGAAATGATTCAATGTAACATTTCCTTTGGTGAGCTTAGGCACCTAGTATGGATACCAGAACAATTGTACATTGAGAACTGGTAAGATCAAGTACTTAGTATGGATACCAGAACAATTATATATTGAAAACTTTCAGCAAGTCTTCGCAGGGTTCATGCAAAAAAGCAGATCCGAGAAGAGGTGATTTTCAAAGGAGAAGATCCTATCATACTAGATTCTCTTAGTTCCTCATAAAGCTTATAATGGTTCACATTCAAGACGAAAAATTTACTGCAATCACAGAAATCAGTAGTTGCTTATGTGTAACTTACTTGGCTTTTTTAGATTCCACTGTGCCACCATTTTCTGTCATATGAGGAACCTCGGTACTTAGCATGTCATTCTTTTCATTATCTTCTGATGCTACAACCTTCACATCAGTCTTCTTAAGTGCAGATAAGAGACAATTATCTTCATCTTCACTTTCCTGCAATATATCCTCATTTTCAGACTCGCTTACTTGGTACTTCTTCCTAAGCCTTCTATGGCCACCGTTGTTAAGCTTATTGTCTGACAGGTTCGCATCATCTTCTTGAACTGAAAATGTCAAAAAGTCTATCAGAAAAATAGAAGCTCAGAATGGATAAAGATAAGAGAAACTAGCATCCAAGGGTGTGGCCTAACCATCAATGAAGGAGACCAGATTTTGAATCCCAATAATGGGCAAAGGAAGCAGAGGGATTTTTTTTAAAATCTTCCTAATTTGGTAGACAGAGTTACCCGGTACCTATACTAGTAGGAGATGTGGGTACATTTTCTTCTTCTTTTTTGAGAATTTAGGAGATGTGGGTAATAAGTGGACCATTATCAGAAAAATAACACTAAATTGAAATGAGAATCTCATTGACTAGCTGGATCACTTGTATCAAAATGCTACAGATCGCGCTGATTTGGAGGGAGGCAGAGAGAGGGGATTAGCAGCCTGTCGACTGTCGTCCAGTCCCTGTGTTAGGGCCCGTTTGAACATGTGATATGAAATGGAAGTTTTCTTTGGACTTACAATTTGGATTTCTCAAATTAAATTTTTTCCTCGTGAATATGAAAACACCATAGGTTGTAAAAAAAATATATCAAAATTTCCTCTTATACAATCTCACCAATTGAGCAAATCATAGTTCAAAAAAATATATTGGAATATCCTAAGCACCGTATTCATAAGTCACACATATCCATGTCTCTTTTACAAAGAAATGTTTGTGATTACAAACTTCCAAACACACAAATTTTATAAAGATGCACTAGTCAACAATAATAATAACTAGTTATTCTTTAATATAATTTTTTCACATGATACAGAAAATTGAGCCTTTTTTTTTTTGCAAAACTTAAAATAAATGGATCGTTTTTTAACAAAAGATTAACTTATGGGTCCAATATTTACATTTGGAATCATGATTTGGGAGGAGAATTTTGGATATGATTTCAAATTGCATGTCCAAATGCTGATGTGAAATCATAATTTCAGATCATGATATGGAATTGCATGTGCAAACGCAAGCTTAGTTTGTCTAAGGGAAGGGGATATTCCACTGGACTATCATAACCCACATTCAAGGAGATAAGCAGGAAAAAGGAACAGGTGCAGAACTCATACTCAAATTTAAAAGAAAATTGATAGCTTCAACCTTGCATGATCACATCGAGTTAAAAGATACCTCCGCTGCTTGAAGCAGGTGAAGGTGGGGATATATCTGGTTCAGAATCATTGATAAAGCTATCATCATACTTGTCATCATCACTGTCATGGCAGGATTCTCCTGTTTCCGTGTCTGCAATATCCTCTCCATACGACTCTGTATCACTGTTTACATTTGCTCGACGACTATTTCCCACATAGTAACCAGTCAGATAAACAGTTCTTGGGCCAAGAACAGAGAAAACCACATCTTCTGCCTCCTCAAACTCTAAATCCAAAGGGCATGACTCTGTCTTGTTAGGTAACAAAGCACAGAGGAAAACAGGACTCTTGTTCCCCACATTACACTGTACCAAACTTTTAGTTTCAGCCTTGCCAATTCCCAATGTTGCCTAAAAGGACACAACATGCAGAACAAGAAGCTACAAGTGGTTATTCTCCCGGCTGTCCTTGATAAGAAATGAATATGCATCACGAATTGAATACGACTCGAATGAAAATTTAATCTTGTTTTGAGCTTCATTTAAATTTTTTTCCCTTTCTTTTCGTCGTTTTACTTTGTTATTGAAACTACTCACACAGTCACTCCATTGCATTCAACATGACAGTGCTTGACTAAACAAAAGGTTTAAATTAGCATATAACTGACTTAGCAGAATAAAGGATTAACACAGTGTTTGCAAAAATAATTTGATAGGGAAAACATTTCATCAAGTCTAGTTTGTAAACAAATTGAATGATGCCAAACAATGTACTTTCTTTTGTTTTGGTACACAATGTGAAAGGTTACCATTAACAAAAAACCACAAAACACAACCTAAAGAGCACCTAATTGCACAGCCACATTCTAGGAAGAGTGGTGAAAAGTAGGTCTCAAGCAAACAAAAAACAGCAACTAGCTACATTTCCAATATATCTACAAAGCCTCTACATCTAATTACTTTCTTGGAGCCACTAAGTCTATTTTGCCTATAATATCTCTTTATATGTGTAATCACTTCATCCAGTTCTACATGTTTCCTGTGGATCATCTTCCAATTCCTAGCTCTCCATGTCTGATAGGTATATCACAGCTCCCCATGCAGCTACTAGTATCTCCGTCTTGAACTGCTTCCACTGCTTATTCTTCAGGTTGATCAAACCTCTTCTCAATTCTCTGTCATAGAGTGTACCACCAGTCCACTGCTCTATCCAAGTCCTATCTACATTGATCCAGCTACACCCCACAAACAAATGCTTTGGGTTCTCAGGAACCTGAGGGGACACAGGCAACAGTCACTCTCCTCCACTGGTATTTTCAGCTTCAGTAACCTATATTTTATAAGCAGTCTGTTTTGAGATGCTAACCACGTATTGACTCTATGATTTGGTTGAGCCATTGCACTCCATATAAGCTAAACAGTAGCAAGTCTAGGTTGTTCTCCTATCAGATCCAAATAGCCACAAGTAATAGAATACTCACCTGTAGAAATCAGACCATACTTGCCCCACACATATCATTTTTTTCATCCTTTCTTTCAATGAGTTTATCTTCCTCCAATGTCAACTACTATCTAGAGGAGCCTTGTATTCCCATAAGCTTTCAGCAGATTTCATACATACACCATGGACTCACTTGACCCACAGTGAGCCTTGCTTTTCAATAAACTGCCACAACAATTTACCAACACAAACAACATTCCAAATTCTGCATCCTTCGATATTTAGCCCCCCTAACTTCTTCGGAAGACAAACTTTTTCCCATGAAAACAAGGAGATCTTCTTTTTGTTTTTAGAGCTTCCCGACAAGTTTCCCTACACCTCTTATCCACTTCTTTCAATATGCTTTGGGCAAAATAAATACTGCTCCCGAAGCACTATGAATTATAAAGAAAACAACATTTATAACCCGAAGTCTGCCTACAGAGGATAGCTGTTTGGAGTACGTCAGTTTGATTCAGCTGGTAAGTTTGTCTAATAGTTGGTGGCATTCCATTATACTCCATTTCTAGGATGAGATAGGCAATCCAAGATATCTTAAAGGGAACACTTCAATAGAAAATCATATTTAAGCAATGATTTGGCTCTTGACTTCATCAGTAACTCTGGCCATAAAGATACTTGAGTTTTCTATATTAGCAACCAACCTAATAACATCACTGAAATGTGTTAGTGCTCCATGATCCTATGTACTGAGCCAACTGTCCCTTTTACAAAAATAAGATTAGTCAATTGCGCAGCTTGCACATTAGATGGAACTTAAAATCAGGTAGCATGCGCATTGATTTTAGAATCCTGGTAAGGTATTCCATCACCAAGACAAACAACACTGATGAGACAGGATCAGCTTGCAACTTCAACTAAAATGCATTCTTATCTTCATCAGCCTCGGCGCCAAACAATTTGAACGTCCCAAAATGGAAACATTTTCATATGAATTGGGACAGAATTTGAAATTAAATTAGTTTCAACTTTAAACCCTATTAATCGTGGATTTCCAACGCACTTTACTTAAACATCAATGACATTAATAAACCAAAATTTAGGTAAAACATAGGGAATTGGAGATTTCAATTCATATATGTGTTAGTGTGTGTATATATCACCTGAGAAATTCGGAGCCTTCCTCTCTGATTATTGAAGGAATGAGTAACTGGTTTTCCAGCTTTCAATTGAATACCTAAAAAAAAGTGTAAATTCTCTAAAGTTAACGACAGTAATGATCGATCAAAAAAAGCATTAGAAAACAGTTGATAAAACTTTACCCCAAAATGCCATTGTTTCAGCTTGACGGTTGTTGAACCCTAGGCGAAGTGAAGGGTGATCCTTCTCTTTCCTCAAACCCTAAGCTATTTATAGGTGTGAGTTACGCGGGAGTTTGTTTCTAGCTTTACTTAGCGCGCTTACTCTATTACTCCCTGTCCACTAATAGCTCAATATATTACCTTGACATAAAGGTTAAAAAATAATAAATAAAAGATAATTTTATTAAATTATTTTTATTAATATTAAAAAATTATTTAATAGTAAAAATAAATAGATATAAAATAATAAATTTTAATTAATTTTTCTTTTGATTTAAGTATTAATAGACATGTCAAAATAATATTAATTAGTTTACTATTGGTGTTGATGCTCTTATGTATAATGTTTAATTAATGCTTTTAAGTTAGCCAAATATATCGAGATCCATAAGAATGATCGGATGATCGAAATCTGAATATTACGAATATAGTTGAGTAAAAATTAAGAGTTCTTTTTAGTGAAGGGGTGCGCTATATATTTACATTCATTAGTTTGCAAGGGATTCAATGTCGATTTTGATGGAGATCAAATAATTGTTCATGTACCTTTATCCTTGGAGGCCCATTAAATCACCACCCCCGAGTTAAACTGGTGTCGTCTATTTTTGTTTGTCTAATATATTATTTTAAAATGTTTAACAATACTTATTTAATTTATAAAATTAATTAATATTTTATAATTTTGTGTCTATACCCTTATTATTGTAAATAGTACTCCTTCCCTTCGGATTTAATTATCAAAAAATTGTTAATTTGATTTCTATTTTTACTTGTGATTTTTGATAAATTGAGGTAGCATAATTTTTTCTATTATATCCATAATTTATTATTATTGAATTAGTGTTTGTGAAAAGTGTAGCTAATAAATTTATTTGGGACCTATTAATTAATAGGGTGTAAAATGGTAAGTTTATTTTATATCAACAATTATTTTTTAGTAAGTGTGCTAAATAAAAATTTAACAATTGAATCTGAATGAAGTTGTATTCATTATTCAAAATTTAGATGCCTTATATTTTATATTTAATAAAGTTAAAATATTGAATTAAATTATTCTCATATTTACTCTTTATTAATCTTCATCACAAATTACTAGCGACAGAAAAAATAACAAATATATATATATAAATAAAAATACTTCTAAATATATATTATATTATTAAGTACAAAACTTCAGAAAATAACATAAAAAGTTTTAAGCTAAAAAGCATAATTAAAAGGAACATATTAATTAAATTAAAACTAGTGAACAAAATTCCGTCATTTGATATCAAAAATTAAAATAATATTGACATTGATGAAACAAAAACGCACTCTGAACAATAAAGCTAAGTAACATGCCAACATTTACTTAATAGACACTCCTGTATCAATTATTAGTAGTAGTAATAATTTTCTTGCATTATAAAATTTGTAGCCTAGTTGTATTTCTCATTTTTATTTTATTTTATTCGTTCTTTATTTCACATGCTAATAATATAACACATTTATTATATGAAATAATAGACAAATAAAATAAAATGAAATGAAAACTACAACTAGACTACAATTTTACAGTGCAAGAAAATTATTACTAATAATTGATACAGGAGTATCCATTAAGCAATATTATTAAATAGTATTTATCTTGAGAGCTTTCAAGGATACATAATTAAAAATAATTATTATATTTTTAGAATTAAAGTCACGAATAAGTTTTTTTTTTCTAACCAAACTTATTACACATGAACTTATTGTTGTAATTACAATTAATTTTTTAATAATTACTCCCTCCGTCTCAAAATAATTAAATTTTTGAGGGTTTTTTTCAAGGTTCAAAATTATTGAATTTTTCAAAGGTCAAGATGAATGCTTGAAAGTTTTTTCATATTTGGCCTTTCATTTATTGAACTTTTATATTTTTTAGAAAATAATTACACTATATATTTATGATTTTACAAAGGGCAATAGTAGAAAGTATGGTGTAAAGTTTATCTTTAAATATTTTTCTTAATATGTGTGCATTACCTCACAAATTCAGTTAATATGGGACAGAGAGAGTACAACAACAACATTATCCCAATGCCTCAAAGGCTCTTACCCATTGCAGGGTAAGGGGAGTCGAATGTACGCAGTTTGACCCCTATATTTAAAAATATAGCACGACTATTTTCGGATGACTCATGATGAGCGTCGAAAGTTAACTGTTACTTCACAATTGAAAGAAGCGCAGACAATTTAAAGAGTCATTCTGCTTTATTTCATCGTATTCTAAAGCCAAAAAATAGTAAATCTTAATTTTATCCGAGATTGATGGAAAGATGGGATAGAGGGAGTATGTTGTAATATACATAGTTATATTATATCCACATATTTCTCTAATGAAGCAAAAATATTATTCAAGCTAAGTGCATATGTTCATAAAGAATTTCTATAGTTTTGGATGTGACTGTTTAATTTAAAAAATAAATGTCCTCCTCTTCGTCTGACAAATTAAATTCAATTCGTTGAAGAATAACATGCTTATTTATTAGTTTAACTCATTTAAAATTGAGTTGATATTCAATCTGAATTGACTTGAGAAAGATTTTTTTAAAATATTTTTTTTATTTATTATATTTTATATAATCAAAATAAAAAAATATAATTTAATTAAATATAAAAATATTTAAAAAAATAATATTTTTGACCAAACTTATTAAAAATTAGGTCTAATTGAATGGCCTTCTGACCCACTGATCAACTCATTTTGACCACTACCTCCTCTTTTACGAGTTCAGAACTATGTTAATCCACCAATGTTGCTGCAAATTAGCAGATCCTATGTTAAACTAGTCAAAGCTGGCAATTTTCAAATGTGTTTTGGTAGACATTTTTCTCACACTGAAACCCCAACTACCAACTCTATTGTTGATGCTTCATCCATGGAATCTGATAACTCCCAGGTAGTTTTTCTTTCTCTCGTTCTGTTTTTGCGCAAACCCACCAAAAAAACACAGTTGAAAGGAGCTAACTTGAGCTGAACAAGACATTGAAAGCTTACATTTTTATGGTATAAATTTAAATTTCAATGCATTTTGGCAGAAGAAGGCAACTGATTCAACTTGGGATTCAAAAATTGTATTGTATTCTTTCTGGCAAAGTTCATGTTCTTGGAGAGTTCGCTTCGCCTTAAATCTCAAAGGTCTATTCTTGGTCAATCCCAAGATAGAATTTTTGTTCAGTAATTTGTTTTTTTGGGTTGGGGGTTGGGGGTGGACTGAATAACTGTTTGATTGTTAACTTTGTGTTTTGGTTTCTTGGGGTGCACAGGGATTTCTTATGAATATAGAGCAGTCAACATTGACAAAGGAGAACAGTTCACTTCAGGTATTATGTTTGATTTTTTCGCTAGTCATTCACCTGGATGAAATTCAGAAGTACCAAAGGCTTTTTCTCGAGTGCAATATTGTTGATAAAAGAAGATGCAGATAATTAATTCACATAGAAATTACTATATGCAGTGGATAACTCCGGCCAAGAAAGCTATTCTTTGTGGTGCACACAAAATGTCTCTGCAGATTCTCAAATCACGATAATAGTGTGCCAGACGGTCTTGCAGATAGGCTAGTGTAGCTCCTATTTGCTTAATTTGACATAGAGATAATAGTTGTTGACATATTTGTTAGGAGTATGAACATTACTAGATGCTATTGATGGTTCAACTTCATGTCTCTCCGTAGTCTATGTAAGCCCTTAGGTGAATCTTTAGCTTATAGCTCATGAGTTATATTTACTTATAATAAGCAAAAATCTTATAGCTCTTGATTATTGTGAACTAGTGATGAACAAATATAGCAGTCATTTCAGTAAAGAGTATGAGTAAGCCGTTTGGCTGTTTCAGAAACTAATAATAGTAGTAGCTTATGTTAGAATAGGAATAGGTACATACAGTCCTAATTAGAATAGAAATAGCCCAAATAGGAATGACAATAGTATATAGAATCCTACTTGGAAAAGGATTGTATTATAGTATCCTAGTTGGAAAAGGATTGTATTATAGTATCCTAGTTGGGAAAAGAGTCTAATATAGTATCTATATATAGGGTCTTAATGTAATAATGTAGACAACAGTTCAATAATATTATTCCCCAATATTTCTCACTTGGTATCAGAGCTTTACGGTCTTGGTAGAAAATCAAAGAGCTTCCATTGTCAGCGGGCGGCTATGATCCATATAGGTCGCCTGTCTAGCCAATGATTATGTTAGCAAAAAAAGAAAGAATAGGTCATTGTGCGTCAATTTTTGGTGACTTTCTAGGGTTGTTTTGTGTTAACCCCACATCTATCAGTGTTTGTGTAGCACCGTGCCATCATTCCAGTGATTACTTTTTTTTATATCTAATTTGTGTAGCACTGTGTCATCTTTTCAGTGACTACTTTTTTTATATTTATCATGTGTAGTACCGTGCCATCTTTCCAGTGACTACTTTCTCATATTCAATTTGTGTAGCACCGTGCATCTCTCTGGATGACTTCTCATATTCAATTTGTGTAGTACTGTGAATTTTTCGAACTACTTTCACATATTTGAGTTGCATAGCACTGCATTTTTTTGGTGACTCAGATTTGATTTGTTAGTGGCATTCGTCTTTTCGGTGACTCATCAATCTAGTTTGAGTAGGGACGTGCCATCATTCCGATCCTATCCATACAATTTCTCTTTTGTCGTAGGGTAATGCGGTCAATATGATCCTACCTATATAATTTCTATTTTCAAGTAGGGTCGTGCCATCATTCCGACCCTACTCATATAATTCTTTTCTCAGTAGGGTCGTGTCATCATTCCAACCCTACCCATATAATTTATTTCTCAATTTGTGACCACTTTAATCCATCAAATCTAATAATTTGGTGCATAAGCAAGTTTCGAGCAGTTTTAAAGTGACTTTCTTAGAGTAATTTCGAGATGACCCATATTGTCATTCTCTATTGACCTTTTGATCAGTTGAGCATTAAAAATGCTTTTCTCCGTGATCATCTCGAGGAAGAAATCTATATGGAGAAACCACCTGATTTTGTTACTCAGGGGGAGTTTGGCACCCATGAATGTCGTTTGATAGCCTTGTATGTCGTTTGTGTAAGTCCCTTTGTGGTATGAATCAGTCTTCTGAGCTTGGTTTGGGAAGTTCAACACTGTAATTGAAGAACTTATCATATTGTGTTTTATGGACATTGTGCATCAAATCCAATATTTCATGAGAAGACTAAGCACACTGAGATTGATTGCCGATTTTGCGAAATCGAGTGATCAACTTGCAGATATCTCACCAAGCTCTTCAGATCCTCATATTAATTACATTTGTAACAAGCTAGGTACATATGAGTGTATGCACTAGCTTGAGGAGGAGTGTTAGAATGGGAATAGGTACATACAGTTCTAATTAGAATAAGAATAGCCTGAATAGGAATAACAATAGTATGTAGAATCCTACTTGAAAAAGGATTGTATTATAGTATCCTAGTTGAAAAGGATTGTATTATAGTATCCCAGTTGGAAAAGGATTGTATTATAGTATCCTAGTTGAAAAAGGAGTCTAATATAGTATCTATATATAGGGTCTCAATGTAATAATTTAGACAATAATTCAATAATATTCTTCCCCCAATATTTCTCACAGCTTATACCTCAATATTACTACAGTGATGGGCAGAAGTCAGAACTTGAAACTATTTCCATAAAGAGTAAGAATAAGTCGTTTGGTTGTTTTGGCCACTCTTAACATTAGCTTATGTACAGTTCCGAACCAATAAGCTGTAACACATATATCTCTAGCTGTAAAATGCATTTGCTTCTTTGGTCTACTTGCAACAGGGTGCTTCCTGTGGCACACTACCGAATATTTGAACTTTGAATACTGACCTAAGGTAAATATGAATACTGACCAAGTTTAAGGGAGATATATCTAACTTCATACAAGTGTTCAGCTATAGGTTCAAAATTCAGGTCCATCCCTATGATTACTCATTTCCCTTGGCATTTTCCTTGTGACATTTCCAACTCCACCTGGCAGTGATATCGTTAGCCAATGATATTGTAAAAAAGTCTCTGCATATCTGTAACTTAAGCTTTAGCCCGTCTGTGACTGCTTTATGTTTATTACGCCAATAGGGCATGAGAGATCAAACCAGAAAGAAGTGGCACGTCCATCAAGTTGTCAAGCAGGAATTTGAACAGAAAGACTCATTGTCAGTGTGTTATACAACCCCAAGAACATTCATGAGATTACAGTATTTGTCTAAAGTTCTTTGTTCACTGGTACCAATAAGATATCATCTTACCCATTTTTATCCACAGGATGTGTTGACGCAGCGTATCCTCCAAATTATCTTTAAACAGCAGCTGTTTTCAGGTCCTGCTGTCTAGTTTTTGTAGTTAAAACTACCCTTCTCTGTGACCTTTACTGTGATATGATTAAGATTCCCTTTTCTACGGAAATATATGCCCATTTAATCACATGCTTTCTTAGTTAAGAATGCTGAGCCAGTAGTCTTTTAAGTACATTTAGTTCTCTGGTTATCGGTGCCTGATTCTTCCTCTAATGTTAGAGCTTTTTTAAGTCTAAAGACTAAAGGTGTCCAAAAAAATATGGGAAGTCTTACTATAGGAATCCGCAATATTATGTACTTAGGTACCCTCAGTTTGATTAAGCATAGATATGCATGCAAACTCATGCGCTATTTGGGTAGGAATAAGCGTCAAAGCAGAAAAATTTATCCAGAAAAAAGAAAAGGAGATGAAGCTTAGGTACGTCTACTTGATGATATAAGGATGTTCTCTCTTGATTGAGTAAAGGAAAGCCAATTTCAACTTCAGAATTGTACAACTTTGTGATACTGACATCCGGCTTCTGCAATCCAGTTATGAGTACTGTGATAAAGTTCTGTTTCGATTTATGTTTTCCCTAACACGAGCATAAACTAAATCTTCCACTGCGATCAGTGTTCAGTGGTTCACTAGCATAGTTTCTGAACTTGAGCAATGCTTGAGGATGGAATATTTATTTTGGTGGTATATGCATATTTTTCTTCTTGTACCATTACTTCTGACTAAAGTCATATGCATATTTGCAGAGTTTGATAAACTAAATCCTCTTCATTATGTTCCTGTATTGGTTGATGGTGATGTGGTAATTTCGGACTCCTATGCAATTTTCCTGGTAGGATCTCTTAAGCCTATATGATCTTCTTTGATCCTACTCCTGACACCATCATGAATGATTCAGTTGTGTGCCAATCTCTTTGCTGTTTGGCTAGTATTTAGAAGAGAAGTATCATCAGAGACCCCTGTTGCCAGTTGAACCTCAATTAAGAGCTCTCAATCTTCAGGTAAGATCCAAGTGCTTGTGGGTCCTTCACTTAGGGGCATTATGAACTAATCAGGAAAAGAAGTCCTTGAAGTGCATTTTGAAGAAAAAATTTTAGAAATAAAATCTGCCTATTGTGTTGCACCTGTATGCTCACTATCTTGAGACCACAAGGGCGAGATATCTCGGCGAGTGGTGATGTATATTATCTCCAGCTTCAAGGTTGATGAACATTGACTTTCTGGGAAATTTTCTCGTAAAATATGTACTTCGGAGCTAGGTTGGTTGCAATTAGAATAAAAGCTGTGCACCCCTTGTCTTTCTCTGCAGGCAGCAAGTATTGTCAGCTCTAATATGCAGCCACTCCATATGTTGTCAGTGCTGGTATTTCTCTTGCTCCAGCAGTTCCATTTTACGTTCTGTGTGGTCAAGGATGTTCTTTTGTCAGAGCAATAATAGTTGTCGTTCATTTTTTAGAGGTATATGGAGGAAAGGGTTGGTCCTGAAGAGAAACAATTGTGGGCAAAATTTCACATACAAAAAGGTTTTGGTGGTAAGTTTCTTTGAAATTTCCTGGTGATTAGTAAGTTTGTTCTTTGTTTCTTCCCTAACTTTCTCCTCACATTTTCTGCTACTTTATTATGACTTCAGTTTTGAGGTCTTATCAAGGATTTCATGGAATAATCTCTTCCTTGCTGAAAGTTTAAAAATTTGAAACAACCTTCAATTTTTAAGACAAGAAGGTAAAAAGGTAAATTATGTAACACCAAGCAAACTATGCTTGATTGTGTATCCATTTCAGGAAATGTACTCATATGGGTTAAGTTTTATGCATGTTCTATTTACCATACTCATTTAGTCCACATGAGAAAAGAAGAGTCGCCAATAAAGCCTTCAATTTAGTTTGATGCTTGAGCTTTGAGTCGTTTTGGTACATACGAATGCCCATCGCTATACTTATCAAAAAAAAAAAAATCATCATCATGGAGTCTCTTTTTGTAATTTTTTTGAAACTGGTAACAACTACACACACACATATATATTAAAGTTTCACTACAACAGTGCAAGAAGACATCACAACATCCCAACCAAGCTTAATCTACTAATCCACAAGGATCCTATCACATCAACTGGATTTCTAATTTATTTGTCATAGTTCAACTCGATTGGTTATTAAGGACTTAGCTTTGCTTATGTATTTTCTGCGCAACGGACTAGTTTTGGGTTTCTAAATAAAACTTGCATAATAGGGTGGTCAAGTAGGATTTTGATCTTCTATATCATCATTTGAGTTCTCAAAAACTTGATTCCCTGTAACTTTGAATATGGTTAGTTATGCATGTGCTTCAAACTTTATGAAAATCCAATAGAACATTTATTGGGTTAGTTATTATAAAGGGTATCATGGATATCTAGATAGAGGTAATATTCGCCTTCACATGAGTCAAAAGAGAAAAATCAGTTCTGAAGGATCTCCGTCAGCCTAACAATGTTCGATATCCTTGTTTTGTTTGCTTAAGCTTCTGGTGTTTAATTAGACAAGATGACACTGTTTGGCTATAGATCATGATGTTGTTTCTATTCTAAGATTAAGGATGTGACATGTGGCAAGTTGCAACTACAACTCCTTCTTTGCCTGATATGTGTAGTGTGTAGCGAATTTTGTTTCCTGATCAGTCAGTAGTCTTCTTCAACCACTTGTTCGACTGGTTCTGAGGAAACTTCTCTTGTTTTGGAGCAGCTCTTGAAAAGTTGCTGACGAAATCTGCTGGAAAGTATGCTACGGGAGAAGAAGTATATATGGTACTTTTTGTCTATCACTCGTATGCTTTCTTGATATCATTGTTTTATTGTGCACCTGAATTCCTTGAGCTTCTAAATTAGTGGGGAGATAATATCATGTCAACGGTTAACTAAAAATCATCTTGACGATGTTATTCCTAAATGATCCCAGCTGATATAACGCGGTGGATATTGCAGGCTGATGTGTTTTTGGCACCCCAAATTGCAGTGGCTACTAAAAGGTTTAAGATTGACATGGTAAGTTTTTGTGTTTGGGTCATTTTTTGGCTGCAACATGATGACTAATTTAAACTCTACTCAGATCCCTTAAGTCTCTCTGCATTTGATTAAATAAACTTCATTGTCCTCAACTGCAAACAAGCCAAGTTGAATCAAGCTCTGGAGTTCCGAACTTGCTTAGCCATATTATACTAGACCATTGTCACGGACTTAGAACTCTTGCTAAGAACTCCACATGCTGGGCTGGACTGCTACTTTAATAGACAAGCTCAAGTTCGAGCTTGAACTATGCTCGACTAATTTCCGATCTCAAACTCAACACAACTTATTAGTCTAAACCCACACAGTTGGCATCCCTATCATAGTATTTGGGAGTCAAATGGGCAGGTCGTATTGAAATTGAGAATGTTAAGATAGGTAGAAATAGAAATTGGATTGGATTATAACCCGCCCAAATTTGTTTTGGACTTCACTGTGCTAAAATTCAGGTTGGATCATGGCCTGCTCAATCTCAATAATTTTTAACATATTATTATTTATTTTTTATAATCACAATCTGAATTTCAACTCAAGAAAATAAAAATAAAAAGTTAGAAATAGACGGATAAATCATAGAAAACATAAAATAGAAAGAAAACTTACATTACATCAATGCAATTGCAAGTAAAGAATCTTAGAACGGATTGAAATTGGAGATGAAATTGAGCTCAATTGAAAATTATTTCAAAATGAGTTGAAGTCTGAATGAGTTGGGACTGAACCCAATTCACATTATCCTAAGTTCAACCCATAAAATTTTGAATGGGTTAAACGGGTTACCTACATTTACACTCATTTTGACACCCATGAAATCATTTATGAAAAAATAAAAAATAAATAGTGTTTGTTTGTTTGAATGTTTTTCTGTGGCCAAAATTTTAATCACACTTTTAGCACACCTTGTGAAACATGTTCCACCTTTCTTTCCTAGAATATATAATATTGTGACACTTATTTAATATTTGAATTCAACGCCTTCCTCTGCTGTCTTTTTCCCGCCCCCCTCACTAACTTCCAAGGGGAGAATCATAACAAAAACTCAAAAAACATCTATTTGCGACCCCAACATTTCCCTATGTCACTGTGAAGAGATTATTCATAGAATGTAACGAGTAGCTAGTTATTATCGTTATTATTAATTTATTTATTTTTCCACTGATAGATCTTTTTAACAAATTGTAATAGCTACTAATTGTATTATTGGCAGTTTTTATTAAAACATTTTTGACAATTTTTGAAAAAACTATGATCGAATGTTGACATTATTTTATATGTGCAGTCTGAGTTTCCCACGTTATGGAAGATATATGATGCTTGTGAAGCATTACCAGAATTCCAAGCTTCTTTACCAGAACAACAGCCTGATGCTGCAATGTGAGCTAATATACTCTGCACAGCGAAATTGTCTTTTAATTTTAGAATAATTAATATTAATATGATAATGTCTTTAAATTCTAGAATAATTAATCTTAATTGCAAAGTTGAAGAAAATAATTAATTTTCTTTTAATTTTGTAAATTAAAAACATACACGACGGTATTTATAAGTACATGACAACAGAAAATGAGAAAGGAGTAATTTTTTTAACTTCTGGAAAATAATTTCTGCTACTCATTCTCGCAAAATCTTGATCAAACGCCTCATGTTTTAAAAATAAACACTTTTTAGAAAAATAAAATAAATATGAAAGAATTATGTTTTCAGATCTCATAAAAATAAAAATCTGTTACTCCTACATTAAAACTGGTTTTAAGCACATGTCACAAATCGTAAGAGTGGGGGGCGGAAAAAAACGCTTTTGACTGGAAATGGGATCATACATTTTTGTCCAAACGGGCCCTTAAGTTTTCTCATGACGTGGCTATATATTATTCCCTTCATTTTTTTTTAGTTGTCGTGAAAAGGTTCTTCACAACACTTACAAGAATGAATGAATTAGAAGCGTACTTTGATTAGTATATTCCTTATTAGTTTTTAAGTCTCTATCTATTTACATGCCTTTTAATTTTAAGATTATTAAAGTTAAGAGTAAAATTTAAAAAAAATAATTAGTTATTTTTTTAAAATTTTTTAATTGAAAATTATTTTAGAATAAGTATTTTTTTATATACATGAACACTAAAAAGTAATTGAGAATAATAACAACATAACTAGTGAAATGTCATAAGTGAGTCTGCAAAGGATAGAGTGTAAGTAGACCTTACTACTACATCATAGAGATATAGAGGTCATTTCTGAAAGACCCTCGACTGAAATATATTATCTCTAAGGAAAAAAAATATTCAGAATAGCGACTAAAATGAAAAGCAATGACAATTTTACAAATAAAAATAAAAGTAACAAAATAATTGATGGGCAATAAAAACACCCAATACATAAATATAGAACTGATCCGATTAATCTACTACATCACAAGGCAAGATAACACTCTAGCCCTACTAGTCTATTAACCTTCTATCCTAATCCGTGACCTCCGTTCCTTTTCTATCCAAAGTCATGTCCTTAATGATATGAAATTGCGTCATATCCTGTTTAATCAACTTTCCCCAATACTTTTTCGATCTACCTCTACCCCTCTACGTTCCTAAATTCAACCTCTCGCATCTCTCAACAGGAGCATCGATACACCTCCTCTGCATATACCTTAACCATCTCAGTCTCGCTTCTCTCATCTTGCCAAGAACATCGATACACCTCCTCTACTTATATCTTAACCATCTCAATCTCGCTTCTCTCATCTTGTCCATCACAAAGACCACCTCTATCTTTTCTCGAATAATTTCACTCTTAATTTTATCACACCTAGTATGTTCACATATATATCTCAACATCCTCACTTCACAACTGGTATTTTTTTAACATGTGAATTTTTAACTGACCAACAATCCATCATATATCAAACATAATTTAACTATCATTATATAAAACTTGCCCTTATGTTTTGATGACATCTTCTAAAAAAGAAAAATTATTATTATTGTCATTATTAATATAGTTGCTTTATAACGAGGTCCTTAATTTTACTCACCCTCTCCATTGGGATCTATTCTCGTTAATAATAATATTACCAAAATGTGCAAATTATGCCTAAATTAAAGTCGGTTCCATTTAAGTATCTCGATATATAATAAAATATTTTAATTAAATATTTTAATTAAAATACCTTACTTTATATTTAAATATTTAAGAAAAATAAAAAATATTTTAAATATTTAAATAAAATTTGTTCACAAATTTAAGAGAATGCGCACCGTATAAAATAAAACCATTGAACTTGTTAAGACAAATTGGTTTCCTCTTTAATGACTGCCGTCTGTACCTGACAGAAAAGTCCTTTACCAAAATTTTGTCTGTTTTTTTTTTAATTTAATAATAATCCTCCAAGCTGTAATCAACTCAAATTGTGAAACTCATGAGTCTACCTTGCTCCTTTGCCCTCAGAGAATCTTCCCATTAATAAGTTTTTATTTTTTAGACATTTGGATTGTATTTTGTTTAATCAAATCGAAATCTTTTCAAATGGAACTCTATGTTGTACGAATTTAAATATAATCAAATTTTAATATAAATATTGATTGAGTAAAAGAAAAAAGTATATAATAGAATATTCATATTAAATACATGAAAAGTTATTGTGCGAATTTCAAATATCTATCGTATAAATATATATATCAAATAAAATATATCACCTTGTTACTATAACCTCGACAGTAACAAGCATGAATTTTTATATGTTTTATTGACATTAATAGGTATAATCTAAAGACAGGACAACATATAATTGACAAACTTTAAGAAAGTATTCATAGACTTGCGCAAAATAGTTCAATTCATGTCCTTCGTTAGTGTTTTGATTTATTTATAACTTTATCGAAGATTTGAAAAAGAGGTATATCACATGACATAAGGAAATTCTATTATTTCTCTATTTTATATTAAGTTAATTGCTAAATTTTTTTTGATATTTTAAAATAAGTTAATTATTCACTTTTCAAGGAATGTGTTGAAATTTGTTTTCAATTTTACCCTTCATTGATTAAGTTTCTAAGGTTGAGTTTTGTATGAGAAATAAATGGTGTATTAAATGAGTGTATGGAATTTTAAAAATAATAAAAATAAAAAAATGTGATTAAATTTTATCTTTATTTCTTTTTATTAATATGTGTAAATGACCCAACAATTCACTTAATATGAACAGAGAAAATATTAATTTTCGATCTTCAATATTCTCTTATTATTTTATAGGAACGGTCGGGAATTTTTTTTTTCTATTAATTGGTCAATTTTTGTGGTATATATATATAATTTTTATTTTTATTTTTAATGGAGAAAAACAACTTTCCTAGTAACAGGGAAAAACAGGGAAAATAAAATGTGATGCCTCAAAAGGAGCTTTGGCATATACAAATTTTCTGCATCGATTTGTCCTTAGATCCAATTTGGGAAAACGTATTGGACTGTTGAATGTCTTAATTGACTACTAATATAATTAATGTTGTTACTCTTCATTATTAGCCTTAATTTTTAATTAACATGATGTCATATAGGTTGCAATAAAAAAATATTTAAAAAATTAGTCGAATCTTGAGGTATATATCTGTACCAAGTAAAATACTTTTAAAAATATGATCATGGACATCCCTTAAGTTATGAAAATTTTTCTACTATTTATGTGATAAAATTTATTTATAAAATTTTTAAATATTAAAAAAAATAAGTTCTATAAATAATATCACACATAAAATTTTGTATCATTCTCACTTTGCAACATACTTATCTTCCCATCTATCCTCGTAACCTCGATCCTCATCATCTTCTCCTCCATCTCACATCATTTTTATTCAAATTATATACGAATATTTATTCTTTATTCATGCACCAAACAAAAATAAATAAACAACAACCACTTTTTTTAAAAAAATAAATTTTTTTATTGTAAACGAATTCCTTAGAACGCACCCAAAAATGTGTCTTTGATCTAAAGAAGATTTAGCTTCTCTTATTTTATTTTATTTTTTTGTCGTAACAAATTAAAAGGATTTTGTCATTTTATATTAATTTTTAAATATTACATAACTATATAAAATCATAATAGTTAAATTTAGATTTTTAAAATATTATTAAAATTATTTATTACAATGCATTTATTATTAAAAATAATTTTAAAATATTTTATCAATAGAAGTTCGGGACCAAATAATATAATATGAATCGAAGCGAATATCAAAAGCTTATTTGAATTTAATTTTTTATTTTTTATTTATTTTGTCATTTTAACTTACCATCAAATGTTTATGACATTTTGTAAATTTATTTAAATATTTTTATAATAATTATTTTTAACTCAGCTCATGTCTGTAGAACTGACGTTCACAGAATTGTGTGGCAGAGAAGTGGGTCCTACAGAATTAGTTTCTACACGTGGCACTTGGCTGTGAATTAGTACAAATTTTTATTCACGAGTTTTTTTATTTGAAATAAGTATTGAAACATATCTAAATTTAGAGTGAATTAATATTAACTTAATAATCTTGTAAAATTTATAGCTTTCAACTAATGTAATTCACTATATTTTAGCCTTCTAATCATTGCTATTTTATTTGGACATGTTCTAAAAAAAATTAAGATATTTTAAATTTCTTGCTGACTAGATTAATCTAAATTGGAATGAGTTTGGATTTTATGGCTTATTATGATAAATATATATAATTAAAGAAGATTACAATTTTATGTGCTTAATTTATCAACGTAACTAATATTTAAAAATATGTGTATAAAGTTTATAAAAATTTGAACAAAAAATGTTTAATATAAATATTCTATCATATATTTAATACTCGATTGGAACAAGTTTTGAAGCTGATTTAGATGACTTTTGATTTTTTATTTATTAAGCAATTTTCTGAGTTGTGACTCATTCAAATATTGTAGAAGTGTTTAAAATCTATTTTAGCCTAAAACTCGTAAAATAATCAAATCTAAACGAGCTCTTAGTTTGAACGCCAAATAAACTTAGCAGACAAATTTAAAGAGCTATTCCTTTCATTTAAAGATTTCATTATGAATTTAGGTATTCAATTGCAATTTATAATTAATTTAAGCATCTAAATATAATTTTTTCACAATTTAAAGAGTTATGGTCATGGATATTTTAAGCTTGAAAAGCATATTATAATTTGTAGACAGAAAACATAACTAAAAGAAACATAAAAATATTATCGCGAAGAATCATCCTATTAAAAATATTAATTTATTCATAAGTGGATGATTATGAGTAGATGATGCAACTGAATATATATGAGATATTAGAATATTGTTAGTTTCTCTATCTGTATGAGACTTAAAATATATATTTTTTTATTTTATATATGTGCTTCATCTGCCTGCTAACTCTTTTCATTTTAACTTTTCAAGTATTTTGTTTGCAACATTTGGGATCACACAGAATTTACTTCTTATTTTTTCTTATTTCAAGTTTGATTTCAATGTTTCTTCATTTTATGTTT
>JAOTQJ010000001.1:24409101-24428140 GCA_025642045.1 Solanum sejunctum | reverse complement strand
TATTGATTCTTTATCCAAATAAAAAGAACATCGTGCCTTTCTTTTTTTATTAGAGTGTTGTATGTTTTGCATAATAAAATATTCATAAAATATTGATTCTTCATCTCTCATAATATTTTCTAAATCACATGCTATAAAATTTTTTAGAATAATATTTTTTTATTTATGTATCAAATAAAAAAAGTAAATAAAAAACATGTTCATTCGTGTCAAATTCATCCTAAAAATGCTAATATTTCTTATACTCCCTCTATTCATTTTTATTTATTTAGTATGTTTAAAAAATTTGATCGATTTTAATTGTTCAGTTTGAAAAAATAATAAATAACTCATCATTTTATGTTTATTTTACTTTTATTATTAAAAAGTATTTATTTTATAATATTTAGATATTTATAATTAAGAAGAATGATATAATTAAATTATTTTTATTTATTATTATATTTTTAAAGAAATATGTCAAATCAAATATGAAGAAATAGAACACTTACATGGGGCCCATGTTGGCTAAAATTATTATTCTCTCTATTTTATTTTACGTGATATTTTTTTTTTAATTTGCTCAAAAAAGAATGTCATCTTACTTGAATTAGACATAATTTTTAAATTAAATTTTTCTTTCTACTCTTAATAAAAGAAATATTTTTAACCACATAAATATTTATGAATTATTTTAGATCATAAAATTTTTTTCTTAAATATTATAATTATATAAAATGAGAAGCGGGGAGTACTTCATCTCTTTTTTTTATAATGTAACTTGACTTACCAAGAAGGTTAAGGAAGAAAAGTAATTTTTTAAAATTTATGATTTAAAATAAATAATATATATTTATATTTTTATTAAATATTTCACTAAAGATAAAAATGTTATTTTATAATTAAATTATTATTACATATTAAATTATGACATTTTTTTGATTGATGATTAGAGAGAAAAATGAGTTATAGAAATTGCGACAAAAGAGTAATATTCATGGAGGGAGAAAAAAAATTATTATAGTATAAAATGCATTGTCAAACAAACTAACTGGATCCTAGAAGATACAATTTATTATTTAACACCTATATTCTGATGGTATAAAATACTAACGTTGAGTAGGCCAATAAATGAAGTCTATATATTTAATTCAAATTTAATTATTATCAAATTATATATAACTTTGACGTTTATGAAGGATAATTTTGAATCAAAATAATATTAATATTTGATTCAATAGATGAAAAAAGAGTATTTTTAAACTATTTTCTAATATACTTGAGTATATTATTAGCTATTTTCGAAAGAATTAATCCAAATAAAGCAAAGAGAGTTTTTCATGGCTAAATATTAACCTCTTTGTTAGCATGTAAAATTGATATTTGATGCTACTGGATAATCATTTTTAGGACTCTAAGTGAAAATATATCCCTGAATAATTAGGAATGTCAATTGAAGCTGAACAGTATTGGACAAACTCTTAATAAGAAAATAATTATTTTCTTTATTTTATTTTAGTTATCAAAATAAGATTTGATATAATTTTTTTATTTGATTAATATACTTTTTATTAACAATTAAATTTTTATTTATATATATGCCTTTTAATTCTAAAATAATTAATGCTAGGACAAAGTTTAAAAAAAATTAATTCTCTTTTAATTATTATATTGATAATTATTTTGAGATAAATATTTTAATATATATGGCAACTAAAATGGAATAGAATGAGTAAAAGAGACGAGACAAAACTTTGTCCAACTGCAGTTGTCATAATAATGATTTACACAATTTTTAAGAAAGAAATATTAAAAATACTGTATATATCTTTTATAAATAATTAAAAATTTTATCAATATATGTGTTTTTAATTCTAAAATGAATAGTGCTAAGAATAAAATAGAAAAAGAATTAATTCTCCCTTGATGATTTAAATTTAATAAATATTTTTGAATGACTATTTTTAATTTATATAATAATTAAAATAGAACGGAGGAAGAATAATCTATCAATAGCTTTTTTTTTTGGGGTATACCTATGTTGATCATATAAATTTATCTTGCAATAAAAGAGATGAAATAATAACAATATATCCAGTAAAATTTCACAAGTAGAGTCGGAAGAAGGTAGAATGTACGCGGATCTTATTACTATTATAGAGGTAGAGAGGCTGTTTTCTAGGAACACTCATCTCAAAACCCGTAAGCAAAAATAACTAGATATGACATAAAGAAAGGAAAGGGGACAAAAAGAGCAATTAATAAGATAAAATTAACACATAATACACAAATAATGTGAACACATGTTAAAAAAAAAGAAATAAATACCTAAATATATCATCAATCTGCTACTCTAATTCACGACCTTTATTTCTTTCTATCAATATCATGTCCTCAGTAAGACGAAATAATAAAAATAAAAAATGAGAGAAGGACAGATATAATAAATGAAGAGACAAAAATAATAAATGAATGGCAAAAAAGGAAGAATCACTGCTCGAGTCTGCAAACCAAGGAGATATCTGGATTCTGGGTGTAAAATAAAATAATTTGAACAAATTTGGGTTATTTGACCGGAGGGGCAATTTGTGTAATTTTCATTTAATATTAAAGACACGTGGTTCTCTATTGTTCTAATCAGAGAAATCAAAGATTAATTAGATAGTCTTTAACGCACAATTAGTAAATTAGGGCAGTTTCGTAAATTTGAGGTTGCAGATGGACTGAAACTTTTAAGCGGATGACGTCAATTAAACACGTGCTTTATGAATTTTGATATACGGTATATTCGTTGTCTGGAAACAGACGCTTTATATTTTTAAACATAGGGGTTAGGCTGCATACATCCGACTCCCCTCACCTCGCAATGAGCGAAAGCCTTTGGAGTCACTGGGATATGTTGTTGTTGTTGTTGTTGTTGTTGGTATACCCATTGTCTTAAATAATAGTATGTCCTGATTTTTCAAATATAATTATTTTAATATTATTGTTTTAAAAGTTCAAAATAAAAATAGTTATTTTATTCTCATTTTATTTTTAATGGTAATTTATTTTTAAAGGCGTATAAACATTTAAATAATATATAATTAACAAAAAAAATCATGTTTTAATACAAAAATGAAGATAAAATTTTTTAAAAGTCTATTTTAATTGATACTCCATCATTTACTAGAAAAGAATGAAATATTTATTTTATTGTTTTCAAAAAGAATAATTTTTTAATTAATATATTAATTCTATTTTTTTAAAATGAAATGGAACAGAGAATTTAGGAGTGACAATTGGGCGGATTAGGTCAATTCTAAGTTAGTCATAATGAGTTAAAATAATAAATGGGTCAAGACCCAATCCAACCCAAAATTATTTGGATAGAAATGAGTTGGGATCAAAATGAATTGAGTAATGAATTATATAGTAGGTTAAGATTAAATTTGATCCAACTTTTACTAAACTTTACTTATTATTTTTTGTCAATAATTTAGTACTTAATTAAATTATATTTTCTTTATTATGAATATATAAAATATATCAAATTTAAAAGGATTGTATTCTAAAAATATTTTGATAAAATTTCTTTCAAGTCTATTTGGGGTTGCATATCAATCCAATTTAAAATTGATTAAAATGAATTAAATTAAGATAAATTAAACTAATAAATAGATGAATTATTAACCTACTTAAATTTTAATGAATTGAACGAGTTGAGCAAGGTGACTCTATTTTTGTAACCTCTAATAGTGATGAATTTGTGTCGATTATTAAATTTGGAGAAAATTACGTGTAGGTCTCTTAACTAACCAAAATAAAAGCAAAAATCAAGAAGAGATCTTGTGAACTTTACTCTCACACTAACTAGACAAAAGCCTCTATACCTCACATAATTGATTTAATTGTGAAGTTATTTTATTTTGTCTCTTGTATCAATTTATGAGATAAGAAAATATTATTTAATTATTAACTTTCTTTAAGGCATCTTAATTTTTTTTCGAACTTTATCTCAAATTAAATCATGTTATTTTTTGAAATGAATGGAATAATTATTAACTTTCTTTAAGACAACCTAAACTTTTTCAATCCCAATAAATTTGGGTATAGAAAGTCAAACAGTAGAGCTCCTAATCTAAAGCTCTACGGAATAATTTGATTGATAAAATAAGAATAATAATTTTGAATATTATTGTCAAGTTATTTTCATTTAATTTTTGATAATAATTATTATTTAATTCTAAAAATATTTTATCTCACTAAAATAACAAATAACTTATTTCATAAAAATAAAAGACCATGAAACAAAATAGAAGGGCATGAAATAAAATAATCTCTTGAAATATCATTTTCTATTTCATTTATCAATGGACAACTAATGATTTTGCTATCCCATCCCGCCAACTACCCTTATGCTAAATGAGGGGCTATAACTCGTGAAGAAATAAAATGTGACCTATATCTTGTCTTTAGACGGTGAAATCGTATGAATTTTAATTAATATATTAAAATATATTTTTATTATATTAATATTAAAATAATAATAATTTAGAATTTTTAAATATTTAAATTTAAAATGTTAATTTAATTGTTCTAAAATTAGTAAAATAAAATACAACGAATAATAATCAATGAAGAAAATATAATATAATTTATTACTCTTCGTAGCATTGTGGGACCATTGAAGGTTTCGTTACTCTTTATAACATTTTGATGCGGTGTGATAAAATAAAAATGTGATGCTGTAGATAAATTTATTTTTTTCTTAATTGAATATTTACTTTAGAATTATATATATAAAAAAATTTAATAATGAGCATTTTTTTAAGATGAATTTTATATAATGTAAATTTATATTAATTGAATTCTAATTCAAAATCTCTACTTCTCTGAGGTAGCGATAAGGTCTGCATACAGTTTATCCTTCTCATACCTCACTTGTGGAATATCACTGATATGTTGTTGTTGTTGAATTCTAATTCAAAAGTCACAAATCGAATGAGAAATAAATAAAAATTATTGTGGTGTGCACATTTTTCTTAATGATCAATTACTTCATGAGATACTGTTGCCTGTCATGATCTCACCAAGAATGTGTATTCTATCCACAAAGATTTAAATATATATATATATATATATAAATTATTTAGTATCCTTTTAATAAAATTTAAATTCAAATTTAAAATCTCATAATTCTCTATTAATCTTATTTTTCATTAATTTAAATCTTTAATATGCATGCAATCTCATACTAAGAGATTTTTAGCATCTTTTGTTTTTTTACTGAGAAAGCAAACTTCAATCACGCATGAGACATGACACATGCATATCAAAAAAGTGAATAATAGGTTAGTCCATTTATTTTAATTTATTTATTTATAAAAAATATTAAAAATAATTTTTATAAATTTGATATGTGTTTTATTTAAGATCACAAAATAAAAAATTATTTACTTTAAATTTCTGTATTAGATTACAAATTAAATAAATAAATTAAAATATAAAGGATATAAAAAACAAACTGAAAATGAATAATAGACACTCCATTATTTTAATTAAATTTGAATCTTTCTTTCACCTCAATCGCAAGACGTGAAACTCATAAATTAATTAGACATGATTCAAAATTAGCGATAAAATTTGCATACAGTTTCAATTATAGAGTTTTATTGAATCAATTGTTATTGTTATAAAATATGTAAACAATACTCTTTCTTTTCTAGAAATAAACAATACTCAATATTTAATTTATTACTATGTTAAACTCCCTCCACTTTAATTTATTTAGTTATTTTTTATTTATTCTAAAAAATTATTTCTTTCTTAATTTAAATTAAAATCTAAAGTTTTCTTTTAACTCAATTAATATTACATTAAAATAAAATCAAATAAATAAAAATTTTAAAAAATATCTTTTTTTAATTTTATTCTATGTGATACTTTTCTTTTTATTTTGTTTCGAAAATAACATCATCTTATTATAATAAAAAGTATTTTAACTTTAAATTTTATTTTTACTCTTTATAAAATGATTTACAAGTACATAAATATTTGAGTTACTTTATTTCAATATCGTATTAAAGTAAATGGTGTCACCTAAAATATATTATTTATTCATGTTATAAGAATGTGTACATTAAAATACTTACTACACATTTAACCAATCCTCATTTATAGAACCCCCTATTGATAGTCCTTTGAATTCTCCCCACCACTCTCTTCCTTTAATTTTAAACAAGTCCATTTTTCTTTCTCCATTACTTCATCCTCTTCTTCTTTCTTTTCATCTTTTCCCCTTTCTCTCTCTACATTCATAGAGAGAGAAGAAAAAAAAATCAACAAGAAGAACTATTGTTGAAATTAAAAAAAAAATGTTGCCATTTGGGAGCATTGAAGAGACATCTATGTCTCTTGGAAGAAATTTAACATTTGGAGAAACATTATGGTTCAATTACACAGCAAATAAATCAGATTTCTATCTATATTGTCACAACACCATCTTTTTGATAATTTTCTACAGTTTGGTCCCTTTACCAATGGTTATTATTCAGTTAATGAGGTCCAATAAGTTTGAAATTTACAAGATTCAACCCAAGACTACATTTACTTTATCTGAAATGATGGAGTGTTACAGAAAAGTCCTCATGACTTTTGTATTTGCAGTTGGTCCTCTGCAACTTTTTTCTTATCCTATCATTCAGGTATGTAGCCATGCACTGTTTCTTCTTCTTGTAATTTACACAACAAATTAAATAAAATTTTTCTTGCTAATGATTGTTTTTATTTGACTAATAATGCAATTAAAATAATTAGAAGAAAATAGTTTAAAATATTCTTGAACTTTTCGAAACAAGTTGTCTTGTTTCGAATAGTCCAAGATATCATAAATTTTAAATTAAAATAAACACACAACACTATGTGAATTTCGGAGCGAGGCGTATAAAAAATGCTATAAGGTGTAGATTTATAGGACGTAAGGCATTTTATACTCCCCAAGCATTGAAGTATACGTCCTTGACGTTAATTTTTTAAAAAAAGCTTTGAAAGTATTTTTTTTTATAAATTATATGTAATAATATTTATAATTTATGTTATTATGATATTGTGTTGTAGTATTTATGTCTAAAATATATAAACAGATAAAGTGAAAATAATATTTTAAATATCTTTTTAGATGATTATATTATACTTGAATTTGATTTGATAGAGATTTCGACGAGTTTATTCACTTTTTTGTCATTGCTCTCACGCTTTTTATTGTTTTCCTCTTTTTGAAATATACATATAATAATTGGTGAAAGTATTAATTGAGGGTGTGAAGAAACAGTAAACGTGGAGATCAATGATGAAATGGATGGAAATTTCCTTTTAAAGATTATTTCTACTAATATATTTCTTGTCTTGTTATTTTTCTTGAATAATAATTGTAATGTTATTTTTTATATTATTTGAATTTATTTGTATAATTACTAGTAGAAATTTTACTTCTATTTATTTTCTTGGTGATAAAATTATAAAATTGAAGAGATTTAGATATATATTCTATGAATCTATAGTACTTATGCTTCGCTTTTTGAGGATTATGTCTCGCCTAATATTGCATAAAATGCTTCGCTTTGGGTTCCCATCTTTTAAAATTGTATTTTATATAAATTTTATATTTTTTAGCATTAATTTTAGCTAGTATTAACTTTTTCAAAAATTATTAAAAATTTCTTCTTTTTTATATAAAATAAAACTAGTGATATATGTCAAAAAGATAAGAGTATTAAGAGATTTTAATTATGATACATGAAGAAATAAGAATTGTAATTTGTATCAATAATGTTGTAGTTTTATATCATTTAAGAAATTTTTATAATTTTTTAAAAGAGTTAGAATTATATGAAAATATGTAAATATAAATTGTATATTTCTATAATTTTTTCCTTTAAAATACTGCTTACTACTTGCACTATTTCATTTTTTATAATTGCCTTGATTTTTCCTATTAAGTGTATACCACTTTCTCTGCCCCCAAATTAATAGTCTTCAAAAAATAATCTCAAATTAATTATTTGTAACTATGCTCTTAATATAGAAGTAGTTCCTTTTAATACGGCTAAGGTAACTAAGTTATATCTTGTATTTCCTGGGTCCTATTTTATATATCATTTTTTGATTTAATTTTTTTTAAAAATTTATAGTCTAAAGTTATTTTTTAATATTTATGTGATTGAAAATTATTTTACTAGGGATAAAATGAGAATTTTAAAGTTAAATTATTTTCAATTAAAGTAAAATAATATTTTTTTGAACGAAAAAAATATCATATAAAATAAGAAAGAGGGAGTATCTTTACTTTTTTTAACGGATGTGAAAAAAAGCTAAAATAACTAGTCTCTTATAAATATACCAAACTAATATATTTTTTATAAATAATTGAATTTTTATTTATATATGTGCTTTTTAATTTTAAAATAATTAATACTAAAGTTAAAGTTGAAAAAAAATAATTAATTTTTTTCATAGTTAAATTCATCAATTTCAAAAGGGGTATAAGGTGCCTAGCGAAACTGATTGCAAAAGAGGGGTTGGAATAGACGCTACAAACATTTTTTATTTATAGATATTTTGAGATAATTATTTTTAATATATTTTATAATTAAAATGGAACGAACAGAGGGAGCAGGATACTAGGAAAGAATCTATGCATGTCTTAAAATTTTGAACTAGAATCTTTTTTCACCAAAGTCTATAATAAATTCAATAAACCTTAAATGCAGGCCAATATTTTATATTATTGCCTCTTGACAGCTTGCAAAAAGATACAATAAAATTAGGAAGTAAAAGCCAAGAAAGAGATAATTGATTTGTCTTTTTTTTTTTAACTGTATTTTGTGTTTGTGCAGTGGGTTGGTATAAGGACAAGTTTACCCCTGCCATCAGCCTCAGAAGTATTTTGGCAATTACTTGTTTATTTCTTAGTTGAAGATTATGCAAATTATTGGCTTCACAGAATGCTCCATCATTATAAATGGGGTTATGACAAAATCCACAGAGTCCATCATGAATATGTGGCCCCAATTGGTTTTGCAGCACCTTATGCCCATTGGGCTGAAATTATTATATTGGGCTTTGCTTCTTTTCTAGGCCCACTTTTGGTCCCTTGTCATATGTTCACTTTTTGGCTTTGGTTTGTCTTGAGGCAAATTGAAGCCATTGAGACTCATAGCGGGTAACGTACACACGTAATAATTTATTTATTTTATGAGAAAAATATTAAAAATATTCTCTCAACTTAGCATAAATTATTAGTTTAATTTTTTAACTATTAATATTATTAAAAACAGACTTCTACCTGACTAACTGAACTAAAATACATTCTTGATCTCTCTGGATGTTTATAAACACTTGTGATAGTTTAGTGGTGTATTTTAGCTTAGTTAGTCAAGTAGAGGAGTATTTTTAAGACTGTCATTAATTCGTAAAGTTCAGAAGTATTTTTAATAATTTTCTCTTATTTTGTTTTATTTTATTTTCATTCCAAATTATAGTGTCACGAGTTTGAATTTTCGTTTTTGTTTTTAATTATGTAGGTATGAATTTCCATGGAGTCCTTCAAAATACATACCATTTTATGGTGGGGCAATATACCATGATTATCATCACTTTGTTGGAGAAAGTTGTCATAGCAACTTTGCTTCAGTTTTCACTTACTGTGATTATATTTATGGTACCGATAAGGTAAATATAAATATTTAATTATGAACCCAATAACTATAACGACTATGAGTCGGGTGGCAAGCTTACAACTCAGAAACTCAAAATTGTTTGTTTCTTGCAGGGATATCGATACCAGAAGGAAGTCTTCGAAAAGGTATCAACATAACATTTGTTTTTTCAAAAATTTTATTTATTCATAATACGGCAAACTGAAGAAAAATAAAATGATAAACCTTAATATAATTCGTAAAACATTTTTTTCAAAAAAAAAAAGAATTCGTCAAATATCATCTAACAATTATTACATCAAGAGAAAAGAGCATATAGGAGCTTTCATTTGCTTTTTCTTTGAGTTAATTTCTAAGATGATGTTGAAGTAGGTCTTAGGCCTTACTCACACCCCAAAAGCTAGCTCAAAGGGAGGAAGATTGCCTAAACTTTATAAGGATACCACCATCTCATTAACTACCAATGTGGGACTTTGTGTCTCAACACCTCCCTCACCGTGAACAATTTTTTGGGAGAAAAACATTGGATGAGACGGGCCCTGCTCGGATACCATGTTGAAGTAGGTCTTAGGCCTAACTCACATGCCAAATGCTAGCTCAAAGGGAGGAGGATTGCCTAAACCTTATAAGGAGACCACCCATCTCATTAACCACCAATGTAGGACTTTATGTCTCAACAGATGATCACTCGATTAGTAGTAATTATCTCACAAAGAGAAGTCATTTTCTTTGTTAAAAAAAATTAAATAAATCAACGACAGAAGTGAACTATTATTAGTTGAGTGACCATTTGAGACGTCAACCCATTTTTTCCCCTTTTTTCTTATGTAGCAACATCGTTTTTTGAGATATTCTTTTGGTTCGAGCTAAATCTTACAATACTGAACACATAATATAACATAACAAAAAAAGTCTGTTCCCAAAAAAAACTTATCTGTTATAATAAAATATTGTTATAAATCGATCGATCTAACTTATGTCTGGTTAATAATGACAGAGGAGAGAGAAATTGAGAATGGATGGCAAGGTTGATTGATCTACATCTCTTTTCAAATCTGAATAAATGCAATCACTTTTTTTTTTTGAAACCCTGCCACATCTTTTTTGTTGTTATTCCATTAAATGTGTAATCCTGTTCTCTCTGTGTTTTGAGACAAGTTGATTTAGTAAAACGTTGGATTAAGTACTTTGAATGTACGTGTTGTTGCTCTATCAAGCACTATATATATGGCGTGCTTGCATAGTTTCTGTTGTTTTTTTCCTTAATTAATGTAAACCTTAAACAGTAACACTTAGTAGTACTATGACTAGTTCTATGATAATCTTCTGTATGCTATTATATATTGATCAAAGCAAGTGTATATAGCCTTGCATCAATTGCCAACAACTTATTGAAATTACGAAACATTCCTACCTTTCACAAAGTAAAAGGCGCTATTCGGAACATTGACGATATAGAGAAGATTAACATCAAGGAGGGTCCACAAGTTTGATTTTTTAAATTAAAAATAAACATTGTAAAAGGCACTGCAAACTACTTTGCTATTCGTTGGTATAAGAGTAAGCCATTTTAATTTGAGATTGTTTTTTTTTTCCTCCAAAAGGAAAAGAAAACTCTCTCTCTAGGTTGAAAATTGAGGAGTTAAAGATATGACTTGAAGCTGATACGCTGCTTCTGATAATTTAGTTTTAGCTTCCAATTAGTTTTATTATTATTTTTACATAATTAACAAGAATACTACAAAAATCTTCTGAGTTACATGAGCATAACAACAAGCCCGTCTAGCTCAGTTGGTAGAGCGCAAGGCTCTTAACCTTGTGGTCGTGGGTTCGAGCCCCACGGTGGGCGCTTTTTTTTTTGGGAGGGCGTGGGTGGGTGGGTTAAACTTTATTGGATTAATCACACAAACAAATGTTATTATAACTTGTTTTAAATTACAAGTTTCAAATGTTTTTTTCTTTCGAGGAAGTATCATAATACCTTTCCTTTTAAAGACCACTTCTCTGCTGGTTTAAACTTAATTTTAGGCAATTTTAACTTTTAAACATTTTTCAATTAAAAGTTAAAAAAAATGCTTTTAAGCCTTTCATAGGAGCCCAATACCAAAAGTAAGATATCTCCTGGTTATAACTTTTAACTTGTAAGTTACTCCACTTTTTATAAGTTCAGGCATTTTGTTTCTTTTGGAAATAGACCTCCTTTTTCAAGCAAATTTGATGGACTAACGTGAACAATCAGATCAGTTACTACTTTCTACAGCAAGTAAAATAGACCGTCCTAGTTATTTACCTTTGACTGAACAGAAAAGAGAACCTCCTTTTTTTCTCATTAAGTTGCAGACAAACCTGTTTTCCTTCTACTCTCTTCTCCAAGAGAAAAGAATTTCAGAATATGTATTTTTCTTTGAACTCGAAATAGAAATTAGTACCTTTTTCCAGTTCTAAATTCTAAAAATAGATCAGCAACACCTCATCCAAGCTCGACTGAGAAAACCACCACCCATGTATATAACATCAAGTTAAATAACAAAAGTTTTCTCTAGCTTTTACTACATTCTGGTTAAGTCAATCTTTGCAAAACAAAAAGATGTAAGCACTCAATCCTCTAACTTCGGCTATATTCTGCTCCTCTGACTTGTAGCCCATATATATTATCTCAGTTCCCCTATGATCTATTAGTATGAAAAACTGGGCGAGACATCAAAAGCTTGTCATTTATGGGGAAAGGCTCAATCGTTCATTCATGATGCATTCAGGGATGGAGCTGCCCACAACTTCACTTTCTTGTCCACACTGGCTGTGGCCAACACCAGAACTTGCTTGTCACCTGTTACAACGAAAAGAAAAGCAGCATAATAATGTTAGACCATTTCCAGAAAGCAATGTTTGCTGAAACTTTTTGCACAGAAGAAATGCTAACAATTTTCTGCTGCCATAGGAAATTTCAATGCAGTCTATGAATTTAAAGCCTGATGGTTATTAAGCAGCTACTACCTCCTTTTCAGTTTGTTTGTCTTAATTTTTTTTAGCCTATGTAAAAGGAATTCCTCGTTCCTAATTTTGCAACTCTTTAGTTCCACATGCTTAATATCACAAGGTTATAATACTACAAGATTAAAGGACATTTTGGTATTTTTATACCTATCTTTAGTTTAAGACCACAAGATTCAAGAGTCTTTGTTACTTCTTAAACTTGTACCAAACAAACAAATTGGACGAGAGGGAGCACAGTTTTTCAACAGCAGGAGGAAGTGTAAACCACGAGGATTTGGTCTTACTATTCAATTTTTCCTTTTCACTTCCTTTTTTCATACTACTTCTATCATAGATTTAATGACAGAAAGTGAGTCTCATCTACATAATTGCTAACATATACAGGGAAAAAAAATGGAAGACTACAGAAATGCCATTAAAACTAAGAGGAAGAGACACATTGAAAGCAAGATGCCAGACAAAGGAAACTATCCATTATTTGACTTAGTGACAAAAGACTTAGAAAAAAGAGGAAAAAAACTGATCCTCTTTATGAGCTAATGTAGCCAATAAAATAAAATAGAATCAATCATACATAATACAGAACTTCACTTGGGATGGGAGAGAGACTTACCCATTGGAATCGGAGAAGGCGACCATGCCATGTCAGTGATATCATCTGTACACAAAAAGTGGAAGAAAATAAATTTTCAAATCAATTAACACAAGTTAATAGTGTGGCTGGTATGGCTGAACTACCAGTCACAGTGGCAGAGCCATGTTGGGCACTCTGTGTTCATGGGAATCCTGGCTACTTCCCCAGAATTTTGTTTTCTTGTAAATCAGACTCATACTATTGTCATGCGCCCGGTAGACAAAAAGCATTGTGGGGCACAAGTCAATGAACAAATTACTTGCATCTTTGTTGGAGATTTTCATTTTTAGTTTTTCTAATACAATTCTCATTTTTGTAGTATGTTGTGTTTGGACACACAATAAATGTCGTAACATACCGGTTAAAGTAATGAATTATGATACTTGGGCCAAGGGTTCTATTCCTTTGCGGTATATTTCGATTAAATGATCATTTTTTATGATTTTCCTATACTGCTATTTGTTTCAGTTTATTTTTCTTCTCTCTTTCATTTTATTTCCAATATAATATTGTCCTTTATTCTCTTTTGATTTCTTTTTCAGTCCCATGTTCACTTATTATCTCTCGCAGGTTACTGATCAATTACTTGTATCTTGATAATATAAAACTACTTACACCTGTGGTAAAAGTTAAAACCCTTTTGGAAAAAGAAATCACATTCTCTCCTCTCTCGTCCAACTCCATTTCAGTAGCTTTCAGTTCTCACTTTGGCCATCCCAAGATTGCAAGTCTGGCATCCTACACTCATGACTCATCCCTCTTCTAGTGTCAGCAGTGGTGCACCCATCCTCATATAAACCTGGATCCTCCCCTGACCAGCCACCTTCAAGCACCATGATAGTTCAACTGTACTTATCTCTTGACCTAAGACATTCCCTCTCATCTCCTATTGACCTAAGACATCCCCTTCTCATCTCTATTGACCAAAGACATCATATTGCCTCATACAAAACTTCACCTCAATGCAGAAACTATGCAAGTGTCTAAGCAAAGTAGAGATCTAAGACAAAACTCATGACCTAAACAAGAACAGTAAGTACAATGGTTCCAACACAGCCTCACAGTACCTAGGAACAATGAAATCTAACTTAAAATGTTCATGACTCCTGAGGAAATTGAAAAATAACCCACATGAGGAAATAAAAGGTATCAAGGCAATACAGATCTCAATGAAATGAAAGCTAAGAACGGGGATGATGTCTCACTCAGATTCTAGCTTAACACTATATCAATCTTCCTCCTCCTTTTGAAGGGGTAAGGGTGTCAGGATGGGTTCGGAGAAGGTTTTCAAAGGATGTGCTAATGTATTTTCAGGTTCTTGTTGTCTTGTCTATTAGGAAAGGAGGAAAAAGTTGAAGTGTTGCCAAAAAGCATCCAGTCAAAGGTTCGTAGCTGCTTCAAATACAGAACTTCTACAGAATGGTTCTGCACATTCAAAAAGGATGAAAATGGTGGAACATTTTTCGACAAAGACGTTAAGTAATTTAAAAAGCATACCATCATGTGCTTTTTCAGCTGTGTCCAAAACCTTCCCAGTCTCCGTACATAACCATTGCAATATTGAACCATGAGTGGTGGCCAATATCTTTCCATCAGGTGATACACATAAACGATCATAGTGTAAAGTTGTGCCACTTGCATCCTCCAGGGGAATAGGGAACACCTTTAATGTCTTAGGGTCCTCAGAAAGATGATATCGCACTGCAGAACAAAAATGTTGAACGCAAGAGCCAAAGGAAAATTTATTAGATGAGGTAATAATGGTAAATTAGTAACTGATAAAGCTAGGGAGGGAAAGATATACCATTGATATTCCACACTCTGATGGTACCATCCTTTGATGCAGTGATTATTTGTTCAGAATTTTGGTTAAAGCATAGCCACGTCACTGCACTCTGTACAACACCATATAAAATTTAGACATTGTGAAGAAGAGAACATTGTACACCTACAATAAAATCAAGATTTCATTCCTCAGCTGAATCATGAACATAAATAAAAAAGAGAAGGTCCCAATCTACTACAAACTACAAAGTATCTGAATCTTGGAAGGTCTTTGCTGAAACAACATACTTCTTCAATTGATACTTCCTTAAGAATTTTCTAAAATCTCCCCTTACCCTAAAATGTTAACATTAAGCCAAAAAAATTCAGCCAACTACATTTAGGACAATAATAAACATGTTCACATCTTGCTCACACAAGAAACATCATCAGACACACCTGAACTCAGATCATATTGATCCAGAACCTAGAGAAGGATAGAAAAAGAGAAGAGGTAAATAACACTTCCATAGTGCAAGAACATGATATCATTTACCTTATGCCCCTTCAGCTCCATAATCCTTGAAACCTCCTTTACAGCACCATCCTTTGAGTACACAATCTCCCAAACCTGTTAAGAAGACGTATAATTTGTTCAAGAACTCTTCTTTGATGACGTCCAACAACCGAGTCAGAAATATATGAAAAACCCCAAGTTGACAAAGGAGTGTGATGTAAATTGCATAAAACTTAAAAGGACTCAACTGCACCATAAGATATGAGAGCTTTACAAGAGTATTAAATCCCCACCCCAAATTTATACCGCCCACTTTTCCTTCATAACTTATCACAATTTAGTTGACTCCTTTGGCAAAATGAAAAATACAACCTCCTAGAGTTAAAAATAATACTTAACTAAACTTAAAACAATGCAATCAGATTATAAGACAAACATTTGGATCCCCCTTTATGGGTGGGGGGTGGGTGTACATGGTTCTGAAAGATGTTCTTGAGTGAATCAATGACAAACACCATGTGACCATCTTTGTCCAAACTTTGGCCCAGCTGCATATGAGATGACTAGAACCAGGTGTAATCATATGTTCTATTTTCTTGAACAGCTCCACTACAAGCTCCTTGTTCCAACTGCCCTTCCAACCATCAGATTGACAAGACTGTACATAATAGTCTGACTCACAGACCAGACTGCCTGACATTTGACACTAAACAACAAGATGGCAACTGAAAAGAATGTAGCTGCGAAAGTGAACATTTTTAACGCCTCAGGAAACTACTGATGCAAAAATTTCATACAAGGTTATTAGCTTCCACTCTCTTTGTTTCTCCTATCTAACCCCCCAAAAAATTTTCAACAGAAAAAAAGACACTCACAATTCCTTTTTCTTCTCATCTTCCAATATCTCTTATTACTAACTAGTTTCCTAACATTATTTTCCTACTACTTAATTAACATTGAAATTTGACACAAAATGTAGTACATCAGTTGTTGAGACTCTTTATAAAAGCTTAAAGCAGTTCATTCTAACAAAATGATAAGGTTGCAACATCTAACTTCACCTTGACATCAGCAGTAAAAGCTGCGGCAGCTATAAAACGACCATTGGGAGATATAGTAGCCATGTTGTTTTTGAGTTGATTAGTATCAACATGTCCAACAATCTTGCCACTCTTTCCATGAAAAAGCACAATATCAGTACCTAAAACACCCAAAAAAATAAATAAATGCAGAAGCAGATTATTTCATTTGTCATTTTACTCTATGGGGAAAAGAGTTCTTCCACACAAAAAATAAAGGAAAAGAAGAATCTGGTTGTAGGGATGTTTGTGGATTCTCACAGAAACCAAAGTGGAAAAGAATTACTATGACACAAAGAATTAGTGGAATTCAAGCATTACGAAATAGCTGATCACATGTCTATGGTCATATCACTAATATCCATCAAAACCCAAACTTGCATCCACAGTCCATAAAGATTCTTGGAAAATCACAACCAACCTTCATGTCATTCAAATGAATCCACTTTCTTCCAAAGAATTACTCTCTTTCTCACTTTTACTTGTCACATTTGGACTTGGTACACACATTAAGAAAGTAATGATTGGCATGATTATTTTAGCATACTACCCCTAGTAACTGATGTTTTGTATTAGGTTTTGGAAATTGATTTGAAGAAAAAGTAATTAATGCTAAGGGTAAAATATGGAAATTTTTTTAAATTTTTCTTGATATATTAAAAGTGACAAGTAAAAGTGAAAATCCATTGAGCTTTAACTCAAAACTACTCAGGGTAAGCTTGAAAAGAAGTTCATAAGAATTATCCAACCTTACCTTCAGAACATGAAACGATGATTGTACTCCCATCAGCACTACCATAAGTTGCCTTGGTACCAACTAGAGTTAGGATTGCTCTCTTGTCGTGAACTTTATGCTGTTCCCATTTGATTTCCGGAAGAGGAAGCTTGGCCTGTTTGGAAGAAGCGTTTCCTTTAGGTTTCTCTTCACCATACATGTACAGGGAAGAACCAAAAAGAGCATGGCATGCCACTGCAACCGAGGAAGCTTCATCAGCAACTGCAACTGCAATTGGATGACCTCCAGCTGGCAAATTAATTCTCAGAAACCTGAATAAGATTACACCATAGATTAGAGTTAGAAATTTGCTATTAAATTCACCTAATAACTAATCATAGTAACAATAGAACTTTTGCTTGAAGCTAAATAAAAATTAGATTACTGTCTAATAATAATAAAACAGTAAGAGTCATACTTAAAGCTTTTGCTTGAAGCATCATCCAACTTGAAGATCCTAACAACGCCATCAGCACAAGCTGCAAGAGGAAATCATTAGTATGGAAGATTGACATCTATCTCCCCCATCCTCCTACCAAAATATGTAAATGGAATGTAAACAACTATTTCTAGAACCATAGATCCTTTGAGGTGATCGAAGATGTGCAGAATGTAACTATGATCACGATTTAAAGCACGTTATGTATAACTATAAGTTCAAGGATAACAAATATATTTTGTTAAGTTAAAAAATTTCCTTCATTGGTAACACACCAATGCCATCAAAGTATGTAAAAGGTGAATGAGCAATTCAGCCAACTCATATCTTTAAACAGTTATCTATACAAACAAGTATGTTCTCTTATAAACCAAAAATATATGTAAGACAATGTTCTTAAACGTTCTTGCATCCCCTCACTATTTCAGAATGCTTAGAGCTCAAACAATACAAATACGTAAAATAAAAAACTACCAGTTGCCAAAGACTCTGCATTGGATAAGAAGCAAACTCCTGTGACACTATCGCCATGACCTTTTAGAGTATTCAAGTCCAACGGGTGATGCTTTTTGTTTGCATCCTGCAGAAATAGCCAGAACCGAAAGTCACTTTTCAGTTGCCTGGTGATTGAATACACAGGTCAAGGTTATATTTGCAATGAAATCACCTTAACTGGTGAAAGCAACTTGGCTAGTATGTTGAAACATATTGGGGATGAGAAATGACAGAGAGTTACTTATACGTAGTGTTGAAAAAAAGTGAGCTCACAGCAAAGTGAAGTTGTTGAAGGAAGAAACAGGATCTAGCAAACTGAAGCTACAAGGAAACTATTCAAATTGCCATACACTGCTCGGGGTCTCCATTTCTACTGATTCTATAGATAAGGTGTGATGGTTCCTTTGCGAAAGGTGAAACATATCCGAGAAGAGAATTCCATGACAGCTTCGAATTTTCGTTAGCACAGCACATCTATGACAGCATATTATCATCATTTTCCCTTATCAGCTCCTTTTTAACAATATATAGCTAGGGGACTGGACTCGGCTTAATTTGGACGTCCAGTTTAAGCTATTTTCAGTTCATTTTTTTTTTGGGTGTGTGTGTTTTGTGGGGGGGGGGGGGGGGGGGGGGTTCAATTTTGGAAAAGCAATCATTTGGTT